>CM014091.1:2678966-2838966 GCA_004119915.2 Collichthys lucidus
ATTTTTAATATTTTACTGAATATCATAACAAAGTGCTTTAATTGTTTAAACCCAGCCAGAGAACACAGTCTATACATAAACCTGTTGGCCTGTCATTTACCCCAACCATCTGCCTGTAACTCCAGTGCGTTACAATAATGTGTTTCATTCAAACACCACTACGTAATTCTGAAATTTTATAATATGCATACATCATTTCCAGAGTTGTGTGTAAGAACCTTGTTAATGAAACAACATTTATTCAGTTTAAATATTTTGTTTAAATGATTTCATCGGCAGACAGCAAACAAGTGATTTTGATACTTAAGAATATCATACAGTAAATGATGAGCTCATGGCAGCGTCTAATTCCAGATGCTAAGGATAAGGAGCATCTATTTTCTATTGAATTTCTGAGTAGATTTATGGATGTAATTTCAGCAGTATGTGTGATACCAGTGTGCTCGAAGCTGACTGGGTTATGGATCTTACACGGGATTCATACAGGAGGAGGGCATACCGTTCCGCGTCCGGTGTGAGTTGGCCTTAAGAAGAAGCGGTGCAGATTTCACCCAGCAATCAGCTGACTATTACCAAAATGCTTTGGAGTTGTGCTAGACTGCTCTCATTATGTTCTTTTTCATGTAAATACATTTGTATCTTTGACTTTTTATTAGAAAACGCTGTTATTTTCCAATCCAGTTGCTCACTTTGTGCTGATTATTCAACTAAGAGTCCATCAGAGCCTTGGAAGTACTCCAATTGCCAGTCCGTCTGTCTGTCCAGGAAATATAAAAAGATAAAAAGCACATATGCTTAAGACCGTAACTAATGAAGCTTTTAATACCATGGCACTGTATTTGAATGACCCATGAGCCTCGTGATAGCTAAAGCAGCCGGATCCAGGGAGGATTCAGTAACAATATGAGGTAGTGTGTGTTTGCAAGTGTTTTTTCTTCAGAAAGCTGTAGAAGTGTGTTTAAAAGTGCGGCTCTCCACAGCTACAGCCCTCCAGTGAGTACTTCTGACAGCCGGCAGATGAATGGACAGAGCGGAGGCCTGGGGAGTTGGGGGTGGGGGGTCGGGTTCTGAGATCAATGTACTCTGATTGGCCGCTGAATCAATCAATCAAGCCCTTGGGGAGCAGTGGAGAGCAACGGTGAGAGATTGAAGTGTTTTGTTTGGGTTAGCCCTATGGCCTGGCCCTGCTGGCTCAGTGTCAGTCAGGGGGAGCTTTATTTACTCCAACTACAAGCACTCTACTGTAGGACCCTCTTCAGGTCTAGACATAATCCATAGACACCACTCCACAAGTACTGCAGGTCCCTCCTGTCACAAGCGATTACCACAGATACTGATCAATGCTCCCTTACAGTGATTTCACTATTGGACTCTTGCTCTTTTTCCAGGGGTATATCTTTTGTCTGTGAGCCGGAGCTTAAAACAAACATCTAAACAAAAAGACCTCTGACAGCAGCAGCACTGTCGAGAAGTTTCTTCTTTCATTAGTATTCATCTCAGGGGGGAACCCTATTTTGCGTGCCATAATGAGTTTGAAGAAATTAATAAGCATCAGTTAAGCGGGATGTACTATAATTGGAAAGCTGAGCGTTTGGAATGGGTCCGTTCACACACGAGAAGCGCCGTTTTCCTACTGAGAATCTCGACAGTTCCATTGAAAGGAATCGGGTCTGTAAATGTGGAGATGAATCACTGCAGAAAGGTAAATCAATGTGGGAGAGGAGACTGTTTAAATGGGTGCGTTTGAATATGAATGCACATGGAGCCTCAAGTTGCTCACACGGACACAGGGATATGGAAATGAAGTAGTTCAAATGAGATGAAGAAGAAAAGAGAAAGAAAATCCTCCAACGTGACAATGTTTTACTTGTTCTCATCTTAATGAGAGTGAGTCAGAGGTTAGGATTTGGATTTGTTTTTAAATCCTACGTTATTCTACTCCCGACTGCTTCAAGCTCTTTCAAATAGAGAAACAAATGTTTCTCTATTGAATCTATTTAAATCAGGAAACATTCACAATGTTTTCTTCTTTAATTTTAAAAGCATACATCCCACAGTAATTATATATAGATAAAAAAAAGAAAAAGATAATAACAGATGGCCTTTTAAGCTTATTGAGATGTGGAAAATGATACCCGGGAAAGGTTCACAACTCTAACCAAAATAAACTCAACTATGTATGCGATTTAATTTTATATTAACATAATGATAAAACATTGTTCACAAACATATTTGTCAAGTCAGAAAAATCTGAAACTCAAAATATATGCAGTATTTTATTTACAAATTTACATATTTGTGGTATGTTTAGACTTTGTACGCATCCACCCCAACCAATACGACATCGCTATGATCACCATGTGGTATAAGATGTTAACTTAAAAAGGAAGGACGCTGGCAGTGAACACAATTCTGGCAGCTTTTACATTTCTCACAAGACAAACCCACATCAGTTCCATAAAATCCACTTTAAGGGTCACAGGTGGTGCATTTCTATTATCTACCTCTATCAACCTAACTACAAGTCATAATAGCTACAACGCACAAAATAGCCAAAAAGTTAGAACATGACTCATCAGAAAGTAAAATGAAGAAGAACGAATGTGCCTTCTGATCACTCCTGAATTTTACGGTTGGCTACAAATATTTTGGAAATTGAAAATCATTGAGTTTGTTGTGTTTGTTTTCTTAATTGATACACTGAGGAGGTATCAAGCACTAAGAGTGTGTTTTTGTGGCTGGTGGTCACTGCTTGCTTGTTGTACCTCAAATCCACCTATTGATTATTGAACTGCTGAGAAATCCATTCTGCTTGAAAAAGCAGCAGTTCGGATAACATAGATAAACAGATGAAGGAAAGAGCTCCACCTACAAAAACTCAGAAGCTCATCTGCATACAATTCAGTATCAGTATAAATAAGCACTTTAGAAGCTTAACGGTCAGTTACTCTTGTGTGTGTGTGAGTGATCCTCCTGAGGAAACAGTCCTTTCGAGGCATACTCCCTGATTCAGAGCCAGAGAGCAGTGATCAGTCAAGAGAGAAATCCATCAGCACTTCATCAATCTGTTTAAACGACAGTGGACACACAGTGACCAGAGCATGTGCAGCCATCGCCACCTTCTTTACTTATCACAGTGATTTGTTGAAGCATAACAATCCCAAAAAGCAAAGTATTCACTGAAAATTAAAAGGTACAATCAAAACATTGCCTTTGTGATTGATTGTGGCAAGTAGTAGAGCAAGAAGCCAATTTTAAAATATGAAGGGGTGTGGTAAGGCAGGACACTGAGTGGAATTACTTGGTGATTCACCTAAAAATGACTATAAGTGACAGTGATTTATGGCTAATAGCAAACGAGGTACAACGCGGAAAAGGACACAGTTGTAAAGGAGCTTCTGTCTTATAATGGAACAGTCTCAGTCTAATACTGATGCTGCCTAATGACCTAAACAGACGAATGAGACCATCAGTAAGAAGATGGGTTGTTTCTATATGTAGTTATTCTAAATGCCTGCCACTGGGTCCATTCCCTTGAAATGAACAAAACACTACCACTTTTGTCCACAGGGGGCCACAAGGATAGACAACAACGTTCTTTAATAAAAATTTGTTTTTCTTACTGTTTTTTAAAAAATGACAGCAATAACTGTGAACTGACAAGAAGTCATGGTTCTTGACAAGACTCAACAGCTATTTTCTCATGTCAACAAATGTTTTCATTAGCCAAGAATTGTATAAAGCAGAACCATTGAATTGCTTTTAAATATATCCAACACTACTGTTATGTTTATACACTTTAACATTTAAATCAATTTGCATACACTACTATATACTTAGCAGCTCCACTGTTCTGTAACAAACACAGGAACTGTAAAACCACCTAAAACAATTCTGGAAACAGACACACACCAGCACAAATTTAATTAATGGTAAACTGAATTTTGGAAATAGAGATTAAATGTCTCAAAAAGCAGCGAAAACACAATGATTTATATATTCAGGTGATTATACACTAGGGGAAACATACTAATTAATATTATATTCAATTCCTGCAAAGGAATACTCCCAAGTCATACACACACTGGACCTTTAAATGGTTTAGAGGGAGCTTTCGTTATATTTGGTCAGGGCCAAATGTTTAATCAATGAGCTTACGGATTAATTAAAGCATGGCCAATAATTTCAATTTTTATTTTTAATATAATTGACACAACGTTCTGTTTAATTTTGTTCCAAAAGTCAAAAAATATGCAGTGTTGGTAGTACATAAGAAAGGTGGCAGGAATGACACATATACATGCTCATCAGTCTGCATACATTATGCATTAGCAAATTATTTTTCATATGAATTAATATTTGCATGTGTGAATGGTATTAATGGTAATGGTCCTCTACCTCTCTACAATGGTATATAGTAAAAAACTGAGACATGTGAGCCGTTTGTTGTTGCTGAAAATACACTCATGTTTGCGTTATTGTGCCATCATTTATTTTTCACTTTCAAACAGTGGAATTGATTTTTACATTGAAGAATTTATATTGAGGATGTCTATCTTAGTCTTTTAAAATGAGACAAGAATTTCATGCACAATCTGGGAGCATTTGTAAGCAGAATGCAACATTACAACATTACCCCGGTATCCAGGGAGAACGGTGACTGACAGGTGCCCTGAGCTACAGAATATTGAGTCCCTGGTGGCTCAAAAATACAAAACCCATGGTTGAAACTAATCCATTAAGTCCCTGGCCTGTCTGTGTGGACATATGTCCTGTAAACACAGACCCATGTCTTAATCAGGCCATGCATCAAGCCTTTTTCCCACCCCATGCTCCCCAATCGATTGAACCCCCTCAGAAGTTATAAATGATTCATAATGACACTGGTAGTAGCACTGAAGTCAGTGTAATCATTACAACCCTCAAGAACAGTCGGAGATTGTCAGGGGGATATTGGCATTAGCAAGAATCTGTACTTCCTTTTCAGGAGCATTTCATGTTATAAGAAAGTATAAGACAGTATGGGGTACAATAGAGACCAACTGATTCCTAAATCTATTGTACTGCACTGTAAGAACATTTATCAAGACTGTTCATGAACATCTTTCTGCCAATAACTCAAGACGAGACATTATTTTAACAAATATTATTATTATGACAAAGACTTGTACATGAAGGGACAATCAGATAAAGTCTACATCTCAGGCTGAGGCAATCAATGTAAATGTGGGCACCGAATTACATATTAATCCATCAAAAGATGTCAAGATAGTTTACTAACGTAAGTCAACCTGCTGGTGGCAGTAGAGATACAAAGGATTGCCACAGTATATAAAGTATATTGTCTGGGAACTGTGAATGTCTGTACAGACATTTGCACCAATCTCCCTAGAACACGTTGAGATATTTTACTTGCTAATTGGCCTGCTGGTGTTATTGCATGAAGTCACAAAAGCCATTAGCATTCATTCTCACATGGCCACCCATGGGTGTCTGTGTCATATTCTGAGGCAACACAACCAACAGCTATCGCTAAAAACAGCTTGACAGCTGAAAAGTCGGATTCCCCTGTACTATAGAAACTATAGAATGTATTAAATTAATTGCTGTGGAATAAAGTTGGACAAACCAACAAATGAGAAGTTGGGGATGAAAATACCTCTTATCCAGAGATACATTTTGTGGTAAATTTGTTGCTTAGTGCGCATTAACATTTCTTCTGCAGGAGACGACAGCATAGCCGATTAGATTGTTGTGTGATCTAAGTAGACCAGTCAATTGCATTACTGCTGTTGGCTTTGCTTAAACAACTTGGTTAGTCTGCTGCACTCCTGCTCCCTCTTCTTCACTGGGTAAAGGCCACATTGAGTTAAGAGACTGACATACTGGGAGGCTCATCAGAGTTCAAAGACAGATTTACACAGAATGTGGATATAAATATCATACAGTTCCAGATTCAAATTGATTTTATCACAAGAACAGTGGTGGACTTCCATGGCTTAGCAAATCTGCCTATGAAAGATAAGAAATTTGTTCTTGCATGAATGCTTCAGTTCCCCAAACTGAATCACTACTGGCACCTAGATCAATACTTGGGCTGTCACAGTAAATTGCAAACAAATCTCCTTTTGAATTCAAAGACAGCAAAGGACAGATGAGCACCTTATGTTTGCTGTGATTAGTTCACTGCCTGGACGGTGTTAAATGCCTGACTTCTGCATTCCTCTGAACTCTTCAAGTGAGTTCATGAGCCACATGTCAGCCTAATCCTACTTCATGAAGGAAATAAAGGCCCTATCTAATCCTGCCTCACCAAGCTATGACTTAGCTCAAGGCCCCGCAAAGCTGTGGTTGGCCTTTCTCACGTCTCTCGTGCAGGCCCTGGCAAACACTAGGTATCATTTATCTCAATTTTCTTCCCCACCCCACCCAAAAAAAAGACAGAAATTAATAGTAAATCCTGCTTCAGCTCATCGTTTCTGTTGAGTGAAAATTATTTATGAGGAAAAATATGCTAGCTACCCCTGGCACTTCCACCCACCGTCAGCGCTCAGTTCTTGTCTGTTGTTGACAGTTTGATGGCGATCAGTGTCAGAATATCAGTGCTGCAGAACGGGAAGCATAGCATGACGAGCTCCTAGAACATGTTCCATCTTTATCACAGCTGACGCTCTGCTGCAGTAGACAGGGTTGGGGGGGTGGGTGGTTTAAAGGGGGTCGGTTGTTGAGGCCAGATGGAGGCAATAAAAAAAAAAACATGCAAAAGCACCAGGGGATATATGAATGTGTATGAATGTGAACAGAATAATGTGCCCGACTATGACGAAAAAGGGGGCAGTGATGACTCATAAGATTTAATAATGAGACTTGTGGCTAAACAGAAAGTATGGACAGGAAGACCGGATGAATAATACTGCCCTCCATCAGCCAGCCAGCTGTGTTGCACTTAATGGGATACTTAAAACTTCAAGATGCTTAAAATGGAGTGATTGTGGGACCATCTAACAGCTTCTACAGTACAAACCCCTTTCTGTGAGTGGGAACAGACGATATGACAGGTTACCTGGAGTGTGATGGTGAGAAAGTGAGCAGTCAGTTCTTAACTCTACATACCTACACCTAGAAATGCTGAAGGGTCATTATCTCTCATAGAAACCCTTGTATAATGCTTTGCTCAACAGGGCGCTACACCCAGTCGCCTAGCAACAGGAATGGTTTAGATGTCACATCAGAAGATATAGCTAGCTAGATTTGATAGATATTAGGCTAGATACAGTAGATGGATTTGTCTTGCTTTGCCTTACCTATATATTTAAAAAACAATTGCTTCAAGAAATGACCTCTTTAGATTTGCTGATGCGGTTGCAGCAGGAGGGTAAAAAAAACTTACTCTTTGGTTCTAGGGGGTATTGGATATGTTGGTGGTTCTTTTTCATTTGTCACATCAAGAAAAATGGACAGAATTCTTGAAGAGATCAAGGAGACAGTGGGATGCAGCCTATGAGGCTAAGATTGAAGAGTTTTTCCCTGACTCCAAATGTCACCATTCAGAACAGCTTCTGTCTCTTGACACGGTTGGATGCCTTAGTTCATTTAAAGCACACTGAATCCTTGATGGAGACTCGATGTCCACACAATGATTCTGTGATTGTGAGATGCTGAATGTGTAAAAATTAATTGGGTACATTTGGCAAACTATTTTCCCTGAAGTGTTTATCATTTGTATTCTCTCTTGAAAGATCTTGGAGGCAGAGTTGGTTTCCTAAAGTGGTACAGAGACAGCATGTATACATTTATATCCAAACTGGTTCAACAAAAGAGATCTTATGACAGCTTCACAGTAGAAATATGGGTAATTAGAAAAAAAGAGCACTAATGACCTCCACTCAATTACTGTTTTTATCTTCTAATTATGTTGAATGTTTTGGTTTGTTGTTTTGAGATGTTTCCACACATTTGTGTGACCTCACAACTTGTGGGTCAGACTTCTCTGGGAAGTTTATAGTGAAGTTGAAGACAACGTCTGTCAAGTGATACTAAACATGATGGATTGTGTAGTCTTAGGAGACAAACGTAGGAGGTATTTTTGCCTGAAAAAAGTTTTATCTCACTGCTGATTTGTTTGTGTGACACCATGTCAGCTGTACCTATACATTTCCTATTGGGCTCTTGTAGTCATTGCTGGTAGTGCTGTCGTAAGCTGACTGGTGAAATCAGATCAGTCTGTTTGCATACAGAGTTCAGCCACAGAACAACTGTTGTCATACATTTGTCTTGTAGATAGAAGTGGTTAGGATTCATTCTGATAGCACAGATATTCTATATATTCTCTATATAGATATGACTTATTTGTTTAAGACTGTGTTAATCAACAGAACCCTACAGTAAAGACAAAATGCTTCTTCTCAGTTGAATGGCTGTGCCAGATCTACAGCAGCACATCATGTTAGCTTGGGTTACCTTCTCACATAGTCTAAGGTTTCTACTGTTCAGTCCAAATATTGTCCCATCTCTCTTCACAGAAAGGAACTATTTCACGGTCCTTACTTGATTGAGAGAATTATCAGTTGACAAATTTAAACCTCATCAATATTCAGTTGTGATAACATCGGCCATCATGAATCATGAAAACTGGAGAAACTCAAAAAAATAAATAAAATCTCTGTCACAGCCTGATGTGCTCGAGTGTGAGGTTGGATTGAGACTTGACAAATGGGCCGAAATGTCCTATGCTGCCAAACCCTCGGTGGGCTTTATTATTTTAATTAATATTATGCTGACATGTTCCTACAGAATAATGTGATTCATTACTTCACAGGAAAGTTCTGCACATCAGAAAGCTTGATGAACAGCTAGGATCAAAAATTATTGGCTGTGGGAAAATGGGATGAAAATGTATCCAGTAAGTTACACCAGATGAAGATTTTACTTCTCGTGATTTCACCACAAGTGCTGTGGCATGTTTCAGAAGCAGCTCACTGCTCCGCTCCGTGGAGAATACACAGCAGGCTCAATTTTTCTCACTCACAAACAAAGGGGAAACAGTTGAACTACAGAGTCTACACGGATCTACATAAACTGAATAGTATTTACTCATGGTAGAATCACATAAACCAATGAAAAATGACCAAATCTGAGCAAGTTAACTAATTAAAATGAAGCTGCAGGGATAATAGACCAAAACGGCAGTTGTGACATCACAGAGCCCCTGGTCGATAATCATAGGATTAATCATTATCATAAATCGTTGGTTAAAATGTTGCACCATGACTAAACTGCTTATAACTGCTTATAAAGGTGATAGATCAAATGTGTGTGTGGTACTCTTTTTTCACGCTTAATGAAATTACCACAAACTGACATGCAGCAAACCTAATACAAATATTTATAGCATATTTCTATGGAAAATTGTTACACTAGTGTAGACTAGCAGGAATATGGGTTTGATATGGCTATTTGATACGATATAATGCAATCAAAGTTTATGTGAGCATGGCCATTAATAATTATTAGATCCATACAATATACAAAGTGAGAACCAGCTTGACTTCCTCTTTTAAAGGACGTAACTGGTGTGACTGGTTCAGCACGGGTGGTGGCTGAGGGACAGCGTCTATATTTGCATATTAGAGTCTAGAATGATGGAGTTCAGTGTAAATGTGCTTTTGTGGACTTTAATAGTGTAATAATCTGATTTATACCCCAGTTATCCTTGTTCAATCTGTATTCTATCTCTGTGAGCCCATGCAAATCTCATACAGGCACTTGTGAATTTGTTTCCCAGAGCGGTGTCATTATTATTCAATGGTCTGTTTGTGCAGAACAGTTTGTACCTTTTTCATACAAGATCAACAGCAGAAGGCATTCTATACTTCAGGGAGCTGTCTGCAGCAGTTGAGGGAGGTTTAGGAGGAAAAGACTGACGACGCTTTCACACAGTGAGCCACTTGAGAATTGCAACTAGGTTGTTGTATTTATTCTATCATCTGTCCTTTATTCACTCTCTCCTATTTCTGTTGCCTTCTTCCTGTACTTTGTTCATCCATATTTTCCTGCACTCATCTGTTTCTCTTTCCTTTTTATCTGACATCCTATGAGCACAGATTACTGCAACAGATATAAACGTGTAATGTGTAATTTTCCTCTCTTTCTCATAATAGAAAATCTTAGGAGTGCTCAGCTCGGCACTTTCATAAATGTCAGTGCTTCTCAGCTATTGTCAAGCACTCACAGAGACACAAAATGTCAGCCTCTCTCCTCAGTCACAGCCTTTGTGAACTACTCACATCTGGAAATGTCAATGAGCAAACCACAATGGAAGGGAACGGATTCTTGGAAGGCAGAAAGCGCATCACCCTCCAATCCACTGTAAAGATCTACTGTAGAGTTTTGGTCACCCGATACACGGAAACTCATCCACTCTGCTAAAACCTGTGACCCATGTCAGCACCCATACCATGTAAAAGTCACAAATATTTCTATGATAGATGGACTCTCTGTACAAGGAAAGGAAAGGAAATATTCAATTTTTCTCATCCGGCTGTAAACCCTGCCAAAAGAAACAAGCGGAGGGAAGCAATTATCCGACTATTACCTTGAATCTGATTCAAACTAATATCTTTCACCCTCCCTGAGCCCTCTTTGTGATTCTATTACAGCAAAGTAAAAGCTCCTGTAGTGATGATACACAATGTGAATAGATGAGTCAAGTCTGTTATTATCAAGATACCCCAGAGAACATTATTGTCCACTTGCAAAAAAAAAAACAGGGTATTAAAATGACTCAGTTTTGATCATCATGGATTCAAACGTTTAGTACAGCTGACAGATCAGATCATTACAGCTGTCTGTCTGTCTGTCTGTCTGTCTGTCTGTCTGTCTGTCTGTCTGTCTGTCTGTCTGTCTGTCTGTCTGTCTGTCTGTCTGTCTGTCTGTCTGTCTGTCTGTCTGTCTCTGCCTGTCTGTCTCTGTTGTGTGTTGCTGCATGTGGCCCACAGTTTGTCCTCTCACCTCACCACCTTCTCCTCGCCACCCAATCAAACTCTGCTGACTTCCAGACTGCGCCTGATCGTTCAGTTTCCTTTTTTCTTTTGTTCTTCTGGATGTCCCCCTGTCATCCACCTGCCACATGTTCTGCTCTGTCTCATCTCTGGTGGACCTTGCCACCACCTGCCCTGCCCCTGCAGCAAGATCTCCACCTGCCACTGCACATTTCACCTCTGTTTCTCATAAAGTGTGAAACTGTGACTGGTGTTTGCACACTGAATCCACTTAACAGTCAGCTTATGATTTTAATGGATGACTACCAGCTAGTCACAAATCAGACAAAAATGTTTGTCAGGCCTTAACGTGCCAAAATATGATTACTTAAAATGTTTATTGGTTGCCTGCTATGTATTGGTTACCCTCTTTACTACGAGTGATGACAGTAGGAGATATTGTATTTCATTTTATCTATTTAATAATTTTTCATAACTGTACTCCTGCTAGATCATGACTCATCTTTCCCATGAGTAATGATCTGTTTTTTTTTTCCTGTTAAAATAGTTGACAACGGAAAAAGTTGGCAATCTAAAGAAGGACAAAATGATGTTGGGTTACCGAAAAGGAAATATTTTTATTATAAAAAACTTCTCTAACCTTAAAATCAGTCACATGGCAAATCAAAGGTGGTGCAGGGCTTCATTGTTGGTGCCCGGTGTCTGGAGGACAGCTTCATTGTGCTTTACAATTCAAACTCCTCCATATCAACAGTTAGCTAATTCCCTGTGTGCTGAGGTGAGCATTCAGTCGCTGCGAGGGGGCGGATACCCACCTCCACCCCTTCCACCCCCACCACCATCAGTCTGCTGGAAGATACAGTTTACTAATAGCACAGGGAGTAAATCTTATTATTTCTCTCCTTTCTATCTCTCCCTCTGTGGATCTATTTGCTTAACAATGATAACAATCCCTGCAGCTTAACTTCCCCGGGTTGGACCAATACTCTGAGCAGCGTGTTTGCTCCCTCTCTTTTTAATGAGTAGCTTTGGTTTTGAACTTAGCTAAGGCATATTGATTTTCTTTGCTCCGCCGGGTGTGTGATATTATCTCGAGTAAAGGGGAAAATATGAGGTAGATGAGGGGTCAGAGGTGCATTCCTCCTGAGGCGATATTCTCCCAGTGCACCAGCATGATGGCCCCCACTGACCCCTCCATTGTGAAGTAATCCCAGTCCGTTTAAGGGATCAGCCCGACCCTGATGCGATATGAAGGAGTGACGACAGAGGCATTGATTGAGGAAAGGAGGAAACGTCAGCCAATGATCTAGCATGTACACAAGCACAGTCTTCCTTTTCTGTCCATGGTTCAGATTAATTAAGGTGTACAGTTCCTGATGGATCCGATGCAGAGCTGTCTATAAAGTCACCCAGCCATAATGGGATCAATAGCAGATCTTTAATGCCCTGAACAGAGGTTCAGGTCACAGGAGTCTTGGATCTTACATGCCTCCTCCTTCCTCTCTCGTCTTCCAACCTCCTTCCCTCTCTGTTGTTTATACCTCGTATTTTCTCCACTGTAGATCCGATGGTTTGACCAACAGATTTTGAAGTTAAGCTGCCAGTATCCAATTGTTTGTGCCAATATTCCCTTCTCACGGCCAACAAAGAATTAGTGTTTACAGAAACTGTCAATAAGCTGTTGCGCGCGGTCCGAGCCCAGTACAAGTGAAACGTCAGTACTGTGTAATCACCGCTGAAGCCTCATCCATTCAGTTCAGCTGATGTTCATTTAAAGCATTAGCGTCCTCAGAAGCAGCTGTCCTGTCTTCACACAGCTCGTGAGCAGCCAGAGAGGATAGCATGCGCACAAAGTGAATAAGATGAGAAGCACAATGTCCAGTAGGTTCCACAAAGAGTACACAAGGTGAAAATAGCATTGATTTGTTTTATTTCTCCCTACCACCGAATCACAGAGGTTTCAGTAAAATGGAGGGCCCTGATCAATAACACAACACAATACGCACAATAAAAACATTTGAGCATTGGTAAAATGGAAAATCGTAGAAATAGTCACTCATCTTTGCTTATGTCCTATTATTTATTAAAAGCATGAATAAACTAGATGATTGGTAGTTGGAGTGTAACATGTTGACGCTGTCTGAAAACCACGTATCTCCACGTTTGGTGATTCTGACTGTTTCTATGTGTGCAATGTGCATGTGCTTTTCCATCTACAGTCAGCTTTTAGCATCTCATTGTTTCATCATGTATGCAGGATAGAGAGAAGGAGAGCTTTGGATAAATAACATTATGAGCTCTGTGCTCTCTCTGAACTGATGCACACACGTCAGTGTCAGATGGTCATTAACCTGGAATATAAATCATTTATCATATTATTGTATTATATTACATATTTAGATTATAAACTGTCTCACTCAGACCGATGTTTGATGTTTGCAGTTTGGGTCCGTTAAACGTTTATTATAACACTTCTGTTCTCTGTCTACTATTCAGCTTCAGGCCCTGGTGTGCTGCATGAGTATCACTGCCAATATTTACATCAGTGATTGCTACAGTACTTAGCTGGACACTAACTCCACTAAGTTAGAACAGCATTAATAAAAAAAACTTGGGAGTAGCGGAACAAGCTGTAATCACTGAAATAGCATCAAATTACTGTATATGATGATGTTAGCAATTATGCCTCTTTAAACAGCAGGCATGAGCAACATTGGAATCCACCTGGTCTCCAGCAGAAGACAGATATCTGTCTGTTCCACAGCTCGTATCTTACTGTCTGTCTGCTGCAGGCTCACGACAGCAGTGAACTACAGCAGTAAAGTTGCGGGACATGAAACCAATGACAAGAGTTTATGATAAATCTGTGTGGCTTTGGTTCAACGAGTGACCCCTTTCACAAAATTATTGGATGAATTGTTAATACAAAACCGTTGATTCGAGCAGATTTAAGCTGTTACATAAATTCAGCTTTAGCTTTCACAGAGGAAGGTCATCGTCCACCTCAAAGAAATCAACATTTGCCGTCAATGAAAGAACCCAGCCTCATCAGAATAATCTGTATCACTCCATCTTTTACAGATAGTCTGAAAGGATAAAAATGGAAACGGGAAGTCTTTTATTGTATCTATATACTGCTATATGCAAGCTGTGAATCTCTGAATCTCTCCAATAACACAATGACTGGGCTGGAACAGAATATTATACATGGAGGAAAGAGAACGAGAGAAGGCAGCTCTGTGCAACACTAAAAAAGGAAGTCCCCTCCTTTTATCATCCAGGGAATTATTCTCTGCACATTTATCATCGTGTTCTGGATTCATTTCCCATTTATCTGCAGCCAAGACCTATTTATTATCAGAAATATTTTTTGAAAAGTGGGAAGGAGGGAAATTGAACCTGGGCACTTTCATATGAAGATACGCAGTGTGACTTTTCATTTTCTTCCTTTCTTTGTGAAATGGTAGAGGGTTAGGAATGGGTGGAGAGGTACACAACATGTTTAACAGATAATGAGAAAACAAAAAGAGGAACAAATCAAACATAGAGAAATTATATTTTCAGAGGGAGAAAACTGTCAAGTGTGCGCCGAATTAATTTGTCAAGAAAAGATCATTCAGATGGTGGGAGAGCCCGGCACAGTGCGCTGATAACAGAGAGAGCGGAACATGCAGCTTTTTTACGGCTGCATCGCTCATCTCGAGCTGCTCTCTGGGTCACGCTGCAAGTACATTCAATGGGAATGTGTTTGCGTGTGTGTGTGTGTGTGAGAGCAGGAGCATGATGTGTGTGCACAACAAGGACTGAGACGTTTAGCTGCTGCTTTTAAGCCTCTTTCAGACACACGCTTTATTATGTTAATGTAACCGCATTTTTACGTGTCACTCTCATATCTGAATAACTTTTACGACATGACGGCGGTCGCACTAGTTCAGACCTCTTGACATTTACATAACAGTACAGACACAGCTAAAGTCTGAACTGGATGCTGCCACATTATCATCAAAGACTACTGCAGGAAGGAGTTCATATTGTGAGATATTTATTATATCTTATATTTATTATATTTCCTCAAGAGCCCTGGAAAACATTTGTTGTGACATGATTATTTATAATACAAAAAGGCTGTCAGTTTAATTATACATGAAATACTCTGAATGTGCAATATGTTTTATGTCTTTACATTTTAAGCACTGATAGCACTGTGTGTTTTTGTGTGTGGACACCAGTTTTGTAGAATGCACAGTAACCAGCACGAATGACTGAACATAATAGTACACTAAGTATCCTCATCCACCAAAGAGAGATAAATGACAGTGCACAAACAATCATGCACATTGTTGTGGTTTTTCTTGTTCAGTGTTTCCTGTTAGATTTTGTAATTCTCCCCTCTCTTTGTGTCTTTGCTTCCTGTCTTTGTTGTGTTTTGAATTGTCCTTTCTAGCCAAGCAGTAACCTCCGTAGCTGTGAAATGACTCCAATCCAAAAGTGCCAAAAAACTGCAGTTCCTTGAACGGCCACTTGGGCTAGCAACAGAAGTGAGTCAGTCTCCATAAGTCCCCATGTTCAAATGTCCAACTTCACAGCAGAAATAAACATGTTTACATCCTGGTACAAAAAACAGTTTTGGTCTCTATAACTAATTTTTCCTGTTCATGACAGCTGTACTGAGGGTGAATTTATATACAACTCACCTGTTCACGTTATATTAAGGTTTAAAGTTATGCAGAATTAAGAGCGTGGACACTTTGATAGACATGTGGGTGCCATCACAGATGGCTTTTTTTGAGTCATTCAGCCCACCTCCGCTCAACTCACGCTCCACCTCTTTGCCCATTATTGGAATAGTAAGGAAGCAGCCAGAGCCACCACAATGAGCTCAAAAACGACTCTGTGACATCACAGAGACTACGTTCGTGTTTTACACCGTCTACGGCTCCACCTGGCTTCACCTGCATCTCATCCTGTGTTGTTTGGACTGGAAACCTTACCAGCCTTTTGGATTGTGCTCTTTAAAGGACTGAATTGTTTATTTGGGCTGCTTTACCTGGTTTTGACCTGAGTCTACCTGACAGGTGACTGAGCTGGAGGAAAAAGACATCCAATTCATCCTGGGGGGAGCATGAATGTCTGAGCCAAAGCTCATGGTGATTCATCTATAGTGGATGTGCACTGGTTAAAGAGTAAGATTCAACTCTGCTGACACCAGATTCATTCACTGTGTATGTAAAAAATGTTATTCCATCCAAATATTCCATCAGAGTGATGTCGCTACGGAAGAGCTCTGCTGCTAGCAAAAGAAATGCTAATCATCGAACCATCAGTCTTCCATGCCAACTGCTTATAGAATGAAAACCCATGCAGCTTGTCATTCATAACTCTGGCACACTGTACCGAACAGGAGAATATGACTCTGTATAATAAGTCGATGACAGACTCTTTCACAGGATCAAGCTGTGAGAAGTGAAGGAAGAACATTCCTCTCTCTGTGATGGTCAAGTCTTCAACTATGACATAAGTTAAGAGGACAGAGAGCACTCGTCGTGTTTTTCAACTGTTCTCCATATTGTGCAAGCACTGCGGTTATTTCTGTGAAAAGCTGCAGAATGCTCAAACATTCTGTTCTGTCATGTTTGTCAGCCATCGGACATTTCATTTGAAACCCTGACACCTCTGGGTGTCTGCCACGTGCACATATTGTGTCTTTCTGTTTCTCACACGTCTCCACTAAGTGCCAACAGGGCGAAATGATCACGTTTCAGTGCACTTTCCATTTAACAAACAGCTCTCTGTGCTCCTCGGATGCCTCGTCTCTATTGTCTCAACTTCCCCCTGTAATGAAATCACGCCGCAGCCTTAAGGTCACAGCCGGGTTGGCTTCATGGAATTCTCAGATTCTCTATCAAAGGCGGAGGCTGATTGCCTCGTCACCCGGATCCCAACAGGTTCTCTGGGAATCTGGGAGACAGAACTAATGGCTGATGGATGGATGATGGATGCGGCGGAACGATCCGCCTCGTCTCTGTAATGAACTTGTTCCATTTGACCTGAGCAGGGGCGAGAGTCAACCCTTCCATCACCACAACACATGTAACATGTGAGCTGATCAAAGTCCAAATTGGAAATCAATAAATCTAGAGGTGGATGGTGTTATTATAGCATTGTGTTTGTCCAAATTATAACAGCATTTCCAATAAGCTCCCCTGCTTCCTGTTTCCTGCTTCCTTCTTCCTGCACCCGCCCACTGATCTCTTCAGAAACATATGGGTAATGTCACAGAGACCATGTCTATTTCTATTCATGCTATGAGGAAAATGAGTTGTCATTATGAATAATTTCCTTTAATTTTATTATTTTGTTAATGAAAATGAAATTACACAGACAATAAAGGTCCAGTGTGTCATAGAGGGAAGATTGGGGCTCTGTCTACAGAACACAATAGAAATTGAATATAATATGCATAATTATATTTTCACAAGAGTATAATCATCTGAAAATACATCTAGATCTATATAAGGCCTTTTCACACGTTTTGTGGCCACATAGGTCACATGAGGAGCCAGCAAGTGAGGGGAGGGTGTTGTAGTCAGCAACTACACATCTGTGCCACTAAATCATATCCACTGGTTTTATTTTATATCATTATTATATTTTATTTGAGTTTTACTGGTTTCATAGTGTTTCATCATGTATTTCTGTTAGTATGTAAACATGTTTGTATTTACGTGATGAAGCCTTCTCAATTGGAATCGCTGCTTTATTCGATTTTATTTCATCATTCATTCAAAGTTTTAGAAGTTTAGACAAGAGGAGTGATTTGAATTTGTCTGTGAAGTGCAGAAATAATAATAATAATAATGTAATTAAAGATTATCAGACAAATCAAAAATATAACTAAATACATTAATCCTGTGAAAAGGTGAAATAAAAATGTATAATACAAAGATTTTATGTATTTAGAAAATATATAAATATATATATATATATATATATATATATATATATATATATATATATATATATATATATATATATATATATATATATATATATATATATACATATATATGAATGTATTAATTTTTTGGATTGGTTAGGGCGTGTACAGTGTTAGAGAACATTCAGTCAGTCAGTCATGTGTTCTGTATGCAGATGTCTTGTTTTAACACACATGGTTGCTCACAGTTCACACTCGTCATCCTCTATCCTCAAACGTTCAGCTCTCTGCTTTCAAAAGTGGAGCTCTGTCTGACGCTTCCAGCTTCAGCCCTGAAGGCAAACTCTTAAACTCACCTCAGGGAATCCCATTCCAAAGCAAAATGTACAATGCACTTACAATATTTATTTTTTTCTCTTAACATTTGCAGCTTATGTAATTATTATTATTATGGTCAACTTTTACTTTCTTCTCTCACAAATTATGAACAGTCCCATGGCCAGAGCAGACTGTACATATATGAATACAAACATGCCCTCTGGGTTATGATTTGACATTCTAGGTATTATTTGCCAAGGGTTTTAAAGTTGTGTCTCACTGAAAACACTGTCCTGTTCAGTGATCCTGACATTTTGCTCTGTTACTGTTGTAGATACTCAAATATTAAACAGTATCAGTTCTCTTGTCTCATTAAGTAACGGAACACTGCAGAAAACAGCAGCTTAGACAAAAATGTTAAATCAATGGTTCAATCCTGCCTTTTAGAATCATTCAAAGATCAGACATTTCTCTCTGCCAAAAATCTGGAAATGGTAATGCATGCCTTTATAACCAGTCGCTAAGCTTGTTGTGTTTCTATGCTCTCTGGCATAAGTAAAAAAAAAAATCCCTCTTACCTCTTCAGCTGATTCAAAACTTGGACAGAGAAACATGATCACATTCTGGCTTCCTAACACTGACTACCTGACTATCTGCTACTCATAGAGTTCATTTTAAAATATTACTGATAAAGCCCCGAGAGGCATGGCCACAAGTTATTTAGCAGATCATTCAGTGCCATATGTTTTTTTTTTGAATATTATTTTTATTATTTTTAACAATAACATACAAAGAACAAGAACAAGACTCGGCTCACATATACCAAAACATACACACAAAAAAAAAAAAAATATATATATATATATATATATATATATACAGGCAGACAGCAGACCCATTACTCCTTAGAAGGCATGGCATAAAACAGTATAAAAATATGAAATTAAATATCAAACAATGGTCATACAAGTTGTAGAGAGAAAAGAAAATAAGAAATTAAATACAAGGCCTCTGATCCTTTACATAAATCCTCGTAATAAGGTGGTACCAATGTTTATTCCTATAAAGGACAAGAATGGTTGCCATATTCTGCGGAAGATATTCTCTTTCTCGTGCAGCTTACAAGTCAAATAGTCCAAAGATATATACTGTATTATAACATTATGCCATTGTGTCCTTGAAGGGGGGTTGTTAGATATCCAATTTAACAAAATACATTTTCTAGCACAAAAAGTTAACATGCTATACAATTTCCTCCTGTACTTATCATTGATAAAGCCATTTGAAATACCCAGCAGCATACAAAGTGGGTCAAAATCTAGTGATGTACCTAGAATCTTGTTTACATCATTTCCCACTATTCTCCAAAAATGTTTAATCCTTCGACAGGACCATAAGCAGTGTGTGAGAGTCCCAATCTCTGTTTTACACTTGGGGCAAAGGGGAGAGAGGGTATTGTTAAATTTATGACGTTGGGAAGGGGATATATGCGCTCTATGTAAAATTTTAAGCTGAATAGCTTTAACTTTATTACAGATACTTAGAGATCTCACGTTTTCCCATGCCTCGTCCCATTTCTCATCTGTAATCTCTAGACCAAGTTCACTTTCCCATTTCAGCTTAAGATGTAAGGTATCTGTGTTGGCATATTCCCTAAGGAGTTTATAAAAGAAGCCAATGGAATGCCCCATCTGAAGAGAGAATACATGACGCTCAATTAAGGAACTTCTTTGGTCGAAAAGAAGTGTTGTATCCTTGTTGATGAAACTGCGTAATTGAAGGTAACCAAAAAAATCCTGTTTTTGGATATCAAACTTGACTCTCAGCTGATCAAAGGACATCATTATGGGCCCATCAAATAGATCACACAGTCTGGAGATCCCTTTAGTGCTCCATATTCAAAAGACAGGGTCAGTTATACCTGGAGAAAAATCTATGTTGGCACATATTGGCGTAAACACAGAGGTGAGTTTGTGTCTACCTTCTAACCTTTTAATTACCTGCCAGGCCTTAACGGTATGGGTAGTAACTGGATTGAGACACACAGAGCGCAATGATTTTTTAATAAATAATAAATTTTTCTTAGCCCATATAAAGGAGCTGAACCAACTCTTCAGGCTTTTTAAGGTTTTGTGAGATAGGAGCATTGGAGTCATCTGAATGGGGTAAAGCAGTCTAGGTAACACATTCATTTTCAGGAGGGCCACGCGTCCAAGCCAAGAGATGGGCAACTTATTCCATCTCTCAAGATCCATTCTGATGCGTTCAAGTAGAGGGGGAAAATTGGCTTTATACATTTTGTCAAAATCAGGGGTTATGTATATTCCTAGATAAACAAAACCAGACGGGGACCACTTAAATGGAAATGGGTATGGGGTACTTGGTTGGTGTAGAGTACTACCCAACGGCATTGCCTCTGATTTGTCAAAATTAATTTTATACCCTGAAAATGCACTGAATTTACCTATGGTGTCAAGGAGGTTAGGAGTGGAGATACCAGGCTCAGTCATAAAGATGAGAACATCATCTGCATATAGGGTTATCTTATGTTGCTTATCACCTATAGTCAATCCATGTATGCCCTGATTCCTCCTGATCGCTTCAGCCAGTGGCTCAATAACCAGAGCAAACAAGAGAGGGGATAAGGGACACCCCTGTCGAGTTCCTCTTTGAATGGCAAAATTAGGGGACCGCAATCCATTAGTGAGAACTGAGGAGAGAGGATTAATGTAAAGCAGACGAACCCAACTGATAAAATTAGAACCCAAGCCAAATCTGTCTAAAACATAAAATAGGAAGGGCATTTCGACGCGGTCAAATGCCTTCTGCGCATCAAGAGAGACGACCATACCTTCAGTTGACTGCTCATGAAACTTCTGAATTGTGTTTAGCAATCTTCTCATGTTATTACATGAGTTGCGATCTTTAATAAAACCAGTTTGGTCTTCATTGATAAGAACAGGGAGCAAGTCCTCCAACCGCGCCGCCAAAATTTTAGACAGGATTTTCAGATCTACATTCAATAAAGATATCGGTCGATATGAGGCACATTGTTCCGGTTG
Source organism: Collichthys lucidus (assembly GCA_004119915.2). Classification (NCBI taxonomy): domain Eukaryota; kingdom Metazoa; phylum Chordata; class Actinopteri; family Sciaenidae; genus Collichthys; species Collichthys lucidus. The sequence continues at coordinate 2,700,284 of CM014091.1, forward strand.
TTTCCCTTTCTTTAGGATTAAAGAGATATTGGCTTCCCTCAAGGATGCTGGTAGGGTGCCCTTTTCCAATGAATCTGTCAGCATATTCAGTAGTGGTTCAATCAAGAGGCCCTGAAATTCTTTATAAAATTCACCACTTAACCCATCAGGTCCAGGCGCCTTCCCAGAGGGCAGTGCATTGATAGCAATCATTACTTCCTCTTTAGTTATGGGCGCATTAAGTTTTGACCTCTGATTATCTGTCAGTTGTGGAAAATCCAAAGAGGAGAAGAAAGTGTCCATTAGATCAGGGCTATCCTGCTGTAGATCAGACCTATATAGTTTTTCATAGAATTTTTTGAATGTGTTATTTATAGCAACATGATCAAACACCCGCTTCCCCGTTTCATCTGTAATTGAAGAGATCGTTTTTGAGTCTGATTTTTTCCTTGTCAAATAGGCCAAGTATTTCCCTGCTTTATCACCCTGCTCATATACCCTCTGTTTAGCAAATCTGATTTTTGCCTCAGCTTGCTCTGTTAGCAGGGAATCTAGGGCTGGTCGCAGAGCAGACATTTCTTTAAGTTTTGTAGAAGAAGGCCTCACAATATATTCCCTTTCTGCCACTTTAAGCTTAGATTCTAAAATGTTCCTTTGTTAAGCTTGCCTACGCCTCCTACTGGACACATAGGATATGATAAGACCTCGTGCAAAGGCTTTGGATGTTTCCCAGAGAAGAGATGGATTATTTGTAGAGTCCGAATTTATTGATAAGAAGGATTGGAATTCCTCAGAATAATAAAATATAAATTTGTGGTCAGAGAGAATGAAAGGGTTAAACCTCCAATATCTTGTCTGTGGGGCTAAGTGTCCAATTTGGCACTCAATGAAAACAGCTGCATGGTCTGATATAACTGCGCTACCTATGGAGCTACATGTAATTGACTGTAACATAATTTTAGGTATGAAAAAGTAGTCTATGCGTGTGTGACAATTATGGACTTTTGAAAAGAAAGTATATTCCCTATCTGCTGGGTGTTGAGCTCGCCATACATCTATGAAATCTAGACCGTTGATGAATTTTAGAATGGTGAGAGGTTGTTGTACTCACGTTTAAATCTGCCAACTCAGAGAAGGCTGTGGCTAGAAATTCACTGGGGTGACCTGGTGGATAATAGACATTAAGGATTGCAATAGTCTGCCCATATAATTCCCCTTTGACAATAATATATCGCCCATTCTTATCCTTTATGCAATGCACAGCTTTAAATGGCAGGTTTTTCTTCACCAGAATAACAACCCCCCTGCTCCTCGATGTAAAAGAGGAATAGAAAGCCTGATCAAACCCCCCTTGTTGTAGCTTTGAGTGTTCTGTGTCATCTAAATGGGACTCTTGCAGTAATGCAAAATGTACCCCCTCCTTTTTAAGATAAGTTAGAACTTTTCGCCGTTTAATAGGCGTATGAATACCATTGACATTCCAGCTGCATAGTTTAAGTAAGGACATAGCCTGCCTGCACACAAAGACATAGGTTAAGTAGAAAAGGAGCCGAGTACTGAACATCAAATAACAAACAAACAAAAAACAAACCAATGGCAAAAAGCCTAGCATTTAAACTAAATACTGTCCTCTTCTTAAATAGCAGAGTCGAACAAAGGGGTTCTCTTGCGACAGAAGACGGATCTCAGAATGCCGTGTGGCGTTGCTTGTATATAGCCCTCAGTATAGGCTCAGATAAGGTAGAGTTCAACATACTCACGCTCTCGTGTGGACCTCTCGAACAGTCCATTTAGCAAGGAGTAGCTCACCAAAGGGGAGGGTGAGACTGCAGGTCCACATTAGGAGTTGTCTCCGCTGGGTGGGTCAATGGAGTCGATGTATTTCTCCACAGTGGCTGGGTCTTTGAAGGTTTTCGTTGATCCGCGGTAGGTGATTTTCAGTAATGCAGGGTAAACGTGATTGTAGGTAGCTCCCATAGCCTTGAGACGTTTTTTCACCCCGTCGAATGCCTTGCGCTTGCGGAGGACGGACGCAGAGAGGTCCTGGAAAATCATCACGGTAGCGCCGTCATATTTCAAGGCTTCTTTTTTCATCCCCATGTTCCACGAAGCATTCATCACTCTCTGCTTGTCCTGGTAGTTGTGGAATCTCACCACGACAGACCGCGGTTTATTGCTCGGAGTAGCAGACATCTCGTTGACTAGTGCGCGGTGTGCGCGCTCTAGTTTGAATCGGCCCGCTTTCGTTTCAATGTTCAGAGCCTTAGGTAGCCAGGATTCAAAGAAACGTAATGGGTTATCACCCTCTACGCCCTCCGGAAGCCCAACGATGCGTATATTCTTTCTACGTCCCCTGTTTTCTAAATCATCAATACGCTCTCTCAAGTCCATCACCTGTTGCTCCATCACCTTCACTGTATCCTCCACCGGGTTAACTATGTCCTCCAGTGCAGACACTCTTCCCTCCACCTCCGTAATGCGTTCTCCATGACTGTCCAGTTCCTCACGATGCGCCTGCAGCAAATGCGATAACGGACTCAACTTGTCGTCAATGATCTTAGAAATGTTAGCCGTGATTTCGGAAATCATTTCCCGTTGTGCAGGAGCTAGCGCTGGAGCTAGCGCACCGTCCTCGCTAGCACTGTCATGCGGTGTAGCCTCCTCGGAATTACTTCCCTTCTTTTTATCCGGGTGTCTGAGAAAGTAGGTATTTATGCTCATCGTGATAAATAGAGCCACACAAGTTTGCGAGGAGCTTGCTGATAGGCAGAAATGATAAAAGTAGTGAAATAGCGCACCAGCTCAGCCTTACACAACCTTCCCTCAAGCCGCCATTTTGAAAACCCCCTCAGTGCCATATGTTGCTTTTCCGTCCTGAGATCCTTGGTGCGTTGAGACTTGACCTGGCTGAGGAGATCAGGGCTGCAAACTCTGTCTCGTCTTTTAAATCACTTTTAAAAACAGGTTTTTGGTTGGTTCCATTTATGTTTTATGAAAGGTTTTATTTGACTTTCTTTGTGTAGTTTTATTTTTATTTTCTCACAATGCCCCCCTCTTTGTTTTAAACATGCTCTCCGTGATTGTAAAGCACTTACCTGTGAAAGGTGCTTCATAAATAAAGATTATTATTAGAATGTGTGCTTGTGCATGATCCCCATCTCTAGTCTTTGCCAGTACGTGGTCTATTCTGCATCAGCATAATAATTCAATTCAAATATTTATCTGTCTGCACTGTCAGTATACAGTAAATGTCTGTAGAAGCACTGGCTTCCCTCTTCTTCCTCTTTGTTGCTGGTCTGTGCTACAACTTAAAAAAAAAACGAATAAACGTTACAATATAAAATATTTCCTTTATAGAGATTTTTTTTTCCTCATTTGTAGATGATAAAATGTAGCTATTATTTCTTATTATTTGTGATATTTATTTTCTTCCGTGTCATTTTGTATTGTCATTGTTATCCTTTGTATGTTTGTTTTTTGCATAAACCTTTGAACATATTTCTCATTTATATTTAACTATAGACTGCTGCATGTTTTGGTTGGAGGTGAAGAGGTTGGGTCAGAAATGTGCTTGTTTTATTTCAGTATATATATAGTATATATTAAATAATAAAATTTAATTTAAGTCCTATTCATTTTTAATTGAACTTAAATGATTTAATTTCAATAATTAACTAGTTGGATCAGGTTCAAGGTTCTCCTAGTACCCTAATCAGCAGCTCCTGACCCCCTTAGACCAGCTCCGGCAGTACCTCCACCACATCCGCATCATTTCTCTGATGTCTATCACAACAATGAACATAATTTAACTATCATTTCATTGGTTGTGTCCGGAGTGAACAGCTTCTAAGCAGGTTGCAGAGCAGCAGGCGTTGTGAACATCTCCTCTGTGACTGCATATAATAGAATCATCTACAGGTGATTTGTTTCAGTCCTGCAGCCATACCATTATTCACCGTTACCACCATGATCACTGCCCACTCTCATTCACTCCATCTTCTCCTGATTTTTTTTCCCCCTTCCCTCCATGTTGGGGTTGGTGGGCGGCTGCAGCGTGTGTGTAAAAGGCAGGCATGTCTGCAGGTATGAGCCATGGGATCCATTATGGTCGACTAATACATTAAGAGACATTTCAAAGTGAATCACGGCAGGTGGAGAACAGCTCTCCCTCTGGGCAGGCTGAGGCATCTGTTATGACAAGCAAACCAAATCTCAGCTTTCCCTGGATGAATTAAGAGTCACCTCCAGTCACACACACACACACGCACACACACACACACACACACACACACACACACACACACACACACACACACACACACACACACACACACACACACACAGCCTACTCCGCCACCGTCTCCTCCATCTCTGACACTTTCCTCCCTGCTGGTTCCTCCTTTCCCTTGACACCTCCACCTCTTCTCCATTCCCACCATCTCTCGGCGGCTGTCACCTCCCATCTTTCATCTCTCCTTCACATCTCCAAAATACCGCTCCAAAAAGAGGAAAAAGTGGAAAAGTTCAGGGGGGAGCATATAGAGGATATGGTGTGAAAGTGTGTGTGTGTGCAAAAGAAAGAGTAGAATAGTCAGAGTGTGAGCGCCTGGGGCAGAAATGTTGAGATAATGGTTTCATTTGGAGAGATTGTGATGAGGCCCTTGAAGGGAAAATCCCCTCAGATGGGTGGATGAGCTACCTCTCTCTTTTCATCTCTCCGCCACCGGATCACACTGTCCTTAAAAACCACGGGAATATTGGCCCCTCTGCCTTTAACTAACCCTGACAATCACAGCTACGGGGGAGAGAGAAGCTGTCCTACACAGCCTAATGCCTGCGGGCTCCTTTAAAACATGAAAGACACTCACACACAGTCGGGCTCACGTATAAAGGCGCACAAAAGGCATAAATCCCCCCACGAAAGAGGCTGTGAGAAATGAAAATTCAATCGGCAATCAAAGGTAATATTTTTTATGTAAAGTCAAAACATTAAAGCCGTTAATGTCCACGTCGGAGTCGTGTTGAAATAGCGAGAGAAAACACAGGCTTTTCTATTAGCTGCTCCTGGCTGAATATCCAAAAAGGCCGGGAAATAAGCAGCGACAGAAACACTTTATAAATATTCATAAAGGCTTTAAAAGCGGGTAATCATTTCCCCTTTTATGCATAATGTAGCTTATTTATTTCAAACATTACCATGCATTTGGAGGAAATTGTTCCCTATTTGAGAGAACGTGTATCTCTAGCTGCAGTTAGCTGCTATACAGAGTCAGCTGCCATGCAACTTGGGAATATGTGCAGTGTGTGTGTGTGTGTGTCTGTGTGTCTGTGTGTCTGTGTGTGTGTGTGTGTGTGTGTTGCACATGCTTCTGCTGCTTGCAGTTGTTTATTTCTGCGAGCTGATAATGATGATGATGGTGGTTTAGGGAGTATTTGCTAGTCATATTATAGTGCTAATTCACAAGGACAGAGTGGTGCTGACACTGAAGTATCACAACAGCTGTGTGTGTGTGTACTGTATGTGTGGCAGTGTACTCCATGTTTACTTGGCGTGTATCACACTAAAACAGCATTTCAACCATTAAGCACACTGACACTGCCATGAGATTCACACTCATTTCATTCTCTGAGACATGTCAGCTGTTTGGAGGCGCAGTATGTCACCTTAATGAATCATTGCCACGTTCATTATGAGGTGTTTCATCTTTTAGTTGTTAATTTCATTCAAATAGTACAGAAAATAGGAGGAATTAAATTAAAGTAAGAGACAATGTTGATCCCTATCTATCTGAGGGTGGCCCCCAGCATGTCAGCCTCCACAACAAAACAAGATCATTGATTGGTTCTGCACTTTGTTTCTCACCTCTGTGCCTCGGGCCTGCTGCCCTGGTGGCCAGACCTGCCCCACAGATACTGCACTCACTTACTGCTACTTATTAGTTATTAGTTCATCAATTTATTCTCCTCCCAATCACACAAGACAGCAAGATCGAAGACAAGATTGATTTTACGTTTTCTTATGGAAAATTATTTCTGTTACATTGTGCATTACATTGCACTGTGACCAGTTTCAGTCCCTCTGTCACAGCATGAAGGAGAAACTACGAAATGTGCCAAAGTACCAGTGCTTAGAAAGCAAAGCAGTTCAGCCTAGTGTGTGTAAGAGGACACAGAGTGACTGTATATATAAAATCTCAACACAATAATTGTAATTTTCAGGTGAATATACACTAATAAAAATAGAGTTATGAATATTAAATACCATTTTTATCATGTTTAAAAAATATTTGAAGATCTGACATACTGAACCTTTAACATATAGCCATGAAAATCAATCAATTAGGTAAGTTCCCTATGCTTAATAACAGAAATGAATTCAAATGCATGATGTCTATTGGCAAATATATTTCACATGTATTTACTGCAGTCGTGCTGTAAATGGTCATGAATAATTCATTATAAGAGGCACTGTCCCTTGTTAGACAGACTGACCTTTTGGCCTATCACATTACTAACATGGTTTAATTTGCCCTACCAACAGCCAATCAGAATTCGGTGTTGCTATGACCATAGGGGTAAAAGGTCATCAGGAGATTCACTCAGGCTTATTCAGCGTTTGTTATACGGTCTAAACTGCAGTGTTTAGTTTGGACTACTACAGCGCAGAACTCAACATGTACTGTAACTAATGGGCAGGATGGAGAGACACTGGCTGCTACAGCTACTGCTGCTAAATGCTACTACTGACTGCATGAAGGGCAGTCGGCAGGGCGATTGAGGATGATGAGATGTTTGATATATTCAGCATGAAAAAAGGTGCAGACTGGATTTAGTGTTAGGAGGTCTGGAGGTGTATTTCTTGACTCTCTGTTGTGTATGTGTGTGCACATGTTAAACCTCAGTTACTGCACTGTTAAGTCTTGACAACTTTGTGGAACTCATAAATGTTTCCCTATAATAATATTTACAAGCAGCAGGAGCAGCCTCACTGTCCTCTCCTCAACACAGCAGCTCAGTCAGTGCTCCACCTTTCAGGATGACTCAGTATGTAGCTGCTCCTCCTTCTGGACACGCCCATCTGGCATAAGGTTTTAATGCCGCTGGAGTCAAGTGATGTATTATAAAGAGCAGTTAAGTATATGTCTGGAGAAAGTATGTATGTATGTATGGATGGAGAGATGGACAGATGGATGCATGGATAGACAGATGGATGGATGGATGGATGGATGGATGGATGGATGGATGGATGGATGGATGGATGGATGGATGGATGGATGGACGGATGGATGGATGGATGCATGGATGCATGGACGGACAGATGGATGGATGCATGGGTGGATGGATGGATGGATGGATGGATGGATGGATGGATGGATGGATGGACAGATGGATGGATGCACGGGTGAATGGATGGATGCATGGATGGACAGATGGATGGACAGATGGATGCATGGATAGACAGATGGATGGATGGATGGATGGACAGATGGATGGATGCATGGATGGATGGATGGACGGTCTCTTAAAGTAAAAATGCTATTGAAATGTTTTAGGTAGTAACATCATTCTTGAATTGTTTGAATGCTTACTATAAGAAAACATTCTTGGACAAAGTGATGGACTATAGGTTAGAGTTAGTTAGATTATGTTTTATTGTTTATACAGTATGCCTCATGCATTGATGTTTAACGCTGGAATTACTGAAGCCTGAACTTATCCCTAACCCTAACCCTAACCCTAACCCAAAACGGACAAAGAGTAAAACCCTAAATACTGTGACTATGATTGAACTGTTGCTGTTCAGTTAGGGCTTTAGCAAAGGGTCACTTGGCTTTCTCCATCTCATGCATCAGTAGTTTGTATAAAAGTATTTAGCTACACCTGGCTAATGAGAGGTGAGCACAGAAAGTGTACTCAGCCCTTGAAGAAGCTCCAGGGAAACAGTCTTGATGACACAATGATCCTCCCACACAGTGCAGTTCAGCAGAGAGCCTGAGTGTGGCACAGACCCAGGACCAGCTCTGCCTCCCACATGAGCCACCAACAACAACACCTGCTGGGGTCCAAATGCAACATTCCCACGCACACTCCACACTAACACCACCACTGCTTTCCATTACACTGCCTCATAGACCATCCACGCACTCAAAACGCCTCCGCTTTCATTCACACACACACGTACATGCAGCCGTGTGTGTGTGCAGCAACATAGACAGTCTTTTTCCTAATAGCCAAATTAACACTCTTTTTTTCTGTACACACACACCCTTCCTCAAAAAGAGCATGTGCAAAGCTATAGCAACACATAGTGTGGTGTAAACGTTATATTGCTAGAGGTGGGAATATGGTGAGAATATTTCTCACTTTCTCTGTAAGATGTAGACGCCTCAAATGGCTAAGTGTGAAGAGAATGTGGCGTGAATATCCACAGGTAGTGTAATCAGAATCAGCCAAGCCTGCAGGCAGACGGTGCAGGAGCTTCTTGTGGGAACAAGTACAGGCAGGGGGGGATTACCAGGTGGATGGGGGCAGTTCAACAATAGAGAGATATGGAGCAGAGGGACAGGGCCACCGGCTGAATGGAAGCCCCGCACAAAGAAAGCAGCCAGCGGCAAGGTACCCTCCTCTATAATCCACTCCCAGTGCACAGCACAGCTTCCAACATAGCCCACATAATGCAGGATGTGAACTAGTTAACCAGCTCGTAACTATGACTCAGGCTAATGAAGACGACTGATCCCAGTCTGCATATTTTTGTCAGAGCACTTTGTGTCAATCTGAATTGAACGTTTCAGCATTTTTAACATTCTGCCAGAGAACACAAACTCATTAAAATCAGCGTCAATTAAATTAGGGAGAAAAGAACAGTGCCTGTTGTGTGTTCCAATGCCTGAAAAAGATATGTCATTGTTTTACTGACAAAGACCTCCAGTGGTTATGAGATGATGATACCAGGCGGGAGAGCTTTGGTACCCATTTTCTCCCGATAGTCGAGGTTGATTTCTTTAAACACTGTTCTCAGGGGTTAACTTGGGCCGGCGCTGTCAAAGGCTCAGCCCCCGGCACATAAGCCTACACTGTGCTGTCATCATGCAGACCCGCTCTCCAGCAGCAGCAGCAGCCTCTGTGGGGACCAGTCCAGACAATATATGGGCGTGACGGTACTCCTCCGAGGAGCACATCATTTTAAATCAGGACAATGGTTATTCAGTCAAGGCTTAGTTACAACTCCTCTCACATTAACCCCTGCTTGTAATGCATTCAAGCTCCCCAGAGGATCAGCACTTGCTATTTTGGAGTCTTTTTCTTGCAGCACCCCTTGGGAAAAAAGGCAATACTGAACAACTGAAGGTTGTTGGTTGATGGTTTTGTGTAAAAGAAGGGCGACTATGCGTACATACACTGTGAATCATTCATGTTTTCAAGATGATGAACTGTTAAGGTTTCCTCTAACACCACTCTCCCCATCTCTCTCTCCCCACATTCCTGTCACTCTTTAGCTGTCTTCATCAGAAATAAAGCTTGAAAAGAACAAAAAAAGCTGTTAGAAAAAAAAGCCTTCTTTCCATCATAGATCAATATCTCGTTTTGTTTTAACATTAGTCACAAATCAATTTATGCATCAAAACTATCTGATCAAAACAACTTTGTTATTTTTCCATTTAACATATGAAAGCAGGAGAGAGTTTAAAAAAAAATATTCCTTTTGGTGCTGTGTTCTTTGACCTAATCACAGGGTGCAGACAGAAGGAGAGCAAGCAGGCTTTTTAGTGACAAAGACCTCCCAGGAGAGCTGTCTAAGACATATGTAGGACAGAGGAAAGATTATAAATAGAGGAGGTAAAAATAATCGACTGAAGAGTTGTGTGACACAACGCAGACACGACTGCTGCTCTTGTTCTTGTTGAGTTAAACAGTCCCTTCCACAGAGGAGCAGGCCCGTGCCATGACAGGGGGAAGGGGAAGAAAACCAAGAGCTTGTGGTGAAGAGGAAGAGGGAGGCAATGATGAAGGCTGAGCAGAGGACGTAATTGTCTTCAAAACTTAATGTCCAAGAAAACATCTAAGTGATTTTCACCAGCGGGGGTTTGTGGAGCGCTGAGGTTTCAGCCTCCCTCCTCTCTGCTCTGTAAATTAGATATGTGATGAGCACACAGATACACACAGGAACACAACAGAAGCCAGTTGGACATGGTTTAGTCGTAAAAGGTGTAAAAAGACAAAACACACTGTGGCTCTGTTGCTGCACTTTCGAGAAATCTACTGTATCTTCGCAGAAGAGAAACAGGATTACATGATCAGCCCAGAGGGAACACTAAATGACTACAAATAATTGTCCATTTTTGGAGCAATTTCATAGCATAAAGTAGAATGATTTTTAGTAAAGTGTGCCAAGTGCTTGTGTAAAGGGACCAGGTGATGAATATTTCCAGCAGTTTTACATTGTACATATTTAACATGAGGGAAAAGCATGCATATAACTTCTTTGCTTTGGTGGTTTGTGCTCTAAGCCTGAGGGTGTTCAGGGAGGCAGCACCATCAACAACATTAGGCACTAAATAATAATTCAGGAAGTAATTACAGGCTCAAACATTTTATTAACAATTCTACTTTCTTCCCAGTTCACCAGCCGGAGGACGTGCATATGTGGAAACAAAACACTATCCAGACAAGCCTACAAATAAAGTTTGTTCTTCTGGGGTCTGATGGAGAAATGTGGGTCTATGAGAGTTTATGTGTGTATCTGTGTGTGTGTGTGTGTGTGTGTGTGTGTGTGTGTGTGTGTGTGTGTGTGTGTGTGTGTGTGTGTGTGTGTGTGTGTGTGTGTGTGTGTGTGTGTCTGTGTGTGTGTGTGTCTGTGTGTGTTTGTATAATAGCCTGTGTGTGCTCCATCATCCATTGTTCTTGAAAGACACATTGCTGCTGTGTTCATGCAGTTTGTTAATGCTTGGAGCTCTAGTAACATGTCATCCACTGCCATTTAATACATTTATTATACAGCTGAAAGTAAAAAGCAAGCACTGCAAGTCAAGAAGCATTAATAGAAAACAGACAATAAAATGTTGTGAATATCATGATATTTATATGTATAGTTGCTACAACTTTGAAGCCATCTCATGTCAGCTTTCTTGAAGAACAATGATTGTACTGATGACTACAGCATCAGAAGGCACAACAGCAGCCTTAGCCCCTCGGGAGGGCTTCTTGCCACCGGCTGTGACTGTCAGCTCTAAATTGTCCTCAGAAGACAGCTCAAGTTCCCAGAAAATATTGCAACCACATTGTTTCACCCAGACATGGACATCGATGTCTACAAAGTAAGTGGTCCTGCTGGAACAGGGAAAAATGGGCTAAATAGAGCAATGGCTGGAAAGCCCACTGTGAGGCAGTTGCATTTGGGTGCCAAGACTTCACTGTACATTCCTTACAGCTTACAGTGAATTCTCAACAGAGCAAAAGGACTGAGGTGTATAAGAGTCACTAAAAACAGAAAAAGACCTGATGGTTGTTATGGAAACAGCAGGACACCACTTGTAAACAAGTCGGGGGCTGATGATCCTGAGCTGGGTGAGGGATTTCTAATAATCAAAGATCTAAACACCCTGTTCTTCACTGCAGATATGTCCAAGTATTCTAGAAGATATACATCGCACTCCAGAACCATTCATTGAGCCAAGGAGGTACAGCTTAGTATTGAAATGTTAGTATAGATGTCTTCCAAGCATATCCACAGGCACATGCTTCAAACCTGTTTGGTATGTACGTTGCAAGCTTGCTACAGGGTCAGCTGTTGTAGCATAAACTGTAGTAACAGTTGCAGTAAAATCCAGGCTAATAGCGCAAGGAGAAAATTCACATTCTACATTCTGTCTGAACACATCTTCATACTGCATGAAAAATTCACTAGCAGAAGCTGGTGATGGATGGTTGCCCATACAAAGCAGCCAATACATTCAACATCATCACGTTGATAAAACAGGGAATCCAAATTACGTTAGCTCCGAGATATATCATCATACACATCTTCATATGAATCCAATGGATCTTGTTAATATTTCCAGATGAAGCAACAGAGGATGTTACCACTAGAAGGCTGTCGAATGGAATGTACTGTAAGTCTGACAGCAAATAAATACCACACTACTGTCTGTTACATCTTGTAGTGGCAGTCGAAGCCTGTCCTTTCACTAGTCACCCAATCCCTCCAGCCCGCCTCCTGCATCTCTCAGGCTGCAAGTTAATGAGGTCTGAGGTCTAAATGACGATCTGAACATGCTCTCCAATTAACTCCTTTCTCTCAGCCTTATCCACATACAATGGGCTAGGATCACAGAGAGATCTGAAACCCTAATAACTACATCATCCTAATTATATTCCCCTGACACACACTCACAGGAATAGTTGAATAGATGATTGAACTGTCTATTGGCCAAACATGAAAAAAGGTGCAACGATAACAAGATGCATTGCACTCAGCAGTCCTGAGGGAGGACCGCTGCTTCAGGTGTCTGTCAACTCTTAGTCAATTTGTGAGCACATATAATAGCAATGACCGAGGTTAGAGTTGTAATTGTCTGCTGTTTGACAGGTAACACCTCCAGTGACCACTGACAGCCTAAACCATCTGGGAGGCAGTGAGAATTATTTGATTCCACGGTGGAGGAAATGGACTTTTGGTTGTAAATGAAGCATAAGTCCCACAGTCATTTTAGAACAGCTAAAGGGCATTGTTAGGCATGAAGCAAAACTCTAAAATCACTGTAAATCATAGCCTCACATGGTATTCACATATTGCTTTTACTAAATGGTTTCTAAACATACCCTTGAAATACACAGCAACATAACAAACACGCAATAATTAAATTAAAATCATTCTTCCAATCAATGTAGTTCTTCAGTGATATTTAGCAGAATGGTTGCCAAGCAACACACAGACACAGGAACACACACGGATAAATAAGCATGCTTTCTTATTTATCTGGATATCACCATTAATTGTAAAATAATAAAGTAGTGATCAGTTATGTTAGCACTCCTGTTTGCTGGTGTAGGGCTGTTTGACTCTGGACTTTGTGTTTTAATAGTGCTGTGAATGAATCAAGGGTAGCGTCTCTGTAAGCATCTTCTTCCATGCCTTTCAGTCCCAGCTTTTAAATTTCTCTGTCATTAAATCTTGGTCAAACCAAGGTTTTTCCCCATTCCAACCAGGTTTGTACCCAAACCTAACTAAACCGTGTCTAAACTGTTTTTGCAAACCAGAGATAATGATGTGATCCTGCTGATAGGGGTGTTGGATGGAAAATGCTTACATACATATTTTGTCATTCAAAATTGAGAACTTGGTTACAACAGCAGATTTATGGCCACATTTTGGACTGCAGTGTTCAACAATCACCACAGACTACAACAAATGAAGTGTTACTGTGTAACCCATTAAAACCTTTGAAACTGAAATCAACATGACACGTCACCAGCTGACTCCAAGCCCTCCAATGAGAGCACTGGCTCTGCCTCCACCTATAACAGCTGTGTCTCATTACTGCACTACACTTTACTTTAGCTTTTATTTATGGAACACCAAATCAGTCACAATTTGTCTTTCCTCATTCATGATATTAACCAGACGATGGATCACTCCTGTGGACATTTTGCACCAGCAAGTCGTCAACGTCAGCTTTTTTAAACAGATTAATACAGCGAATGAAGACAGGCAAGTTGGGAGCTCTTTAGCCCTCTACAGTTATTCACCATGTCACCAACTCACACTGATGCAGCAATTTGTGATTTGGCTGCCTAAAGGGTCTGTGACAGGCTTTCCACAGAAGGACTGAGGCACAAATCAGAGATCGGAATGGTGGGAACACCTCCAGACCAGCAAATTAAAAATGCAGGTGTTTTAGTTTTTTTAATTAGGCCTTGGGAAATTGGAAAGAGAAGTGATGTCACGCCAAAGGTGCTCTGTTGCTTTACGTGGCCATGCTCTAGAAAAGACCGGCTCAACCTCTCAGACAGCACCAGATGTTTCAGCCACCCTTTGCCACCCTATACCAACTTTAAATGAATACCTAAAACAAGTATTTGTTGTGAATCCTGTCTAACCTTGGTCTCCTTGTGTTTCAGGAAATCCTCTCAGCCGTGTCCAGCTTTGTCTCATCTCTGCACCTGCTCCATGGAGTTTTGTTACCACAAACCCTGCACCACTCTGGAAGACCCACCGCTGGATCTCATCCTGTCACTGCACTGGATTGAAATAAACTAACTTGACTCTCTGGCTCATGATTGCTTATCCAGACATCAGCTTTCTGACCTGCAAAAACAACTAGTGAATTTATATTTTGGTCAAGTTGATGGTGTTTTTAAATGGAATTAAATGCAGTCTGGAACTTTAGTACTGTATCTCAGGTCATTCTCAGCTTTGGCTTTTGACCATGTGGTTTTCACTGAAGCATGCATTCAAACCACAAAATAACCACATGTAATGGGGAGAAGATCAATACAAGCAGGACTGTCTCAATCTGGTACCAGATTTAAGTGTTTGTGAGAAAAAGAGTTGGACCACAGCAACCATCAGTGGTGATATTGAAATAATTTTATAGCTTCATAACGACAAAACTACAAAGGTAAGTTTGTATTATGTTAGGGTGACAATAAGTAAAGAACATTACACAGATGCAAATATTTTTAAATATTGAACTGTGTTTCTCCTTGAGTGGATACTTAAATTAATCTACAATAAGCACACACATGCACTTCCCTCCTAAAACACATAAACCTCTATACAAACACTAAAAAGGTGCTTCATGGCCATTAAGATCTCAGCTAATATAAATCACAAATCAGCAGATCATATAAAGCCTGTTTGGCAATGCCCAGATGCTCTCCACTCAGTGGGCACCGGTGTTGTGAAAACAGGTGATTCAGCCCGGCGCGGCACTAATCTGAATAAGTGCCACTTAATGCTGAATGGTGGTGTTATATAAGGCTTCAAACATGCAGAGACTTCCAACCACTTCACAATGGAGCAGCAAATGTGCAACATATCTTTTCTGTTTTGTTTTTTTCTCATTTCATGTTGTAACTTACAAGAATAAATTAATGTTTAACATTTTTAGGTATCACACTAGTTCCAACTGGATTCATAACATATTGAATTTTTTAGACAGACGGCAGACAGGCATTAAAAGGATTCCGTCAATTATGTGTCCATTAACAGTTTTGGTCGTTGATCTAATTGTTGAACTTGGTTTAAGTTGGAGGAATATTAGATTTTACCCAAGGCAAATAAACCTGTTATGCATCCAGCATCCAGGCCCTAACATGTAAGCTATCAGTAAAACAGCATTGCTTAATACCAAGTACTGACAGCAGATATATAAGCATATCTGTAGTATTGGTGAGATGGCGCATCGCTACAAGGTAGTGGTGAAGCCGTCCGTGTTGCCCTGGAATTTGTTCATTGTTAGGAGTTTCTTGGAGATTTCTTGAAGGAAAATCCCAGCTGGACTGGACTGGACTCATGGATTTATCAGCTATGGTAATATGGCATATTTTGGTTTTCTTATTAATTTATTTTTTGCCACTGAACTGATCATCAAACAGAAATGAATCTTATTTTGTTGTGGGAATTTACTGGAGTGGAAAATACAGACTGGAGGTACCTTTTTTCTTTATTGTTTATTTGCCTGCACTTGAACAATGAATTCACATTGAACTGAAAAAATAATCTGTGCTGGGGTTTTATTGTTTGTTGCTGGCCTGTACTGTATGTTTTTGCTTTTGGGTAAGTGTTATTGAGGGTTCACGATATGAGTGTTTTGTTTTATTATGCTCTGTGCCTGAGTGCTGTGTGTGGTTGACTAACCTAAAAATAACCCTAAAAATTCTGAATCACAAACCTGATGAATATTGTGTTAGGTGCTGACCTAACTGGCACCCCAAGCACCAAGTCAAACTGTTACAAGCTTCTGAGTTAAGACGTGTCCTCCACATGCAGTCTTCTGGATCAAACCAGCTCTCATTTCCTATCTCTACACTGCACTGACAGGAATAGGAAATATAATGAAAATGCATTAGATGCTATGATACAGTCAGTGCGTATGAAACTGAAATCAACATGACACGTCACCAGCTGACTCCAAGCCCTCCAATGAGAGCACTGGCTCTGCCTCCACTTCTAACAGCTGTGTCTCATTACTGCACTACACTTTACTTTAGCTTTTATTTATGGAACACCAAATCAGTCACAATTTGTCTTTCCTCATTCATGATATTAACCAGACGATGGATCACTCCTGTGGACATTTTGCACCAGCAAGTCGTCAACGTCAGCTTTTTTAAACAGATTAATACAGCGAATGAAGACAGGCAAGTTGGGAGCTCTTTAGCCCTCTACAGTTATTCACCATGTCACCAACTCACACTGATGCAGCAATTTGTGATTTGGCTGCCTAAAGGGTCTGTGACAGGCTTTCCACAGAAGGACTGAGGCACAAATCAGAGATCGGAATGGTGGGAACACCTCCAGACCAGCAAATTAAAAATGCAGGTGTTTTAGTTTTTTTTTAATTAGGCCTTGGGAAATTGGAAAGAGAAGTGATGTCACGCCAAGAGAAGTGATGTCACGCCAAAGGTCTTCTGGATCAAACCAGCTCTCATTTCCTATCTCTACACTGCACTGACAGGAATAGGAAATATAATGAAAATGCATTAGATGCTATGATACAGTCAGTGTGTATACTCTACCTTTAAGCAGTGAGAAGAACTCAGTGTAGTCTTGACCTTCTCCCAAGGCCTAATAATCTCCCTGGTTAGTTGTACCAGTTTTGAAATCAATATTGGGCTGACAGTGTTGCTACAGGCAAGATCGCAGAGTCAAAATCAGCAGTTGTCCTCCTGTTAGAATCATAAGTGTGTACACTACCTTCAGTGCTGAACAAGCCTTTGAGATATGTTGGCTACAAACAAATACATTTTGAGCATACAAAGGACATCTGGATGACAGCTGTATTACTGCGTGGTTGTATGTGGTTAGAAAGATCTTGATATAGTATTTGTTTAAGCTAGCCTCTATATGATGACGAGTGAACCAGTTGAGGGTCATTATATACTGTAAAATCAGTGTCACTCTGTGTCTTGCCATGATTAAACTGTGCCATTTACAGAAGTAGACAAAGTGTGTCTTCAGCTCTTTTAATGGGCCTCCTCCACACCTCTTATAATGTGCAGCCAGGCATACACAGGATGCTCCATAAAGTCCGTCGGACAGGCAGAAGGCTCACCGGATAAAAGAAGACAAACCCTACAGGTCCTCAATCAATACAGCTGGCATCAATATTCACCACCTCACTACCTCGATACCAGCCTTCTGTTAACTAACAGTCTCACTGCTCCGTGTGTTTGTGTGTGTGCACATGCAGCCATGTTTGAAAGAAAGACCAAAATAGAGCAGGGTAGAATGTACACTCAATACAATATTGATTTCATTTTTGCTCATTTCTCATGTCTGCAGCAAGTTTAATTGGATCTACCATAACGACACGCCAAAGGATGAAGACAGTGCAAACGGCAACAAAATCTAAAACTACCCACCAAGTAACTATTTCCCCATAAAAAATTACTGCCATGCTTTGATTTTCCCTATTGTCTTTGGGTGTGTCGATCACAACTGAAACAAACACTGGGGAACCAATTTCTTCCCCGTGTGCTCTGGCCAGAATGGATTTTTTCTGAACCACACACAAAATCTTGTGGTCATTAACATGTCAGATATAATTCTTTTCAAGTTTGTTCATCTCACATTCTTACTGTACTCCACAGCAGATTGGATTATTTCTCTGAAATATGAAAACAACAATAGACCACAAGCCCTAGAGGTTGATTCATTGTAATATTATTTTGGGCTTTCTCTTTCTTTAATTGTTATGATAACTATTCAGTGCAATGCTGGCAATCTTGAAGAAAATTATTATTGTATTGCTGTTTCCAATATGAAATGTCTGTCTCCAAGAAAAAAAAAACTAAATTCTCCAGATGAGCTGTTTGTATGCATCGCTGAAGCAATGAATGAATATCTAGAGAACAGCTTAAGCAGCAAACACAGTTTCAGTCCATGGTGCATTATCAAAAAGGGAAGAAAATGATGGGTCTTTGTTCTTTCATCTGCAAACATGAGGCAACACAGACAACTTTCTAAGAGGCAAGATTGGAAATCAGTCCGAAATGATAGGTGCTGCACAGCTTCAGGCCGGTTCTGTCGACCAAAAGGCCGACCAGATCAGAACATTTCTTACAGCAGTCAGTTAGTATGCTGAAGGCTTTCATGCACAGTAATGCAGCTCTATGATAGGAAATGTTTTTTTTTGTTTGTCTTTGCACTATCTAATGAATAATTGTCTTTTTCACCATGCCCAATGATGTCAGTCAAGTAAGATATCAGTAGAACTACTATCCAGAAGTTACTTCTTAATTTGTGATTGGCAGAAGATTATTTCCATGACCGCCCAGCTTTCCTCCAATCAGGCCAAATGTATCACTGACCAAAACTAGGTAACAATGTCTACATTACACACAAGACACGCCATAATAAGTTATGTGCTGAGCACCTCCATGGACGCCAAATGTGAACCTATGGTGTTAAATTACTCTAATGATCCCGCAAGCTTTTCCTCTAGGGGATGCACCAAACCAGCTTTACCTCCTCATACTGATTACATTCATTCATGTGTGGATGAATTTAACAAAAAGGTCAAAGGTGATGGATCTGGCATGATTAGTGCATCCCTCTTGCATCATTCTTAGGAAAGATTCATATTATATTACTATGGTGTGATAACGCTTACCAGCTGCACTTTAGTCTTTTACTCTTAAATCTGCATTAACTGATTTTTGACCATTGGTGGACAAAGGATGTGCAACATCTAAAATCAAAGCAACTACTTTGTATTCATTGAATTATTTTAATTCTGAATGTACTTTATTAGTCTTTAAAAGAGTGGGTTGATTGTATCTCTTTCTGAGCTAAATCAGTGCTTCAGGTTTGATGTTTGGTCTTGAATATGACCAGATTTAATTATAATCCCAGTCTGCCTGCCCACAAAAATAGAAACAATAAATCAGAGAGAGGGTAAGAGTGGCACAGGCAGACAAGGAGACGGATAAAAGGCCAACGGCACGGAGCGAACAGAATGTCAGCCACTTTTAAAACAGATAATAGATCATTTGTAAAACAAGCGCTCGCATCTGAATACACAGCTTGGTGTGGCTGTGTAGTATTTCCAGCTTTTTCCTCATTGTTGGGGTGAGCTGTGTTAGCAGGTAACAGATGGCAGCCTGATCGCAGTGCGCGCTCTCGCCGATGATTCTTCATTACCTTTAAACAAGTGTGAGGCAAATGTCTTGCAGCCAATGCTATGCTAATAAGGCTTCCTGCTGAATCCAAGGCCTCCAGCTCCAACATATGGACACACAGACTCCTCACGTCATTATGCCAAGATGAGGAAGTACTTTGTGCCCCTTAGCCAAATCTGGGGGAATATGCACTTTCTTTTTATAACTATCTCACCCCTCCTCCCTCCACCAACCCATATTATAATTCTTTGTCTGCAAACTCAACAGAATCCTGTTTTTTTATCCTACTAGGGGGAGGGGCAAAGCCAAAAGATGCCTTGGTTGGTCAGTCCATCGCAGCTGTGATATCTACATGAATTTTTATGGTCCCAAGAGGATGTTTGCTAAATATTTTAGATGATCCCTTGACCTTCCCTCTATAGCACCCAATATCTCCACTTGTACACAAGAAATATCAAATGTGATGGAAAAATAGAAAACTTAACAAGTACATCCATGCTCCCCAGAGGATGAAGCTGTTTCATCCAAACTGTAGTTGTTTGGTCTGCTGACAGAGCTCTAAACCATGGTTCATAACATGATGAGTATTATGAACAGCATTACCCAGCCTGCAAAACAGCAAGGCTGTTATGAGCAACATTGCAGTGAATGCAAGCACAATTTTCTCAGTATGACTGAAAGAGTTGCATAATAATTCTGAAATTCTGAGATTTACAAACTTCTCCTCCATTCACTACAGTAAAATAAGTAAAATAAGCATAATCAAGTTGGCATCTTCCATGTGCTGTCATTTGATGCATTAATGGCATCTTTTTGAAATTTGGAACTTGAACTTGTCCTATCTATATTCCATGATACCGAAATGACCAAATCTGAGCAACTTAGTCTGAACAAGACAAATCACACAGAACAGTGTCTGGTGGAATTTAGGGGTCAGACTGCAGATGATTGCACAAAAAATGGTATCATCAGCATAGTAACCTTCTGAATCTGAAGTAACCGACATTTTGCCAATAAATCTTAATGTATAGACCAATGATCAACCTTTTTTAGACTTCATGATCAAACCATTTGTAACAACAGTCTGTGCTCCACCACAATTTAAACCAACTACAAGCAAATAATCAAAAAAACATTTAAAAATCAGCATATTTAATAAAAAGACACCAGCAGCTGTGGTAGTTATCATACTATGGCCACTATTGTCTAAATCCTATACATACAATGCAGGACACGATTATAAAGACATAAAGTTGTGAGTTGGCTCGTAGCACAGTAGCAAAATATTAGCCTTACTGCGATGCCACAGTTGTGTGTTTAGTTAAAAGTAAGGTAAGAAGTAAAATTATCAGTATGTTTGCTCTGTACACTTTCTTGAGCTGAAACCATAAATATTGTTATAATGAATTAATTTAATTGTTTGTAGCAAGTTTGTATTTTTCTTTTAAGCAAAAATTCACTTCCAGCCTCTCAAATTTGAATAGGATAGGATTCATTTGATTAGTCAATAATTAACTGTTTAAAAAGAATAGTTTTTTGCTGTGCCAATACTTTCTATAGAACATATTGTTGGGCTCATGCAGTGTATGGGTCACTAATTATGGCTAAGCATTGTTATCAGAAGTCAACAGTAGCAGCCCCAGCATTAGAAATGTTCTATAGAGAGCTTTGCATGCTCTAAATACTCTTTTTGAAGGCTTTAAATTATCAAACATTGAGAATTTCCAAGATCATTACTGACATCAACTTTTAAATAACACGAATAATAATCTGTATAAATACCCTACTTTTCTTTCTTTCTTTCTTTCTTTCTTTCTTTCTTTCTACCTCTTCTTATGTGTGCCCCTTTTTATATGAAACAATCCAGTTCCCATAGCAGAAGTTATCTGAGCACTGGACCAGTGCTTTTGGATGCTGGGAGGAAAAAGAAGAATAAGTAGAAGAATACAGTAATTTTGCTGTACATGACAGTCGCTGAAAAGAAAGAGAGAGGGAGAGAGCAGCTTTTTCTTCTCGCCTACCCTCTTGATCCTTTCCCTCTCAGTGTGTCTGTGTCGCGTGTCTCGCTTTGTCTGGATTATAGACACCGAGCTTTTTGCGTTTGACTTTATCTCTCAATTCCCACAGCAGTTAAAAGGCAAAGGAGGAGATCACAGTCTTCCACCCCAAACCTCCCCCACTCTCACCAGCACACCCACTGCCTGACTCTTTTTTGCCTCTACTGTAAGTGTACAGACATTATCTCATTTAGGAGGCTGAGGGTCAAGCGTTAATTTCTGCACTGGAGCTCTTAATGTTTCCTGGTACCCATTATAGAGAGAGAGGGAAAGAGGATGGTGATAATTAGACTGGAGGACATGTAATGGTTATTGTTGAAGAGGTGAGTGGGGAAGAAACTGTAGAGAAAATATACCGGCACTGAAGATGGCAATGGCTGTGGCCCTGCAAGAAGAAAGTCTCAACTGTCCAGAATTACTGTAATACAATTAGCAGCAGGCGGCAGCAGGGTACACATTCCTCTAAGCTCCACTCAAGCTGAATCTGCAGGTAAGAGACAAATCTGAATGTCAGACCTTTCCTTGGCCATTTATAAACAACTCTGCAGCTGTCAGTGAATCTCTTACCATCCATCCAAGACCTTTCCTTATTCCCAGGCCCGCCAAAGAAAGGTGAAGCATTTCATGAGCAGGTGTCGAGGGGCTGAGAGGCAGCAGTATGTTTTCACCTATTTGAATGAATTCACAGCCAGGCAAAAACTATCTGTGCTAGCCTGGTGGTGTTGGAATGTAGAGCCAACCATAGCAATATCAATGTCGTTTTATACAACTGTTTGCTTTCTGATATCTGGCTGATGGTAATTATAATATCTACATGAAGAAACAATTTGAATTTACCTGATGAAATAATGGTTTTGGTTTTCTACCAAATTTTACAGATATGGGAAAGAAGCTGGGGCTTTTCAACAAGTCCTACAATCTAATGACAAAATTAGTAATTGGCTTCAAATGGCCTTTTCAGACCCAGTGCAGTGCATTGCACTGTGCACTTCACTTTGTTCAAAGCAGAGAAACCTGTGGTGCTGCAGCTCAAGCCATTGAAAATAATGGCTTTAGTGCAGTGCTGCTGTTTCTGAAAGAGCCATTAAAGGGAATTATATCTAGTCATTTTTTGATACCATGAACCTGAATGTCAGGGGCTTAAAACATGCAAAAATGAGCTTTGTCTGATCTCCAACCTCTCTCATTATGCTTTCTGTAAGTTTTGGAGACTTAAGGGTTATAGATTCACAAATCACAGGCTTTGTCGATCTATCCATCCACCATGGCACTACAATATTTGTGATTATTCAGCTTCTGCTTCTGACAGTCAACAGTCATTATTCACATGACCACAAGGCTTACTTACTTACTTAAATCCACCATATTGACTATAGTCGCATACACACAGTTTTTCTGTGCAATGAGGGATTACTAGAAACATTTCAGGTGGGTTTACTTTCAGTTTTCCCTTTAAATAAAGAGGATTAAACAATCAGGATAAACTGTTGGTTTGTTTATAGCCTAAAATAAAAGCTTTGAGATCTCAGCATCTACCTTGTTGAGTACATGGAAATAAATCACAGACCTGATAAAATATGATTCATGGTTGTTGCAATTGTGCCGTACATCTGCGATGTTCTCTCCTGCATTATAATCATACAGACATCTGTGCTTATTAAGTTAGCATTAATAATACTGTTTCTCACCGTCAACATTCTGTTTTTCTTTGTCACCATTAAGTTGTCATAGCAAATTAATTTACAGTATATGAAAATCAGATTAGCCTAGCTTTTTGTTTAGGATACTAACTAATTTACTAACTATATATGCTTTGTCCTCTCACACTCTAGTAGATATGTTTGCAGAAGATGTCACAGGTGTGGTCTTCTGTTAGTTTGAAGCGATCAGCAGTGTAACGCTGAATATTCTTAAGGAAGACTTGGTCTTTCCATAAAGATTCTAAAAAATCTCACCTCTTACAGGCCTTTTAGATACAGCAAATGCAAACTACCTCTAGTGTTCCGACTAGAACTGGCTGAGAAAATAAAGCAGCTTACTATCAAGGAGGAGGAGACAGTGCTGGGGGCAGTGGTGGTGTTATAAGGCTCAGCCCTGAGGCCACAACTAGGATAGAACACCCAGCACTGTCTGAGGACGTGTGCAGACAACCTCACCTCCAGATCTCCCTTTAAATCGATCAGTGCCCTGCATTAAATGTCCTTCTTTGGCAAACCCATCTTTTCACCCTGAAATGAAATCTGCTGGCAGAGAACAAACAGGAGACAAGGAGAGAATATCACACTAATGCCGCCACTGGTGGCCGCCTCCTCCACAGCAAACTGTTTAAGGGTCAACAGAGGCCAGCTGTAACTCCATTAGACAGAGAAATTGATAGCTTAGTATCTGCAGCATGACACCTGCATCATGTAATGTCAAAGTGGCCCTGGAGCCAGAGGTGAGGGACATAGACAGGAAGGAAAAAATTGGAGAGGAAGGCAAAGACGCCAAATATGGACCAGAATAATGATGATACAAAATCAGAAACTGATCAAAATGAAAGAAAAAGTCTAAATAGGAAAAATAAGGAATCAGTCAAAGGTCTGACAGGGCTGTAATTTTCTAACAATGTCTAAATAATTTCCGTGAATAATCCTGCAAAAAACAATGTTGAATTAATACACATCCAATTAATAAATTGCAATACATTAATAGCATAACTTGAAACTTTAGTGCAGAGCAGGTCAGCTGAGCATGCAGAATAATAAATCTACTGGGCCTTTCTGAAGACCTTTTGAAATGTCAGTAGGAAAAGCAGAAGTAAAGTGTAAATAATGAAATGAATGATGGCTGAATTCCATCGAGCACTTTCAGTTACAGGCTCCTGGTATTGTGCATGTTGGCTCACTGTCACACTTGTCACTGGCTGAATGTTACCAAAATGTCAGTTGTAAAAAAAATCTCCATTGTTTCAAGAGACATTCCAATTACCATATAATTAGCATCAAATGGAATTTTCCAGTGTTTTGCATATATTAAGTAGTACCAGTCAAAAGTGTGGCCTTCATTTAATGCTTTTTCCTATTTTTTTATCATTTTCTACCCTGAAGATACCAAAGCTATACAATAACTTCAATTATGTGTTTAACAATAAGGTCTAAAAAAAGCAAAACATATTGTATATTTTAGATTCTTCAAAGTAGCCACCTTTTGTTTGGATGATAGCTTTGCACACTCTTTACGCCTTCATGGCTTAGTCACATGGAATGGGTTTCCAGTCTTGAAGGAGTTCCCATATAGGCTGAGTACTTGTTGGCTGTGTTTCCTTCACTGTGCAGCTTCACCATGTGAACCACACATGCAGATAACTTAATTTCAAACATCCAAATGTGAGACTTTGAAAAACAAAGTGTAGATTAGCACCCTAATGTTCACTCCTAGTGTTTCTTGGCCCAAGCAGTTCTCTTCTTCTTGTTGGTTTTCCTCAGTTTTGGTTTTCTTGCAGCAGTTCGACTATGAAGCTCTGATTCAGACAGTCTCCTTTGAACAGTTGATGTTGAGATGTGTCTGCTACTTGAACTCGGTGAAGCATTTCTGTGAGCTCTCATCTGAGATGCTGTTAATTGGTGTTTCCTAAGGCTGGAAACCCGTAATGAATTTATCCTCTGAAGCAGAGCTAACCCTCCGTCTTACTTTCATTGGGCGGTCCTCATGAGTAGTGTTTGATGGGTTTTGTGACTGCTCTTTAAAACACATTCAAAGCTCTTACATTTTTTAGATTGGTTGCCCTTCATGTCTTAAAGTGATGGTGGACTGTTGGTTCTTGTCATAATATGGATTACTGCTGTAGTTGTAGAGCTATTTCCTGTATGCCAACACACCTCTGACCAACACAACTAATGTTGTCAAACACATTAAGAAGACAAGAAATCATTCCAGGTGATGACCTCATGAAGCTGATTGAGAGAAGAGTGTACAGAGCTGTCAACACAGAAGAATCTAAAGTAGAAAATACATTTCACTTTGTTTACATGTTTTTTGTTTACCCAATAATTACATATGTATTATTCCATAGTTTTGATGTATTCAGAGTTAATCTACAATGTAATAGGATAAAGTCTGATGGTCACTTACACCTTATTAACACAAAATCAGGACTTTATTTTATTTTTTTCTGTTTTGTAGGTACGTTATTTATTCATTTTAGTCATAAGGTTTTCTGATCTGCTTTTGATTTAATTTGCTGTTAAATGAACTTACTGCCTACCAGTTGAATGAATTCAGGAAGCTGTACATCTTTTGCAGAATTAATTCCATCCGTCTAATAAGAAAAATCATATCTTCATCACTGTGCTGCTGTGAGTTTCTCGTTTTAAAAGAAATACTGTCCTCAATCACTGTAGTTCGACTTTCCAGCAGCTGAAAGAGCAAAATGTACCGCTTGTGGAAGGCTTTAAATTTTAAACACCTTTTTGGCATTTCAACAGCAGCTTACGCTAAAACAATAGAACAGAAAAGTAGAAGGAAAGTAGTGATTGGAAATGATTAGTTTATGAATTAATTTGAGTCTGAAAACATACTGAGACTATTGTACTGATGGAATAAAAAGAGTCTTTCATTTTAGTGCTGGCTATAATTTGCGACTCTACCATTACTGCTGGGTTTTATTTGGGAAATTACAGTATATATTACAGTAACAGTTCAGAATGCATTGAACACCCACTGCTTCATCATCTCTGTTGCACACACAACACTCACAGCAATGATCTGCTCAGCTGGAGTTTGATTAGAAACTGTACATCTTTCCAGATGGAGAAAGACAAAAAAAAAACTCCTTCAGACAGTCACTGACCCCAGAAATAGCACTGTTTTATATTTTCTTCTTCCTTCTTTTGTCCCCGTCTACAAATCGAGCTGAAGTAATTTGATTTAGCCATGGGCATTTGCCATCGATTGTCTGGCCTGCTGGACGCTCCGGTCAAGTGTTTGTCCAAACAGCAAGAGACTGAATAACAGAGGGAGAGAGCAAGAGAAAGAGAGAGGAAGATGGTGGAAAAGTCTAGATTAACTCAGTAGCGTGTACTCCTCCACAGAAGCGCCTAAAGCAATGATCCCTGACATATGCTTGAACAAAATGTGACAGCCATCACAGGAGGCAGCACAAGCAAAATACTATATATGTGATATTATGACATCGTAAAATTCCCCTTGGAAATCTTACGCCTCCTCAATGGTTCACCTTCACTTGACTTAATGTAACAGTCAGAAGTAAAGTTCTCATGTTGTATGGAAGTTCATATTAAATGATTACAGTGTGTTTGTGTTATGAAATTTTAATTTTAACAAGACAAATGGGGCTCAATAAATAATAATAAATAACAATAAATAAATACATACATTATTTGCACTAATATTTAGGTAAGTGACCATAAGAGTTAATTGTCTATTCAATTTTGACTTTTTCAAAATGACCAAGATCAGAAGTCCATGCTTGATATGTGTCGAGTGACAGTCCACTGTTGGTCATGTAGGACTGTATGTGTGATCTGTTTATTAACAGCCGACGTAACAACATGAAGTGTTTGTGCCTCCCAGATTGCATTAACAGTGCAGTGTGCTTTATTAAACACCTGCTTCACACATTCATTGCTAATGATGCTATCTGATATTTCTGCTGCTAATTTCTATTCACGAGAGAACAGCTGCCAGCACAGTGCAGGCTGATTCAGTCAAACAAACCACTAAGATTTATATTACACTGGGCCTTTAAATATGCATACGCAGT
This sequence comes from Collichthys lucidus, assembly GCA_004119915.2. Taxonomy (NCBI): domain Eukaryota; kingdom Metazoa; phylum Chordata; class Actinopteri; family Sciaenidae; genus Collichthys; species Collichthys lucidus. The sequence continues at coordinate 2,727,431 of CM014091.1, forward strand.
GCACAGAAACAGGCTTGTCTTGCATGACTGAGAGAAGAGGTTTTTGCACCAAAAGTTCAAATAATTGGATAGACAAAGGGAATTATCTGTGTCAAATATGACTGATTTGACTGCAAATAGGAAATTGGATTGTGTGCAGCCAACGGTTATGTTATTACCAGCATAACCTAGCGTGAGCATCAACCTCTGTGCTGTTGTGCGTTAGATTTGCTCTCTGCGTCTGAAAAAAACAGAATAATTAGGTAACTTCATTTGATGCTGCAGATAGAAAATACTTTTTTTTTTTTAAAACAGAGGAAGTTTGAGGCAGCTTGAGCGTTGGCTTGAGAGTTTGTGTTGACGATGAAGGGGAAATAAAGGGTTTGTGTGCAATCTGCCTAACATGACAACTCTTATCTTGGTGGGGATTCACCCACGTACCCACATACAATATATATGACTACGATGTGGGTTACATATTGCAGATTGTAACTGAAATAATATATACATATAATATAACTGTAATTATTATGGCTGCTTAGACTTGCCTGCTATATTTTACCAGTAAATCCCAAAGCATTGTTGACCTTATCGCTCCATACATTACTCTGATACAGTGTTTTATTGACTGTACCCTGCACTATTTCAACTGTATGCCACACGGTTGTAACCCAATAGTAATAGCCCTTTAACTCCCGTACTGATCCATGAAGTGATGCAATTTTCCTTTTCTTGTTTGCAATGAATAGAATGAGAAATGAGTAGGTGCAATGTGCAGCAATACTAAAAAACCGATGACTGGTCTGACTAAGAAAAGTGTTACTCAAACACATCCTGAGTGAGACTGTTTTAGAAATACAAGTAAGCTGCCAAGCACACATGCAGTATACATTTAAATGAAATTACACACACTCCGTGCCTCTTCACAGTAGACCTGACAGATAAAAGAAGGTCAAAGAATTTGTTGACTTCCTCCTCCATCCCTCCCACCCTCCCCAAACCTCTTTTTAAATGTGAGCCAGTGAGGGAAGGCCGGCCCTGAGCCCTGAGCCGGCCGCTGATATGTGACATCAAGGTGAACTCCTGCCTGCTCCACCAGGAATACCAGGCCTATTAAAAGAGAAAAGAGCCGAGGGCCAAACCGTCCTGTTTCCTTTTTTAGCCCATCGCCCTCCAGAGGTTCAGCTTACAAAACGAGAAGCAAGGAGAGAGAGAGAGAGAGAGAGAGAGAGAGAGAGAGAGAGAGAGAGAGAGAGAGAGAGAGAGAGAGAGAGAGAGAGAGAGAGAGAGAGAGAGAGAGAGAGAGGCAAAGCGAGAAAGAAGAGACAGACAGGAAAACGCACTGATAACTACTTTCCTCCTCATTTCTGTCTATTTTGTTGTCATAAATGGAAGAAAATTAGTGACCCATTAAAATCCTGGTCAGGAACCTGCAGAGAGGATATGCAGAAATCTGCTGAACCCCCCAGTTTGTCATCATTTGCTTAAACATAGATTTATTTCTACTTGCTATCATGTTAATGATAATAATGATAAGCCTTTGACTTCAGTTCATCTTCAGTTTATACATCTTGCTAAAGGGCAAATTACTAAAAATGTACAAGTGATTAAATGATCACAAACAAACTGTAGATAATATATAAGATCTGGAGTCTTTGAGTCGCAACCCCGGGGCTGTTGCCCACTTTACCAGGTCCTTTTCAAGACAATTGGGAGTGTGTAGTGAACTGATCACTCCAATATAGAAATATAAGATCAGTCCAACATATAGCATATACAGCACACATGTCTTGAAGATGCAGTGAAGTCCTGCAGTGTGAACGTTGATCAAAGAATGCAGGCTGCTGCCAGATCAACAATGAGGCGATCTGTCTTTGTTGTTAAGTTGTAATGTAGCTTTTACCATATGTGACATCGCATTTTGTGATTACAAGATTCAATTCATCACAGCACACTGTAAGTACCAGAACAATGAAATTCCATCAAGTCAAGCAAGAGAAAATCTATCTTAAAGGCAAATATAAAAAAGTCTCAGGAGAGCAAAATTCAGCTTTGTGTGTATAATGTTTCATTCAGTGAACTGTTTGGATTAATCACCATAAAAATCACTACACTCTATGTAAATGGATTTTATCTCATATTTTAGCATGCAGCTTTAATGCAAAAGGGAGGATTCACTGCTGTCACCATGGCAGTGATACAGAGATACATTTGGTGATGTAGACACCTTCCTATGGTTGTGATTAAACAGTATTCTTTCTGCTCTGTCATTTACTGCAGACCATTTCTACTGTAACACAGTAACAAACATCTCTGTGACGCTCCAACCGTGATCAAACTTGCTCAGAGGGAAGACATTGTCCTCATAGCATCTGTGTACTGTGCTTCATGTTCTGTGCTTGGGAGGAAGCTTTGCTTGTAGCTATTATCTCCATAAAGTTACCTTTTTCTTTGAATCCAAACCACACAGCGCTGCCAAGTACAACCAGTCTTCTACTGGTGATCACTGAACAGCTGAGGTTTCAGCGCTGTGCTCGAGGAAGGAATGTGTTGAAGGATTAGAGAGTGTTAATCTATTGCTTTCTTCACATAGATGTTCCCAGTTGGTCCTGAGATGGACGCTAGTGTCTTTCCGACTGCTTCTCTGACCTCTATGTCACATTTTAGTCCCCAAGCTATGCAGACACTCCACCCGGTGTTGTTGTTAGTTCTTTCACTCGGCTGTGCAGCATGGGGTTGTCTCATACTCCTCCATATGGGACACCTGCCAACACTCCTGTTTCTCAGCGGATTCACGATGCCTATTTTCACCTCCGAATGAGGAAGAGAAACCCATGCAGCATCTCTGCTACATTTCCCCCAAGGCTGCTTTTCAGATTGTGCTTGCACAAGCAGCCTGAGTCACTGTGTATCACCACTTACTGGCTTTAATCGCTCTTTTCTTAACCGGACAGTGTGACTTGGGGGTGTATAAGGGCAAAAAAGCAAGATGCCAGAGATTCTCTTACTTGCAAACTTTGAATTAATAGTGTCCAGTTGTTACCCATGTTCCTAATGAATAAGATAAGATCCCATGTGCAGTGACCTGGGTAGTTCGACATCTCTCTGATTCATTTGAAGACAGAGAGAAAAGGGCATAGGTCTCTGCAATGGAGATCTCTGTCAGAGAGAAGTGGCAAGACCAGAGTTCAATTTTCTTCTGCTTCTTTTCACTCTGTCTGAAGGTCTAAGTCAACCCGTGAAACTAGCAGGTCAGGTTCTATAAAAAATAACCTTGTGGTAGCATGACTGGTCATGTTTTCAGTATTTTCAGTTATTCTTGGTTGTATTTTAGAGTTTGTCATTTCCTGATGAACAATAGAAATGTGTGGACTGTGTATTTGTTGACTTATCCTGCACTCAGAGACGTGTACTAATTGTTTATCCAATGAAAGATGCCACCCTAGTGGATTTTCTGGCTTTGCCTTTGATGTTCACCTGTTCAGCTTCAACTCCCTGTGATTTATGAGTTAGCTTTAGCCTAACTACTTGCTAACTGAATGTGCTGTTAGCAGGCATCAGAACTGAGCTACACCAGATTGGACCAGGTTTGGGAACAGGCTAACTGCATTCCACACCAGACTGACCACTGCTGGTTTCTGAGGTTGTTTTTGGTCCTGGGTGTTCACTGGAACACACAGGACTCATACCACTCGCTATTGGCTACTGTAAATGGTAATAGCCTATCTACCTGTTTTAGCAGGGAGCACATAAAAAATGAGGAAGCAAAAAGTACTCTGCTTTCTGTTTAATGGCGACTTTAACATTGCCATTCACCAAGAACAGCAAATGTTCCATCAAACACTCCCCAATTCAACATTACAGCCTCTTACAGGGATAGCCACTAACCAACATATCTGTCTAGCGCATAAACTGGTCAAATCACCTATAAATGTTAAAAAATATTGTTGTAGAATGTAGCATCTCAACCAGCGGGGAAGCAAGGACAGACTGACCTGTTGTTCTCTCCAGCAGCAACCTGCAGTTTGGCTGCTGTTAGTATCCCCAGCTTTCCCCCAGAGACAGTGCTGAGGATTACAACCAGGACACAGAAAACTACACTCACAGCAGACAGGCACAGTGAGGCAAGGAGCACTGCATCATGCTGTACTGTGCCAATGGGCTTAGTCACAGACATATGTAAATGCTCACTCACCCGTGCTCACACTCTCACTGTTCAGCAGAAAAACAGACGTACGTGCAAGACGCTTAAAGACTGAAACAGATATATGAGCCATTCACACACACACACACACACACACACACACACACACACACACACACACACACACACACACACACACACACACACACACACACACACATGTTTACACTGACATGCTTGCAAGAAACTTCTGCTAATGCTTTTTATTCAGTGCTGGGGTTTTCTCTTCTTAAAGTGACAGTTACTTTCCTACTACTAATCCCTATTGTTTTTAAGTCAGATGAGCTTAAATTATTTGCAGTGTAAATCAAAAACATTAAAAAGTTAGAACATAAGGAGGAGGTCTGGGTGGTGGAGAGAGATGAGGCAGCAAACAGCTTTGCTTGCAACCAGACTTTGGTGATCTACTTGAACTTACAATTTAATTCAATTCAATATGTACACTTTTCATACATGGCAGGTCTAGATCGTACTCTTTAAAATATTATGATATAATTTACACTGTTAAAGCTGCAAGAAACTTGATTTGAAATCTGTTTTTTTAAATACATACCTATATATCAGGTATGAGGTAGGTTAGGTGTTAATGTAATGTGCTAGAGGAAACATCGGTGTACAGTTTATAATTATTAGTGTTTATTCTCATAGTGAATTATCAAAATAAAGTCAGTATTACCATTATATTTGTGTGTGTGCCAAAAAACACAGTTCCTTAAACGGACATTTGAGGATGGCTGTAAATACGAGTGAGGACTTCACGGTAGAAATAAGCAGCCCGGTACCAAACCAGTTTTGTTCTCAAGTTCCCTATTCATCATTAACTGTGGGCGGCACAATGGTGCAGTCACCTCACAGCAAGAAGGTTCCTGGTTCTCTGGCTTCCTCCCACAGTCCAAAAAACTGTTATGCATAAGTGGGAATGTGAGTGTGAATGGTTGGTTGTCTCTATGTGTCCTGGCGACTTCAGGGTGTACCCCGCCTCTCGCCCAATGTCAGCTGGGATATTTGAGCCCCACCATAACCCTGATGAGGATAAGCAGTTACAAATAATGTATGTAGGAAAACGGTGAATATAGAACATATAGAAATATACAAATTATAATAAGGTTTAAAGTAAAACATAATTAAGAGCATGGCCAGCAACAACATTCTGAGGGTCACAATGAGCTGTAAGTGATGCCACGGGTACTACGTCATTTTTTTACAGTGTATGCGAAAAACAAACCTGCTGCAGCAAAAATAGCAACAATGTAGACACTGCATCCTCCATTAAATCTTGTTTAGAACCAGGTGGTTTCATGCCACACTGCATATAAATCATTACTCTTCCTCACTTGGAAAATGTTTTTTTTTTTTAATTATTATTATGGTGCAACATTGAGCCAAATGAACAGGTGTTACTTGTAATAGCGCTTGTATGTGTCCCAACTCCAACCAGTTGATTAATGTCGATTACACATTAAAAGGAATGCTGAGGGAAGAGCAGCATTTCATAGCTGGACCTTTTACTGTCAAGTGACATAAAACATTCAGAAGTCAGCATCGAGGCCAGGAAATAAAGATAACAGCATAAAAATGAAAAACAACAGGGAAGCCATTAACAGTTATTGATGACATTTCAAGGAGCGGACGAAAAGACCACCAAAACAATCAACACCTATTCACATTTAAATTCACAGTTTGGGTTGCCATGGGGCAGTAACTGTTGGTCGATAGATAAAAACACAGACAAAGAATAAAGACTATAACCTAAACTTAATCCTTCACCTTAAGCACTTGGCGTGCCAGGTTTAATTCCCAGCTCCCCCAGTACATCTCAAATGTCGTTGAGCAAGCACGCTTCTGCCTCATTGTATGTGTGTGTAAATACATATGAGTGGTTGATAGATCACAAAGGTGCTGTAGTAATACATTTATTTACCATTCACCCTAAGACCTGTGTTCCTATTAGATACATACTATAAATATGGAATAATCCTTTGTCTCATGAAGTCAGACTATTATTAAAAATACATACAAAGAGAGGGGCATAAAGGCATTATTCTTTGCATGCTTGAAAAAACCAACATATTACAAATACCAACAGATGCCAGCTAAATGTGGAATACATACATAGACTTTAGTGTGAACCCACCCATGTGTGTAAGTATTGTACTGAACAGAGGTTTCTATGGAAGCTTGTAAAAGAGTCCATTAATTAGACTGCCAGTTTCAATCCATGTCCAGCTTTTTCAATTAGGGTAATTGTATCCCTCACAGGGAAAAGGCCCGCTTGCTTGTTAAATTAGACCTTTTCTATATACTTTACTGTTGAACAACCCTCCTGATTCAAATCACTGGATACATGCTTAAATTTGCCAATTAATGCTATTTATATTTAGAGGTTAACAAATATCTCGGACTTACAGCAAACCTGGCAAGCTCAGTGGACCGTAACATTGGTGTCTTAGTACATACATCCAACAATCAGTCAGAAAAATGTGGAACTCTGGACTGAGTCTGAGAAACGGTGAGCAGATCTACAGCTCAGGATATTATAATGCACTTCCTCTCTAGCCCCGAACAGTTATGAGAGGAGAGTTAGGAAGCCTTTGAAGTGATGCTGGTAGAGGAGCTGGGCAGACTCCCCCTAAAGAGTAACACAGGATGAGGGTACAGTATAGCACACAGAGAGCAGCATTCAGCACGGAAAGATGCTTATTGATGGATTATAAAGCCAATAAGATACATGTTTGTGCCTCTGCACTGGGAGATTAATATGAGCTATGGAAAGCCAATAGAAGCAGTTTGGGATTTTTAAAATTTGATCATGCTCGTGTTTGAATATCGCACATTTCCTCCAAAACATCTGACAATTTATGTTTCTTTTCTTCAAGAGTGAGAGTGAAAGGTGGTTTTCAAACCTGTGACAGGATAGTGAAAGAGCAACACTTGGCCCGGTACCCTTGAGCAATGCACTTAACCCCTGCAGTGCCCAGTGACCAACAGAGCAGATGTGGTTGTACTGGGCAGCATCCAGGTGCGAATGTGTGTATGTTTGTCAGTGTGCAGCAGGGCAGGAAGCATTGTTTTTTATCCATCAAACCTGAATAAATACAAGTGAAAAGCAATGGAATGTGGTTGAATTTTACTACTCAAAACCAGGTTTATAAAATTTCACCAGTTCCACCAGACTAAATTCAGATTTTTGAGTCACTTGGATGCTAAAACATGACACTGAAACTATCACAGCTCAGCAATCTGCTGATAAATACCTTAAGATGTGACTAAGCATGCAAAAGATAGTAAGAGGACTTTGTGTTAAGATTATTTTGTCGAGTGACCAATGACCAAGAATGAACTTTTACAGTCAGTGCGGTCATATTTTTACAGTTTACTTTCATTTGTTATCATCCGTGTAAAATACACAGTCATATTTCATGGAAGAAAAAAAACATTGTATGGCATTTAATGGGAATATATACAGAATAAAGGTGTATTTTAAATGACTGTTTTTACATTGTACAGTATAATTATATTTAATGGCAAAACATTGATTTTGTATAGCATTCATATGATATTTCATGTGAATTTATGGTAAAACCACATTTAAAAACTTGTATTCATGCTGTAAAACATGAAATAAAACAACCTTAAACATATAATCGACAGTACTATCCTTTTACTGTAATATAAGAAAGTTCTGCTTCTATTTATTTACAGTAAAAAACTGACACTCGTGATTTCTTTACTAGTAAAGAAAAAGCGGCACAGAACCTGGTTCTGATAAACCTAAAGAATATTTTGATGACTATGATTTGCGCACTGCAGTCGGTATTATTTCACCCAACTTGCTAAATACAGCAGCTTGGTCAGTGACACTAGGGTTCTAACTATGCTGTAGGTGTGCCATTTGTGGATGCACCTGTCTGGTGTAATGTTTTGATGTTTGACTCCACAACTGGAGCAGGTTTGGGGTTGGTGGATGGATGGATGGATGGATGGATGGATGGATGGATGGATGGATGGATGGATGGATGGATGGATGGATGGATGGATGGATGGATGGGTCAAACAAAAACCCAGAATACTGCTTTTCATGTCCCATGTGAAACTTCAACTGTTTAAACCCAGCCATAATTAGCATCATAGTTTGAATCTGAGGGTCCTGACCAAGTTGTGTGAGATTCAGTATGAAGACATAATTTAAAGATTTAGAGTAAAGGAGTCAAAAGCAGCTCAGGCAAGCAGTGTGTCTAAGTGTTCTGTGTACCAACAGGCTCATGAGGTGTAATGTTGTCCAGCTCAGATGAGCACAGCGTGAGGTCCCTATCCCTACTGCCGTTTACAGTTATGTTTAATTCAAAGGAAACATCCTTCATTTATTTGCTCTCTCTCCTCTTTAAAGTGCCTTCATATTTTTCTGCAAATTTTCCCCAACTGACCTTCATCCTATCCCCTCCCTCTCTCTAACACAAACGCAACAATGCACACACTCTTTTTCTCTGCCCTTTCCCTCCTCCTAACATTTTCCCTCCTCTTTAAGTAGAGATTGCTGTCTGAAAGCGATGAGGCCTGACCGAGACGTCTTGGGAAATCAAAGCGGCTCCCCTCCCACTGCACTGTACTGATGCCAGCCCGCATGAAAACACACACTGACGCACACACTTGTGAAAACTCAAAACCATAGTGAACAATTATGAGTTACAATGAGATGAGGAGGTGTTTGAGGTGCACAGATTTCCCCCCTCTGAGTTACAAAGGACAGATCAGGAGAATCACAGTTCAAGAAGGGGAAACCTGACAAAAAAAGAGCACACAGGAAAGATCCTACATGCAAACTTTCAAAGGGTGAAGATAACAGCAGGAGACACACACACACACACACACACACACATAAATAAATAAAATACCCACCCATAACCAGTGATCCTGTTGGTTGTGATGTTGCAGCACTTCCAAGAAATGCCTGAAGTGTTTCTTTTTTCTCCAGTCAGCAGTGTGTGAGACACTTCCTCAGAGAGAGCAACTTTCTCTTTGTATGTCTCTGGATACAACACTCAGGACAGTTATTTGCTGTGTGTACAGTCACTGAGCGCAGAGGACAAACATTCACTTAACATATCATATCTGATCAAACTAAAAGCACACTGGAGTTACTGTAGTTAGCCTCTCACCAAGTAAAATCTCATGAGATTTTATGGCACCAGGACGGTGTATGTTATGTAGGTTCAATCGTCATAAAAAACACAAAGTGGACTGCTTCTGGTAACTGCTAACACTGCTTCTGTGTCAACTTGGGTGTGCTCCAGAACTTGACTGGCACCGTGCCTGTTTTAGCCGCTCTGAGAGAGCTGTACAGCAGCCAAGTCCAGGCGCAGGTACAGATCATTCTTGAAATGCACAAATTAAGAGTTTTAAAGGTGACCAAATGTTCCCTGGGAAGGATTAGCTATCTGCTGCAAGTTTAAAGTCTCTTTTCAAAGCACTCCTGATTACCTGAAACCAAGGGCTCACTGGAAGGAAGGAAACGACTGAAACCTGGTGCATGGTAAGCTCTGGAAAATGGCCGCCTAATAAAACATATGCAAAGTATTTTTTCAACATCTGTCTTTACTGCTCGCAGTCCTCTTCTTTCCTGCCTTTCTTGGCGCATTGCAAAACAGGGACGCATAAAAACATTACTACATGCATCTAGTAGAGTTAGAAACATTTCTTTCTCATCCTATGAAAGTAGAGCACTCACTGAATGTGAGCAATGTGGTCATTGATCATTCCAAAAGCTAATTTCTGTTTTGTTTGCTCTATTTGAAAGTCTGCTGACAGATTTGGAGAAACGAACGCCAGAGAGACTCAATTAACACCGTTCTGACAATGTAGGGTGCAGAAATCAAAAAACTAAACTAAGGCTCTAAAAATCTAAGGTTAAATTTAAGGTTCTGGGTGATCGAGCACCTCAAGGCAGACAAATTGGTCCCCAAAGTGTTTTATCTGTAACCCAGATATGACACACAATAGAGAGAGCGACCCACCCATAGCAAACGCTCCACTAACCCAGGAAACATGACGTGTTTTGGTGAAATTCAGCTGAAGGCCAGCAACAACCAAAGAGCCACGAGCTCTTGAGTGTATTAATGTATTTAAACAGCAGACAGCATCCACCCTAATTTACACGTCCCCCAGCAGCTGATAGTTAGGTATTGATGAAAGAAAAAACTACCCCAACATGTTTATCGGTTAAAAAAAACATTCAGCAATGTCATTGTCATAGCTGAAAATAGATCTGTAATAGATCTGATCATGATATAAAAAGAAACACTGCCACATCAGTCAGGTTCTCAGCCAGAACTGCACACTGTAAAAATGTATTATTATAATCATAATGAATATTCATGTGATCTGAAAAGTTATTGAGGATTATCTAAATGTTCCAATATACGCTGTAACCATGGAGATGTAAATCCAACAAACACTGGATTAGATTTGACACTAATAAACATCTAAACATGATGATTTTGCAGGAAGACGTCATGAGGAGGGTCTTTTTTTGATTTAAAGGTGGACTTAATGAACAAGCTAATGTATTCATCCTGCTTGCTATGTAATTAATTATCTAAGTATTTAAAGTTATAAACTTACTTTTGATTGCACATTGGCTCATATTTAGAGTTTTTGACTGATTAAAGCAAGGGGCAGAAATGCTTTCATGAACATTTGTGTGGTAACATTTCAAGATTATGCACTCAAATATTTTGACTTGTCACTAAAGGTCAAGGTTTGAGGATTGTGTCTGTAAACTCCACTACACTGAAACACTGCCGCTCCATACATTGCCTATCTCCCAACACATCACCCTGCCGACTTAACGGACTGATAACTCTATTAGGGTCGAGAGCTGAGGAAGAGACAGACAAACAGGCAAACACACACCGACACACACACACACTGTTGCGACACTTTGAATCACAGCAGCAGGCTCTCATAATATGGATGACACTTCAATCTAAATACAAGCTAATGAAAGAACCTCCCTGGCACTGAGGACATTATTGACATATAATCCCAGCCCCTGGGAGAGGGAAGCTGTCATTCTCGATCCACAAGCCAATCTAAATGGCTTGAAATTTTAGTATGACATTTTAGGGAATTGGATTTATGGCATATCAGCAGAAATTCTGTCGATTGACAGATAAGAGTCGTATGCTGCAGAATGGGGCTGTTGCTGGTATTTGTCCCCGTGGCGCTGCATTCTACCATCGATTTTCCTGGAGGATTATTATTCCAGTTTCTTCTGTGACTCGAGGCAGGATATGGGCTGGAGTCTACCTTCCCCTCAGCAAGATCATTCTAATTCATAACCCCTTCCAAATGAGTTATTGACTTGGAGAGGCTTCTCTGCCATTCTCAATCAGAGGCTTTTACTTACAATATATACAGCTCTGGTCTCCAAACACCTGTCTGCCAGGCAGCGAGACGAAAGATAGAGACATCTGGAAGACTTAGTGGAAAATGGAGGGCTTTCAGGTGATGGAACACCCCCTCTGACAGCTACGCTGAAGATCCATAGGTTTCGTTTTCCTGCACAGCTGTTGTGCGGAAGTTGAGTCTGTAGGCACGCTTAACGTGTTTTTCACCAGAAATTATGTTTTCAGTTTAGTATAGTAACATTAACAACTGCTAAACCAGCTGTTTAGGTTAACATAAAATTGTGAAATTTTTGGACAGAACTGAATACACGCTGACTACATTTGCTGCCCTCCATGAGGGAGCAAGTTACAAACTTTCTAGATCTACATTTCAACAAGATGAAAAGTCCAGAGCTGCATTAGCTGTTCTCTGAGTCTCTACTTCAGTACAGGCATGGCATGAAATAATGTAAGCATGCTATCATGCTCAGAATGACAATGCTAATGCTGGACATGTTCACCAGGTCTTAGTTTATCAGCTTATTAGCATGATAATATTAGCTGTTGACGTCGATGGGACTGTCAGTGGTTTTCAGGTATTTGGTCACATAAAAAATTGGACAGTTCAAATGTTAAAACTGATGGTGATGCTAGATTTATGAAATTAATGACTGAACCAAATTCAAGTCCATCTTTGACCTAAGTGGATGGATGAGTCAAACAAACACCACTTTCACCCAGGAGACCTGGGTTCATGATGATCATAATCACTCTGCAACCATTTATCTACATGTTAAACGGGCATGTCATATAGACACCAAATGGTACTTTGCATCTGTATGACATGTATATAGTAATATGTATAACATGGAGCACATGGCATGTATGTATGTATGATTCAGGAACACAAGATTGAAGGTATAGCAGAGACTGAATTCACACTGAATGAGGGAAAAATCTATTAATGCCCTGAGAGAATTTTGAAGTCTGTGTAAATAAAAAGGAGTCATAAGACTTGGGATCAGAATGTCCAGAGGTGACTCTGAATCAGGCAAAACAGAGCATTGGGAAAATGTAATTTATTTCAGACAGCCGTGACCCTCAAGTGCACAGAGGCATCATGTCACCAGGATGCAGCTTTTAGTGCACAGTGTCTCAAGGATACCACAAGGATACAATAGTCAGAGTGGAGGACAGCGTGTCATAAGAAGTCCTGGTTCGTATTACAGTGACAGTGATATAGGGAATGGATCTGGTCACTTATGTCCTCAGTGTGTTCCAGTACAGCAGGAACAGACTGTCTCAGTCACTGTTAGTCCACATGGTAAGTCACCTCCAGTTCAGCCCCAGTCAGCATCTAAGACTCAGCTAATTATATCCACATCCACTATTTGGCTAAACCAACAGCGGGCATGGGCTTTTCTGTTTCAAGCCGAAAGGAAGGATGCAAAGAAGCTGCTTTTAGAATAACCATTTGACGTGGCACATTAACCAGCTTCACACATGAAGCAGCGTCATGAGCTTGAGATGAACATGGCATGCATCCTCCTTCCTCTCTCAGCCGGGAGAGCTGGAGCATCTAAAACCAGTCATATCAGAAAAACACACACTGTGCATGGGGGGCTTAACGCCTCGCCACCGCTCACCAGCTTGCGCTCTCTATGTGTCCTCCAAAATGTGAAATGATATATATTTTATCCATGTAACTGATTTTGCCAGCCTGAGATAGTTTTAAATTTCTATAAACTGGCTATGAGTGAAATATGAATATTTTAAGCAGCTTAGGACTGATTTAAATATATTTACCAGCAGTGTGCTGGCTGTGGGCCAAGACACAGTGTAATGCTCACAAAGCCACCACTGCTAAACTCAATTTAAGAAAGCTGATAATTCAGACTGGCAGCGCTAAGGCAAATAAAGTCATTTGAGTAAAATATTTAATTTGCTCATGCTTTGTAAAAACAGCAAAGAGAATAACACAGATATGAGTAGACATGAACATGGCAGAGAGGAAATTAGCCAACTAGAACAACTAGCAGACCAGTGTGGGGTGTTATTTCCTATTCTACTGCATGTGTCGTCGTTATAGAGGACATTTTGAATATGACGGTGGCTCTGTTTGCAGGTACGCACTGATATGATTATTTAAATATCAAACTGCATAGCCCAATCCTAGTAGACACACACAGACCTGCACAATAAACAGTGTATGTAAAGGATTTCATATTTTACATGTTTGACATGTGTTTAAATGATCTTTATAAAAGCTGCTGCACGCGTATTCAAAATGCCCTCCGTATGTTTTCAACTGGTTATTGACATTTTTCCTTGCCACTAACATCAGGTACTTGCTCATGGTCTGTAAGTAACTGTAATGATTTGGTGCAATGTAAATAAAATTAAATTTTACCACAAAACTCTAAACTACTGATCAAGACCATGAGATCCAGTCCCATGGGGTTGTCTTGTCAACTACTGTTTGTAATTGCTTAATAATCTGTTTACAGGAAATCAGGCTTATTTAAATAAAAATATATATATACATAACAGTAAACACAAACACATTCAAACACATTCACTTCCTAAAGCCACAGATTTTCTAGAATGTAAAACAAGGCTGAATCCCTATTATCAGTAACAAGAAAGCAGTAAATGTTATCTTTATGTTGCCTATCACATGTGGTTGGAGAGAAACAAGAGCAACGCAGCTCCTGCACCTTATAAAACATGAGCACAGCGCTCTACATCTGTTTAAGCCAGCCCAATAAAGCCACACTCTTTCACAGGAAAGAACGAGTGAAGGGGAAGTGCTGCCATGGTAGAACATGCGCTCTGCTGCCAAGGGCATAAAAAGAGTCCCTGACACATCATATGCTTGAGTTAGCTTCAATGCAGGATGATACAATGACTGTTGCCACATTGTGAAAGTGCTCAACTTCTTCCAGTCTCTGCAAACATGGCTCCTGGCTGAAGACTGTATGTAATGATAGATATACACTTGCACCATTCTTTTAAAGTCATTAAACATTTATTGAGTTTCTTCGTATGATGTGCTCCATGCAGTGAACAGGTTTAAGTGTGGATGTTTATAGCTAACAGACAATGGTTCTTAATGATTTTAGAACGTCTAACCTTCTACCTGACGCCACTATGAAGCTAACATTTTGTTACAATGAGACTCCTCGTCTCTTGGTTTTTCTTCTCGTCTTACTATGTCTGGCGTGGCCTTTAGTTCCCCCTCACCTGCCTGATCACCTGATCACCTGTTGCTCATCTTCCAATCGTCACGTTCAGTATTTAACACCAGATCAACCTCCCAGACTTCACCAGATCATTCAGTTATGGTAACAATGTGATGGCCAACTCAGTGAACATGTCTTCTGCTAACCTTGGTCTCTCAGGATCAGGATGTCTGTTTGTCACTGATCAGCCATGTTGAGTTCCACTCCTGTTTTTTTTTTATTCTTGCCACTGTTTTTGTATTTTCAGTCAGCTTACGTTCAGTCGACCACATTTCTTGGTTGGTCGACATTTGCATGACATGGTACCTTGATTCACCTGCTGCTTGTAGGGTAAACTGCATGCATCTTTGTAACCCTTTTCGTTACCCTGGCCGTTCTGCTTTTTTATGTTTGTTATATTTTTCTGCCTGCCAAGCCACTACTGGTAACCAAGTCATCACATCAAAATCATTGACCTGAGGGCACCAGGTACCTCACTTGGGATAGCTCTGACCATCAGTGCTATCAGTTGCACTAACCAGTCTTGAATGAGGTTTGTTTGATAAACATACACAAGCAGTCTGACTATCAGACGGGTGAGAAGCCCCCCATGTGACTCACATTTATCTGGAGGAGAAGATGAAGGCAGGTACAAACTATGATCCAAGCTGTCCTTTGCACATTTTGTTTATTCAGATGAATCATTGAAGCCATCAGGGCTGCGGCCCGGTTTATCACCCTGCCATCACTGCAGCATGACATCTAAAGATGTTAGCTAAATGCTTTGGCAACAGATAAAGGTTGTACTGATGTCCTCATCCCAATGTCATAAAGCAGCTTCTGGCTTCGCCCCGTGCTGCCTACTGTTCATTGACTGACAGAGGCAGGGCCGGTCTTAGCTATGGGCAATGTGGGCGACTGGCCAGGCGCAGTCTCCGTGAGGGGCGCACGAGCGCCTAAAAAAGAAAAAAACCTCGCCAATTTTCTATACCGCTCATCAGATTTAGCGGAGCTGGCGCCCCCGGGAAAAGTTCGCCTTGGGGGGGTTCGCCCAGGGCGCAAATGTGGCCAGAACCGGAGCTGGACAGAGGAATGCATACATGTTTTGCAATAATTATTTGTTATTTACCATTTTTGAGTGAAAGAGGAGAGCACTTACGGGTGGAGGAAGTGCTGATGGCAGAGTGTACAAACTATCTTTATGCTGCTGAGAGGCATAATGAACGCAAAGGCACATGAAGGTGAACAGCAGTGGATTCCATTCTAAATATATAAAAGGCCTGTGTTCAGCATTATTGGTTTTGTATAGGTGCACATTCCCTCATATGCTGAAAAGTGAGAGCAGATGTTTTGTCTGATCTCTGTAATGGTCATGTTACAATGAGAATATGATAATCATATGATCTATTTATTCATACCTTCAGAGTTTCCTGATATTTCACCAGGATATATAGTGCATGACACACAAATCACAAACACAGCTGCGCTTCCGGTAATAGAAATCATTGTAGTATGTATGACACTGTCTACAGTATTGTGTTTAATATGCAGTTAGCCTACTCAGACAAGTCTTGCTGGGTTTAAATACTTCTGTCGCCCTGCAGAGCCAGGACATTTGTAATTTAACCAGCATAGTTATATGCTGCACCAATCAAATCTGTGCAATCCAATGAGCATCAGTGAGTGTGTTGCACACAGGGTGATGAGACGAGAGTCGACAGTCTGAGAAATAAGTTAGTCAGAGAAAAGTAATTTCACATGGCGCGTTGTGAAAAGTGAAAAGTAGACAGTGGAAACGGAGCTTTGATTCAAGAATGGACAGACTCTTACATGTTAATTTTTCCCATAGGCAGGCCGTGTTGATTATTAAAAGTGGCAATGTGAAGCGGCACTAACGCTTTAGAGAAAAAGCAAAGCTTCTTTTGAGCAAACTTCTCCACTCAAATTTAAACTGAAGGCATAGAAAAGAGACAAGCCAATTATGATCGATCCACATGAATTCGCTGCCTAGCAACGAGCTGACAAATGTTCCCTTAAATGTTACTGAAATGTAATTGAATTCTACTTTTTTAATTTCATTTACAGTCATAAAGATGTTGATACAACTACTAGGCTGCATCAGTATGACACTGAAAAATGACATATCCATTCATGAGCATGCAAGGTCATTGATTAACCATGTTGTGGTTTAATAGAAAATGGCGCTTCTGTATTTTTGATAGAATTGAAATCATTCCTTCAGGGTTTTTAAGTACCTTAGCACCTTGATGGCACCAAAGCCTTGTATCTTTCTATCTTTCTTTCTAAATATCTATCTTAACACAGTTCCATCAAAATCAGATTAGCTTCCTGATTGAGGTCAAATGTAGTCCAACCAGCATTCCTCTAATTGAAATGATAGCTTTGTTGCTAGCTCTAGGTAACCTTGACTTCTAACACTTCTTTTAATTCAGCTTGCTAATTCACGTAGGGAAGCTGTAGAGCCTGTAAACAAATTACCGGAAAATCAGTAATTTCAGCATGAAGACTTGACTCTGCCTGCTGCGCGAGTGCAGACTGAACTGCACTGCAGTGCTACTGCACTTGAGTAATTTGAGATCCTGAGATCAAAAACGAAGATTCTTACTGTACGGATCGTTCACAACCCTGGACTCCGTCTGTTCTGCATTAGCATTGAAGGAAGAGGAAGCGAGCAGTGTGGCTGTAGTTAGCCTAGCTTAGCATGAAAACTGGAACATGGGGAAACAGCTAGCCATTGTAATAGTACACCAACCAAAACCTGTGGACGTCTGATGGGTTTGACCCTTACCCTAGAGGTCATGGTAGGTCTTGTTGTCACTGTGAGGTTACCAAAACCTGAACTTGTACAACCAAGAGCAGAGTAGGTCCTAACAAGTCCATGTGGTTGTTGTTAGTAGTAGTAGTAATACATGTATGGTTTGAATCTATGACCTCTATGTTCACACTGCACAGTTTAGTCAACCTGTCATCATACGACAGTTAGCTGCAACATTTAAAATACTACTATATTAATTAAGTAGGCTGTAGAGCTGCTCAAATTGATAGCTGACCAACATTTCTGATCTGCTCTATCAATCCTGACAGATTGCTGATCAATCAGGCAACTAAGCTTAAATCAGTCAGCTACCAGTTTGGGGTTAAAATCTGTCTTTATCTTCACAGTGTCTGGCCAGCTGAGAGCTGCTAGGCTGAAACTGTCAAGAAAAAGCACCATCACGTAACTACAGCTTCAACAAGCAACACAGACAGATTCATGTTGGTAGGTACATTTTCTCACTTTAGACCAGTCATACTCAAAGTGTGGTCCGCGGACCACTAGTGGTCCGCGAGCGACCTCAAGTGGTCCGTGAGAGGATCTCTTAAAATATTCGAATTTCCCACACAAGTTTGTGGAGTCCTACCTAGGGATACTCGATATATCGCGGCTTGTTCTACGTGAGATGTATGAAATGACTATATCGCGACCATCGAGTACTTGTCACGTAAATGTTTTAAGCCGTCTGCATTTAATTCTCCGGGGATTCGCCTGTCACTCACTCCTGCTGCTCACAGCACGCAGCACACTGCCCCGCCCACCCAGAAACATCCCCTGCGCGCATGCGTACTTTATGTATCAAGTGAGGAGAGAAGTGAAGAGTCCAAGTGAGGTAATGGAAGATGGAGACGGACGACTTGGTTCTGAAGAAAAACAGCTGCGGTCACGTCTCTCGTTTTCGCGTGGTCACGTCAGCTGCTCCAATATTTTCAAGTGCGCCCTTATTGCCGACTTTATGGCAAACACTTTTAAAAAACTGGAGTCAGCGCTAGCTTACTGCAGCGTGTGGACACTTCCGGTTTTCAAAAAAAAACGTGGGTGTTAAATGTATTAAACGTTTATTTATAAAATTGATTTAAAAAAGTGTCTCATATGCCAAGTATGATTCTGCACTGCTTCAATGCTCATATGTACATTATGAAATATATTAAAAATTCATAAAAAAATATGACAAGTGTTAAAATGCTATAAAAAAGAGTGTGTGTCGTATAGCAGGTGTAGCTCGACTGTTCTACACTGATTTTGAGCCAATAGGTCACAGGACCTGGAAGCTATTGAGCTTTAAAGCTCATATTTACATCATGAAATGTATTAAAAATTCATAAAAAATATGACAAGTGTTAAAATGCTATAAAAGAGGTGTGTCTCACAGCAAGTGTAGATCTACTGTTCTACGTTGATTCTGAGCAATTACAATGCTATCATGGAAAAAATGACAATATTTATTAGAAATAAACAATACAAAACAACAACAACAAAAATATCGAAATATATATCGTGTATCGCGATATAGCTTAAAAATATCGAGATATTGGTTACAGGCCATATCAGCCCTAGTCCTACCTAACATTATTTGAAGTGTAAAGCGAATTTGTTCTCTGAACAAAAATGCAGACAAATATTTTTTTTTAAATATGTATAATGGATATATGAAGATAAATCTGAATTAGCAGTGCCCAAATTGTTGCCTAAGCAACCACGGCGTCTCCTATAGACAAAATCATTCCGCTGTCACGTCAGTAAGCAAGGAAAAGAGCAGCAAAAGCTGTGAACTTTAACTAAAACAAGGCACGGAGAGGATGGGAAACAATGATGGATAGGTGGCTGAAGACGGGGTCAGGTGGTCCCTGAAATTTTTTTTTTTTGACAAAGTGGTCCTTGGTCTGAAAAAGTTTGAGAAACACTGCTTTAGACAGAGCCCTGCCTCAAGGCTTTATGCTAAGCTAGGCTAACCTCTGTACTTGTCAGTGCTGGCATGGGATTTGTTTTCTCATCTCTTTTTTCAAAATAAAACAAATTAGCTATTTCTTAAAACATGTAACATAATAACATACTTGCAACTTGATCTTCTTATGTGTGTTGTTTCAGTACAGTGTCTCTGCTGGGTTCTGTTCTTATCAAGGCCCCTGCTGAATCTTTAACATGCTGCTTGGATTCATAATATAATGATGATTATCAGCATTTTCTGCTAAATACTGTATATAAATGATCCAATCTCCTTTGATTTAAGCCTTTCCATCAGGTTCCAATTTATAAACCATAACCTGCTTCATTTTTCAGCCCGGACTACTGATTGTGTTCAACATTTCTTATTTCACTAGCCGTGATGTAGATTAGGTTGACTGAAAACTGCTCCTCGGTACACAAACACAGGGGAAATGCAGTCTCCAACAGCTGAGTACAAAAAACAATTTAAAGTGAGCACAGCACACACTGCAGTAAACCTGCATAGTTACATCTCGTTTCCATTTATCTATTTCCTAAAAAGTGTGTATTTCCAGTAGTAGACAGTCAGATAAGTACTGCGAGGTAGTCGGCTGTTCATTGTTCAAGTGATGCTGCATTCAAGTCATGTTGGATTTTTCTGTAAACAAGGTTTGCCGACTGGGAGAAGCTGTTCGTGTCATCATCCTGGTGGAAAAATACAAGGAGAGGATGTGTTGCAGTGTTCTGCAGGCAGTTACCTCCCATGTGGCGTCACAAATTTAGGAAGTGTGACAACGCAGGCAGTAAATATAATGGGCAGTCCAGCAAGTGTAGCAGTCCACATGATGAACATAGAAATGATTATTGTCGCTGTTATTGTCACATTCTCTCGTTGGAGATTGTTCTCCCTGTGAGCACAGCTGTACAGCAGCACTCCTGATGAACCCATGGATGCAATTTACACAAGATGGCTAAAATGAAAGAAATGACTATAAGTCAATAGAATGTGCTGCATTCCATTTTAAATCTGTGTAAGTTAGAGTTCATTCAATTTCTTTCAGCTAGTATGGAGTCTAGAGACACAGAGATGCTGCTTGCTTCCAGACACTCACCCATTACAAAGTTCCCACTGAATTTTCTCTAACGATATTTCTAACAATCTCAAATGATCTAACTCCAAAGGTCAAATGGTGAGCAGTGGCCGAGTGTTCAGGTTTGTTTATTTTCGGTAAAAGCTATTTTGATGGAGAGATAAAGAAACCTGATACATAAATCATATTTATTTTATCCTTCCCCCTCTGCACCACTGTACTATTGTCTCTTTGTTTTCAGCTGTATTTATGTCACTATCTGTGTATGTACATTCAGAGCAACATGAAATCAGAGTCATATTCCTTGTATGTGTTCACATACCTGGCCAGTAAAAGTGATTATAAAAGAGATCATCTGATATCTCGTTTAAATCTTGTAAATACATTTTTTAAATATGTCTTTAGAATTATCATAAAAGCAAAAGTTTGAAGATGTCAGGTTCTTTTTTTTAAGTTTAGGAAACAACTCGGCCAGATACTGGATTTTTTTTTTACATATAAATATTTAAAAGCTTAAAAACTCAACCAAATATTATATAATGATATTTCTGCCAGCTTCCTTTTTGTGTTATTTTTTTAAATGAATCAAATCAAATATGTATAAACAAAACATTTATAGTGTAAAAAAAGTACAGAACAGTGAACATCTGTGAAATATATCTTTGATATTTCTGTTCTGCCCTTCCTTGTTACCCAACATATACTGATTACATTACATTACATTATATTGCATTTAGCAGACGCTTTTATCCAAAGCGACTTACAGATGTAATCATATCTTTAATAAGCTTGGCCAATATACAGTCAGATGAGCTCTTACGTCTTAGTGTTTTTGTAGTGCATTTTGGATGTCCATAAAAACTGCCTGAACAATTTTAAAACCTCCCCTGGTAGATTCATCAAGGCCGTGAAACCATCACACACTTCCTCCTGTCCACACAGACACGCAGAGAGGGGAAAAAAAGGACACGTCACGCAGTCATACACACTATTATGTGCCTCTGAAAAGGAGAACAGTTTGGTCTTTTTGTTTTGGCTCGGAGCAAAAGGTCAGAAGTCAGCCTTTTGACAAATGTACAGTTAGGTCCGTGGTGACTAGACTGCTCCGAATGGAAAAAAAGAGAAGCTATTCTTCACTGCTCATCAACTCCACCCTCAGGATCAGTACCAGACATCTGGGCAGTCTGCTACTTTTTCAATTACGACTGCGATGCTATTTCTGGTCATACATGGTCTGCATAAAGACTCTCATATTAAAGCCTTGGCTGTGGGTTTGTGCAGGTGGGTTAAAGCTGATGTGTATGTACAACATGGTGTTTCTCAAACCCCTCTCCCTCCCCTGTTCAGCCTCTTTGTCTGGACTGAAGTGGATAAACACACTGGAAGTGATTTCTTTCATCAGACTTTCTCTGCTTGTACCATCTGTCACTGCCAGGCTGTCTGACAGCTTTAAAGTTATTTTTGCTTTGCAGAATAGCGCCCTCTTATTGTTCTAGACTGTAAAGCAAACCAGCAAATCAAACTTAGGAGTGACGGGGCAATGATGGACCACGAGTTTGTTAGTTGTTTGTTAGCCTATAACCATTTATCTTCCACAACTGCTTGTCCATATCAGGGTCTGAACCCAATCCCAGCTGACATTGAGGGAGAGGTGAGGTACACCCTGGACAAGTCGCCGGTTCATCACAGGGCACAAAGGGACAATCAGCTATTGACATTAGAGTCACCAATTAACCTGCATGTCTATGAGCTGTGGGTGGAAGTGAGAGAGAACTCACATAGACACAAACCCAGAACCTTCTTGCTGTGAGGCAACAGTGCTAACCACTGCACCACCATATGCTTAACCAATATTTCATGACATTTGATCTGTCTGTCTCCTCCTGGAGCTGCCACCTTACCGTGGTGGAGGGGTTTGCGTGTCCCAATGATCCTAGGAGCTATGTTGTCGGGGGCTTTATGCCCCTGGTAGGGTCACCCAAGGCAAACAGGTCCTAGGTGAGGGTCCAGACAAAGTGCAGCTCAACATCCCCCTGATGAGAAAGAAAACAGATGGCACCAAGTTTCCCTTGCCCGGACGCGGGTCACCGGGGTCCCCCCTGGAGCCAGGCCTGGGGGTGGGGCTCGTTGGCGAGCGCCTGGTGGTCGGGTCCTTACCCATGGGGCCCGGCCGGGCATAGCCCGAAAAGGCGACATGGGCCCCCCTTCCCATAGGCCCACCACCCATGGGAGGGGTCTCAGGGGGGGACATGTGCGTAGAGAGATGGGCGGCAGTCGGAAGCGGGGACCCTGGCGGTCTGACCCCCGGTTGCAGAAGCTGGCTCTGGGGACGTGGAACGTCACCTCTCTGGCGGGGAAGGAGCCTGAGCTGGTGCACGAGGTTGAGAGGTACCGGCTAGATATAGTCGGGCTCGCCTCGACGCACAGCGTGGGTTCCGGAACCAGTTTCCTTGAGAGGGGCTGGACGCTCTACCACTCTGGAGTTGCCCCCGGCGAGAGGCGCAGAGCGGGGGTGGGACTGCTTGTTTCCCCCCGGCTCGGCGCCTGCACATTGGGGTTCACCCCGGTGGACGAGAGGGTAGCCTCCCTTCGCCTTCGGGTGGGGGGACGGGTCCTGACTGTCGTCTGTGCTTATGCACCGAATGGCAGTTCAGAGTACCCACCCTTTTTGGAGTCTTTAGGGGGGGTGCTGGAGAGCGCTCCCTCTGGGGACTCCCTCGTCCTCCTGGGGGACTTCAATGCTCACGTGGGCGGCGACAGTGAGACCTGGAGGGGCGTGATTGGGAGGAACGGCCCCCCTGATCTGAACCCGAGTGGTGTTTTGTTATTGGACTTCTGTGCTCGTCATGGACTGTCCATAACAAACACCATGTTCAAGCATAAGGGTGTCCACATGTGCACTTGGCACCAGGACACCCTCGGCCGTAGTTCGATGATCGACTTTGTGGTCGTGTCGTCGGACTTGCGGCCACATGTTTTGGACACTCGGGTGAAGAGAGGGGCGGAGCTGTCAACTGATCACCACCTGGTGGTGAGTTGGCTCCGATGGTGGGGGAGGATGGCGGTCAGACCTGGCAGGCCCAAACGTTCTGTGCGGGTTTGCTGGGAACGTCTGGCTGAATCTCCTGTCAGAAAGAGTTTTAACTCCCACCTCCGGGAGAGCTTCGCCCATGTCCCGGGGGAGGCGGGGGACATTGAGTCCGAGTGGACCTTGTTCCGTTCCTCCATTGTCGAGGCGGCCGACCGGAGCTGTGGCCGTAAGGTGGTCAGTGCCTGTCGTGGCGGTGGCCCCCGAACCCGCTTGTGGACACCAGCGGTGAGGGATGCCGTCAAGCTGAAGAAGGAGGCCTACAGAACCCTTCTGGCCTGTGGGAGCCCTGAAGCAGCTGACGGGTATCGACATGCCAAGCGGAATGCGGCCTCGGCGGTTGCGGAGGCAAAAACTCGGGCGTGGGAGGAGTTCGGTGAGGCCATGAAGAGCGACTTTCGAACGGCTTCGAGGAGGTTCTGGACCACCATCCGGCGGCTCAGGCGGGGGAAGCAGTGCACTGTCAACACTGTGTTCAGTGGGGACGGTGTGCTGCTGACCTCGACTGGGGATGTCTTGGGTCGGTGGAGGGAATACTGGTGGAGACCTCCTCAATCCCACCAGCACGTCTTCCTTGGAGGAGGCAGAGCCTGGGGACCCTGTGGTGGTCTCGCCCATCTCTGGGGCTGAGGTCGCTGAGGTAGTCAAAAAACTCCTCGGTGGCAGGGCCCCGGGGGTGGATGAGGTCCGCCCGGAGTTCCTCAAGGCTCTGGATGTTGTGGGGCTGTCTTGGTTGACACGTCTCTGCAACATCGCGTGGACATCGGGGGCAGTGCCTCTGGACTGGCAGACCGGGGTGGTGGTTCCCCTCTTCAAAAAGGGGGACCGGAGGATGTGCTCCAACTATAGGGGGATCACACTCCTCAGCCTCCCCGGGAAGGTCTTTTCGGGGGTCCTGGAGAGGAGGGTCCGCAAGATTGTCGAACCTCGGATCCAGGAGGAACAGTGTGGTTTTCGTCCTGGCCGTGGAACCGTGGACCAGCTCTATACCCTTAGCGCGGCCCTCGAGGGTGCATGGGAGTTCGCCCAACCAGTCTACATGTGTTTTGTGGACCTGGAGAAGGCGTTCGACCGTGTCCCTCGGGGGGTCCTGTGGGGGGTGCTCCGGGAGTATGGGGTTCCGGACCCTTTGATACGGGCTATCCGGTCCCTGTACTGTCGGTGCCAGAGCTTGGTCCACATTGCCGGCAGTAAGTCGGACCTGTTTCCTGTGAGAGTTGGACTCCGCCAGGGCTGCCCTTTGTCACCGGTTCTGTTCATAACTTTTATGGACAGGATTTCTAGGCGCAGTCAGGGCGTCGAGGGGCTGCGATTCGGTGGCCTCAGGATTGGGTCGCTGCTTTTTGCGGACGATCTAGTCCTGTTGGCTTCATCGGATCGTGACCTTCAGCTCTCTCTGGAGCGGTTTGCAGCCGAGTGTGAAGCGGCTGGGATGAGAATCAGCACCTCCAAATCCGAGGCCATGGTGCTCAGCCGGAAAAGGGTGGAGTGCAGTCTCCGGGTCGGGGATGAGATCCTGCCTCAAGTGGAGGAGTTCAAGTATCTCGGGGTCTTGTTCACGAGTGAGGGAAGGATGGAACGGGAGATCGACCGGCGGATCGGTGCGGCTTCTGCAGTGATGCGGACTCTGCACCGGTCCGTCGTGGTGAAGAAGGAGCTGAGCCGAAAGGCGAAGCTCTCGATTTACCAGTCGATCTACGTTCCTACCCTCACCTATGGTCACGAGCTTTGGGTAGTGACCGAAAGAATAAGATCGCGAATACAAGCGGCCGAAATGAGCTTCCTTCGCAGGGTGGCTGGGGTCTCCCTTAGAGATAGGGTGAGAAGCTCGGCCATCCGCAAGGAGCTCAGAGTAGAACCGCTGCTCCTCCGCATCGAGAGGAGCCAGTTGAGGTGGCTCGGGCATCTCGTGAGGATGCCTCCTGGACGTCTCCCTGGTGAGATGTTCCGGGCACGTCTCTCCGGGAGGCGGCCCCGGGGAAGACCCAGGACACGCTGGAGGGACTACGTCTCTCGGCTGGCCTGGGAACGCCTTGGGGTCCCCCTGGGAGAGTTGGCAGAAGTGGCTGGGGAGAGGGAAGTCTGGGTTTCCCTGCTGAAGCTGCTGCCCCCACGACCCGATCATGGATAAAGCGGAAGAAGACGAACGAACGAACGAGACGAACGAATGATCTGTCTGGTATAGGTATAGATTGGGTGTGTGAGAAGAAACAAACTTTAGGCTTCTGCATTAAAATCAGATGCAGTACAGAACCATCCACCACCCTGACCTCTAAACTCTCCATTTCTGCTTTACTAAAGGACTTCCTCCGCAATGGACATAATTCCAAAGTTAATGGACTTATGTCCAACTACCAATCTTGTCTTTTGTGAGGACCAAGCGGCAACTTCCTTGGCTGTGAAGTGAAGCCAGTGCCAAAAACTGTAATTACTTCTAACGTCCACTTGAGGCTGGCTCTAAAAGTGAGTCAGTCTCCCCATGTTGAAATGTCCAACTTCACAGCAGAAATAAACATGTTTACAGCCTGGTACAAAAAACAGTTTTGGTCTCTATAGCTAATTTCCCCGTTCATGACAACTGTACTGAGAGTGAAAGTTTTTTATTTTGTTATACGTTTTGTCTTTAGGAGGAAACAAGCTTGGAACTATTTTCAGTTGTGGATTAATACACATTTTTGTCACCTTCTAGCATTCACAGCGGTATTTTTATAACAATGAGTAACATCTCCAAGCTGTCTCTTCACAAACCTCCACCTTCAGCTACATTGATGAACTGGAAAACAAATGGGGAAATGAGCTTGTTCATTGAAGAATGCTGTGATTATCACCTCCCGCTTCATACCTAATGCTCTCTGTTTGCGTTGATCCGCTTAGCCACACATTGTTTTCAAGCAGCTTGCATTTCTTTGCAAATCTCCTTATTTACAAGTCATCAGAGAGGCGGGGGCCGGACGAAGCCTGGAGGATAATGTGAACTTTTCTGTTCAGTTATTGACAGGCAGCCTTCTGAAAGACTGAGTTATTTTCTAAAGAGGGAGTTTTTCTAGCCTCGACCTGCAACATTTAGCTTGTCTTGCCCATTAGACGCTGACCTTCATACTAATGCTGAGCACAGCAGCCAACACCAACGCACCTGATTCAATCTCCACTCCGCAGAGATCACAGAGACATAAAGTGCCAGTATAAATTGATGCATTATAGATACACAAGCTGCTTAAAATGGTTTCTTTTGGTTGTGAGGAACCTTGTGGCTGTCTGTGACTGTGTGGCTCTGATAAAACATTTTAGTATTTAATACACGAGTTTCCATACTGACAATAAATGGACCTCTTCCTTGGCCTAAACTTTTTTTTATTAATGCTACTTTTCTAAAGGAGTGAACCATCTGCTTTCCACCAGCAGCTCAGCCAGTGAATGTGTGAAATACATTCTGCTGTACTCCTGGGAAGTAACCCTGAACATGGCTGCTCTTCTATACAAGTAATCCAATTTCCTGACCTCACCTGTCTGCAATTCAACAACAAAAGGGGAAAAAAACTGCAAGACGTTTGAGCAGACACAGCAGGCTGGAGTCATAGTTACAGAGCTGGAAGGTCACATGTTGCTGTGGTTTAGTCTATCGCTGCTTACAGCTGATCCGTATCGAGCTTTATCTTCAATTGGCCGCAGGAAAATTCAGTTATGTGGCTTCTATTCAATCAGTGATTGTCAGCATGTGAGCTTCTGTTTTCAACAGGCACAAACTGCTAAACAGTCACCAGCTGAGCTCTTAACCTGATTCAAATTCTTATTCCCTGCATGGCTGCTTTAAAAAATAATCTCAACAGTATATATATATCTCTGCTCCAAAGGTCTCTGAGGAACTCTGGGCATCTGTAAAAAGCTTGTTTTTATCACAGGAGCTGGTCAGATTGATTCAAAACTACAGCCTGACATTCTTTCTCTGAGCTGTTTGTTTTTAGTGCTTCTAGTGCTTAAATTTCAAAATGGAAATCCAATTTAGTCAATCCATCACACCCGTACCATAATTTCTCCAAACAAATGAATGGGTTGAATCATTTGCGAGCTCCCATTTTAAAGAATAGCTACTACAAATGAATGGTCAAAAAACATATCCTGAAAATGTAATAGTGGGATTACTGCATTAATAGTGAGCTTGTTTCAACTCGTTTTTTCCGAGTCACAGCTGCTCCAGAAGCAGAAGAAATCCCATTTTGCAAAGTCAAAATCCAATTGCAGGTGAAGAAGCACAGTTTTGACAGTGTAAAAGTCAAGGTGCAAGATGAACAGAAGCTAATATTGTGAGGCCCTCTTCCATTTAAATATACACTCACTGATGTCATTCTAGCACTCAAAAGCACCCTCACATCCCAAAATGTCCTCCCAGCTCAGTGTTGCTTGGATGAAATTTGGGGATTTATAATACTGAGTGCTAAAGAAAGTCTGAGTACTGTATTTAACTTCAACAAGTAAACCTCAGTTTACCCATCACAACTTTCTTTATGGTTACTGTGTCCTTGGCACTGGATAAACTTTGTCAAGTCTCTAAAAATACCCATGATGATGTCACCGGGGTCCTGATGATGTCACCTGGGTCCTGATGTTGTCATTTTTTAACAGAGAAACCGAGTTACAGAGGGTGTGAAGCTTCGAGAGACATTGGCATTTACCAAGATGGTCTGGTGCAAGACGCTGTTCAGCTGCATCATGGGAAGTGTAGGTCTAGCTTCATATAAGAGACTCCAAAAAAATCCATCATATTTTAGCATCTCCTGCTTTGATTTTGACCGTTCGCTGTTCAGTGTTATTCTCTAAACTTTCCCCACCCTAATTGAAGTGTGACCCTTTAATATTTTTTTATTAATACTTTTTATCAATGTCCTCTCTGCTCAGCTAACTCAAATTAGTCAATATTTGAACTCACCGGTACAGTTATCTCTTGAGGTTGAAAAACCTTAAAAACACACAAATAAGTCCATACAGATGCCTGGTGAACATGTGTTATAATACATATGTGGCGGAGGAGGAGTAATCACGGGGCATGTTCATGTCCATCAGACAAATTCCGGTCACTGTCGTCAGTAAAGGACTGTCATCATATGAGGGAGTGTAAATGGAATGACCATATTCTCCTCTGCACATGGATTGAATGACTCTGAACCGGGAGTGTAATGTCACGTAAAGAGACTTTACTAACGCAGCAGGATTTCACCTTTACATGCACTCAAGTACACTGATTCAGATTTTAGAGCCGCGTCAGTCAGTGTGCATTTATGAATTAAAGAAATGTACATGGTGGATTTAACTGACTGACTTAATAGATTGAGGACTTTTCTTCTGGGGTGTCTCAGTGCTTTTTCCTTCGATCCACACAAAACGAAAACAGTTGGAATACTCAACAAAATGTGTGTGCAGTGTGTGTGTGTATACCTGTATCTGTTACATTTTGTTTTCTTATTAAACTACATTAATGATTAAATCAAACATTTCTGCAACATTTCTCCTTTTTTTATTCGATGTTTGTAGCCACACCGTGTGCTGCGAGGCAGCGGCCTTAACCTCATGCCGACATCTGGCCCCAGCATTACAAAAAAACGCTGAGTTATTCAAAACCACTGGGCCTTTTGTTGTGTTTGAAATGATACACCGGAATATTTCGATTTGATAAAGTGATGCAGCTATAAATATGGGTGGAATGTTTCCTGTGTACGTATCATGTAGCTGAGATGAACTGGAACAGACATATTGTATTACTGTATAGGGTTGTTTATTTGTCCTGCTTTAGAGCTGCTTAAGGGGGAATTTAAGGTGGAAATTATGGTTCAAAAGGTCAGCTAAAAGTCTCCCTGAGAGCAAAATAAAATATGCATTCTAAAGAATTCTGCACATTGAACTGTAATAAATAAAATTTAACCGTCTTTGTTTTTATCATCATGTGTGCAATATAAAATCATGAATAAATAACAATAACAGCATGACATCACATCTTAAATCACCACACACACACACACACATACACACAGTAGGTGGTATGTGGTGTGAGATTCTTGTGAACCTTTTCAGTGTAAAACTTTCTAAAAAAGCAACAAGTTCCAGTCTGCCCTCTGTTCATCATTCATATATTCATGTCTCGGTGTGTTTGTGCGCTGTAGAAGTGCAGGTGTGTGCCAACTCTTTATCTTTACACTGTTGTTCCTAAAAATCTCAGAACAGCAACTTTGCACTATTTCCCCTAAAGTGAGGAAATGTGAGTCTCCAACAGGTCGTGATGGGAGCAACATGTTTTATGAAAACACACAAATCCAAACTTTTAGGGCGACGTGAGGGTGGAAAAAAAGAAGAAGAAGTAGCTCACCAAATCTCAAGACGTGTGGCATCCCATGAGAATATCCCACACAGTGTAATAGCAGCAGTAGAAGCCTGACGGTGCACCTGACTCTCGCATTAAATATCAGCAGGGAGGTAATCTTCATGGTGCTTGTGTGGTGCACGGGATTTTAATTCCCCTGAATCGGTAAATTCCCCAGACTTGTTTTTGTTTTCTCTTTAACGTGAAGCAGGGCGGCTTACAAAGATCACGGCATGATCACCACCGGCGAGCTGGGCAACGGTTTCCCCACATCCATCTGAGCAAAGAAAGAAAAAAGAAAAAAAGAAAAAAGAAAAAGGAAAGCACTGCGTGTCCAGCTCACTGCGCCAAGAAGAAACAGCCCTCCGACTCAGCTGAGGAAGATGATGGTGGAGGTGGTGGTGGTGGTGGTGAAGGTGGCTGGGCATCCATGTTAGGCAGGGCAGAGCTTGAAGAAATCCATCTACTGAAAGACAGAGATCGGAGGAGGGGTGAGCGATTTGTGGAGATCCAACGTGACCAAGTGAGCGTGTGAGTGAGTGAGCGAAGCGGCGGTGTGAGCAGCCTCGCTAGCCCGAGCTCCTCCTGCTGCACTGCCGCACAGCATCTGACGTCGAGCCAGCACTAGTAGTGGGAGAGCGCACAGGATGGATCGGGCATGTTTCACGGCTACTGCTGACCACACTTCGCCCTTTGATCTATATCGCCTGCCGAAATGTTCATGCCTGCACCCTCCTTCCCCTCCTCCCTTGCTTTCCTCTCTTTCCTCGGTGTCGTGTCTCTGGCCAGCCAGCCAGCCAGCCGCTCTCCGCTCAGATCTTTTCTTCGGGTTCGGTTCGATGGCCGTTGCTGGACGCGCACAGCCTCATAAAAGCCAATCTATGAATTTGAAAAGATCGCCCGTGTTTGATCGGAGTCACTCAAGCTTGGACTCATGCGAGGGCTCCGCGCAGCAAACCTGTCACTGTACACTCAACATGATGAATAGCTGAGCTCACAGCGGTTATGTTCCAGCACTCATGTTCTGTCTCTGGAATTATTACTTTTTTTATTATATATTTTCTACTTTTTCCTCAGACTCGGGCTGCCGCGCCAAAGCGCTCAACATCAAATATCAATTTCATGTGTGCCGTCTGTCTTGTGATCGAAACAAGTGCCACATCGGCTCCTTGACTTGACTATTGAATTACTGGCCGTGCTTACACGGTCTGAAAGGCGAAGAATTTGAAGTGGCACATTCAATATTTCCTGATATTCTTCGACTCAAACCTCTGTCCTGTTATTTAATAATAATTCATAAAAAGCAGGACCTTTTGAAAACCACGCGAGTTGGTTTTACTGGATATTTAGAAGAATTGTGTTATCTCTAGGGTGTGTATATTTTTTTTCTTTTTCTGGTTGATCCGGGTGGTGCATAATTTCTAAATCTTCCAGATTAATATATGAACTTCATAACTCAGAGAGGAGAGAGAATTTTGCATTATGGAGGTTAGGCTGATTTTAAACATGGAGCTAATAAAAAACTGTCAGCAATATGAGGTGAATTAATATGAAGAGTATATTTGCATGAACACACGAGACAAAAAATTAAAAATGTAATATCATAACTTCTCTAAATTTAAACTCATATTAAATATCTTGTTGGGCTTTTCGACATCGTGCAGAGGCTGAATGTTTAGGCCACAGCTCGTCGGGTTTAAGGGTGTTTCAGCACCACGGACAGAGCCTTAGTCTGAGAGTTCTGACAGGCTTCAGGACCACGGACAGGGACTGATTTATTCTGTTTGACTGTGTTTGGACCGAGTCCACATGATGGCACAGTTTAAGGCTAAAGGTTAAATATTGTTCCCGCACTGATTTACTGAAGCCAACATACAAAAAGACAAATTGGCCCAACATTTTTTTTAAATGAAATAAACTGATTGAGTTGTTTGCAGGTTAAGTGTGATAATTTTTAAAAATAATTTCAGAATCAGAATGGACATGATTTGTCCTGGAGTCCACACCTCTTTCTTTTTTTTTTATGGTTTTCTGAGCCTGGAATTAGTTTGTCCCACTGTGTGATGAACAAAGCAGCAGTATTTAAACTCAGATATGGAGGTTATGATAAGAAGGAGCAGCCCTGAGCTCAATACCAAAAGCCGTAGTTCTCAGATGGCCGTGCGTAACGGGCAGAAAGGTGCTGCGGGGTTGGCAGGCGGAGAAAAGCACGTTTGGCACCGTCACATACTAATCTGTGTTTGTTTTTATTCCGCTCTTTTTACATATCGAGCTACAGCTCAACAAATGCTTCTTTGTACGGGCTTTCAAACCGGCAGAGCGGAGCCGCTCCAGCGGGCACCGCTGCGTGATGATAAAGTTGATTTAAAGCTAATGTGCTCGTCAACTGTGGGATTTAAATGCGCGGCTTGTCTCCCCGCGAGTTCCTATCCGGCCCCAGACGTTATCTACGGAGCATTCGTAAAGCGGATCACGGTACGCATTTAACGACCCCCATAATGTCTTTCAATCCCACAACAGCAAAAGCCATCAGCCCGAGGAGGAGAAGAGGGAGGAGGGGGAACCCGAAAAGGTGACTAGCGTCTCCAAATAGAGGTCGGGCAAAGACACGGGAGGTCACATCTCTCCGAGGCTGATTAAAGCTCAAATCGTAGTCCGTTTCTGAAACCTTTCAATGTTGTTTTCAGTCTGAGGGCGCCGGGTAGAAACGGATCTGTCCCGAAAAACTCACAGACGAACTTCAAACCTGTCCGGTGAGGTGCGCAACGGTGTTTTCTGCGCGTTTTCCCGGTTGGAAACGACGTGAAACGGCTCCTACTTCAGTCTCATCTGTTTTCTAAAGATATAAGCTGTTCCTGAAAAGCGAAAAAACACAGAGAGGAGCGCAACACAAACATGTAAATATATGTAAAGTTTGAAAGAATGGTCTTACCCTAGGTAGAGCTGGAGCCGGGAAGAGTCACTAGACCAGCACAAAGAAGTTGATTTGTTTCTATGGAGGAGCCGAGTCGCTTCCCTCACACTTGCATCTGGTAGCGCTGAGCTCCGGCCGTAGGGGAGACACGCCTCCTGTCGGACGACAGGACGCATTGCTTAAAGCAACAGGGGGGAGTGGGGGGGATACACCGGACCAGGGGACTCACCGACACCGAGTCTGCAGCTTCATCACGGCATAGGAGACTGTGTGTCAGGTCGGACTGAGGCACATTAAAATCCTTTATCCGCTGGATAGTTCAACCCTGACACCACCGTAGACATTTCAGCAGAATACCAATGCAGTCTGGGAATCAGAGGCACTAATTGGGTGTAAAGGTGTGGTACTGTCCAGGATACAGACGGGGTGAGCCCCAATCTGAACCTGTAGGATGGCAAAAAATGTGAATACATGCACCTGATTGTCAGATCAATGTTGGTCTCAGCTGCAGGAAGATGACCTTTATCAAACAGTCAGCCGTCACCCCCCAGAGACTGAATCCAACAAATTTAATGTGAGCTGCTCTCATTTAAATATGTGACAAAACAAGCTCTCAGATAGAGTTTGAAGAGGTGATGGAGTGTCAGGGAGGTTCAGATTACAGAGGCTGAGTCTGAGTCAGTGTACACAGCATGCTGTTTCATTTGATCATGTGTATATATGTATTGTATATAAATACAGGCAGTTTATGGAATATTTTTGAAAGAAGGATTATTTTGTCAGAATCATAGAATTGTTTTGATGGTTGAAAAATGAGAACATGAGCTAACAGTTCCCACTTCTTATAGTGTGAACCAAAGTTAACTTTTATGGATTCATATATTTATTGCAGGCCTCAGTAAACCCAAAGAATATGGCCGTAACATTAAAACTCTTACACTGTTACATGAACGTTTTTGTCAAAATAAAATAATGCTCTATGAAACTAATAAAGCGTTTCTTATGAAGATGATTATTCAATGATTAAATACCTTTAGTTGCTGGATGCAGGTTATGTCGCAGAGAACATGTCACAGTTTATGGAGTGAACTGGATGTCATTTTTATCAGATGTTTTATTTCTTAAACATTAGAAGCAAAGAGAAGCTAAAGGGAACCCAGACCTCCAGTCAGTTCTACAACCTGTAAGAGGTTAGAGGTGGTAAATTATAGAACAGGATAGATACTTTATTGATCCCTAGAGGGGAAATTCTTTCTTTACAAGCATTTTACCCCAAATACAATCCCACATGCAAACAAAAAAGTTAATAGACATGCAGATGTGTAGAGATGGTGGAGTGATGGGCAGACAGGCAGGGCCCAGGAGGTGAGCAGCACCTCTCCAGCTATCAGTCCACCCGCCATACTTTGATCCATACTGGACTTCAACCAACCATCCTCCGTTTCCCAAGCCTTATCCCTATGGATCAGTGTCTGCCACCCTGTATGTCAGCGGTGAGGGTTAAGTTGATGGAAGTTGTTCCTCTATAATATTCACAGCGATGTAAAATATCCTTTATATTTACTGTGTGCATCACACAGGCTGTTATATTTGAAAGTAAATGCAAATATCAATACATAGCTGT
Source organism: Collichthys lucidus (assembly GCA_004119915.2). Classification (NCBI taxonomy): domain Eukaryota; kingdom Metazoa; phylum Chordata; class Actinopteri; family Sciaenidae; genus Collichthys; species Collichthys lucidus. The sequence goes on from CM014091.1 coordinate 2,762,048, forward strand.
GTGTGTTAGTGAACTGAAGGTGTTCAAAGCTGACAGTCTGTGCCATAAATAACAAATCTTTCTGTGTGACACTTCAGCTATTACATTTCCATTAATACTATGTTCTGAAACATCCGTTTCTGTACCACGAGGGACAGCAGAACCAGGATTAACTGCTTCAGTTGTAAAGACTTTGAGGCATCTCCATATGTTGGACTCATGCTGTTTTCTTTACGTATCATTTGCAAAATAGATTTCCAACCTTGCAAATAAAATTGAAAAAGAATGATAAAAAAAAATGTGCAAAGGAAACGAAAAAGTTCCGGAAGGTTTTCCAGGCTGATTTTATTTCTGTGTGATCAGGATTTCAGATGACACTGTGAATCACACCAAAAGCTAATAAATATTAAATATGGATCTAATGTATCTAATCCATGCTGCTCTCCACTGCTCATGTTATTTTGTGTCATTGGCAAATTGTTCAGTCATTCAGAGGACGTGTTGAACATGTGACAATGTTTAAAAGACTGGTGAGAAGCTTTTCTCCTTCAATTTGTGTTCAGAGAAGTAAGTGGCAGTATCTTGACATGAGGTGAGATAACGTCTTTTACTGCTGTAAAATCTTCCACCACATGATACATGACTGCCAAGCAGAGGAGATAATTTCACTGCTTTCTATGCAAAGTCACCCTTCTTCAGACTAAATCATTGACTTGTTAAGATAGAAAGTCTTTATTGTTTTTTTATTGCTTGACACAAACACTCCTCTCATTTTGTTTCATCGGATCGGGCCAATCAAAAGGCAGCGTCAGGAATAAAAGGGAACAAAGCGACGCCATCAGACAGAAACACCCGCAACAAGATATACAATTTAGTGGTGGAGGAGCACATCCCCGCAGTGATGGAGGCCTGATCTGAGGCCACAGTCTGGAGCTGAAATGAAAGGGAGCTTTGATCGCCCCCACTCCCCTCCCGCCCCCCTCCACAGTGTGCAGCATGAAAAGTTGAATTGTGGGGGCTACAAATAAATAGTCAATGACAGTTCTGTGATCCAACAACCTCTACTACTTTCACCCATGGGACACGAGGGGCTTAAACCCCTGAACACATTAAGATAAGATAAGATAAGATAAGATAAGATAAGATAAGATAAGATAAGATAAGATAAGATAAGATAAGATAAGATAAGATAAGATAAGATAAGATAAGATTTTTCAGTCTGGATGAATTTTAAATAGTGATGGCTTGATGATTAAGCTTTTCTAATGATTAACATTTGACAGAAAAAATGTCCACATAGGTTCACAAGGATCCATGCATATTTGTAAGCAAGAAAGGTGTACATAGTGTCTATAACTCTTGTTATATTGTGTAGTGTATTTTTTAAGTATTTTTCTTATTCCTCTTGTTTACTGTCTTATAGTGACGACTCATACTGACCAGTCAAAATTCTGCAGATGATAGGCAAGATGAAAAATGAAGATGAAAAACATTTTTTTTAATTTTGTTCGTCACCTTTTGACCATGAAAACAAAAACAAACAAAAAATCTCCTTGCCTGGAGTTTTTAATTTTTATATTTTTAGATTAAAATAACAGCTTTTTTAACACCTGTTTGTAAAAAGAAAGATTAAATGATGAAAACATACAGCGAAACAAGAAAACAGACATGACACATAAAACATGAGTATTACAAGTTAAAAAAACAAAACAAGCTGTCACTATTTGTTTTTCCTATAATCCACCAATGTCTTCTCAGCTCATTGAATGTTTGAGAATTAAAATCAGAATCACTTTAACTGGTCAGGTTATGTGTTATTAAGTTCAGGTATCAGGTTATTATATGTAAGCATGCAAGGAATATGAGTCCAGTTTAACGTTGCTCTTAGTGTCCAGACACAGATGAAGACATAAATACAGCTGAAAACAATTAAATCACTACGTACAGATAATGCTGTGGTGTAGGTGCTAAAATAATTCAGATTTATGTGTACCACAGACCACATGACCGCACTGCCCACAGTTCAATAACCACCATGGACCTTTGTGACATGTCACACTCCTCTCTCTGTGCATGTGACAAAATAGCCAAAAACAAAACAAAGAAATAATTATTGTGTAGTTAAAACTCACAGCCGCAGCCGCGTGGGTAAGTTTAGTTTGAGCGTGAGCGTTTTGGATAGGAGGCACTAAATTATTCCTGATGAGCGTGTGTGTGCAGGTGTGGATGAGCGAATGTGACAAGTGTGTAGACTGATGGGCTGTACAAGTCACAAACATATTCACATCTGTTTAAAGTTCTCATACAACAACACATACATTAAATAATCTAAAATGTTCAAATTGAAATCACTTCATCAATCCTACCAGGGACAATTTGTTGACTGTAGACCGACACAGAGCAGGTAAACATGACTGGACACAACACAATCAGAAGAAAGCAGAATCCTTGCTGCGATCTGGAGGATTTGTTGTTGGCAAAAAGAAATCCCTTTGTTTCACTCCAGTGATCATGGAATAGATTTTAATAGTGTCCAGGGTGTTTGTGCCTTTTACTGCGAGGCTGTGAAAGAAACAGATAAAAGGAGACTCTCAGGTAAAAGATAGATAAAAACAACGGAGGATGACAAGACTGACGGAGAAGGGGTTTAGTTTGGGGTGAAGGTGAATTCTCTGATGATGCACTATTTGACTTCATCTGTTCCTGTTATCACTTTTTTATGACCAGTTCTTCATTTAGATTTAGATACTTTTAACTTCAAACCAAGACATAAAGTCAGTGAGAACATTCTCTGGGCCTGACTCAGAACCTTGGAGGAGGGACAGTAACATGCTGCTATGAGAAAATGGCTGCCCTCCGGAGTGCTCCTGCATCTGTCCAATAGTGTTAAATGTTGCTATGATTGTGATTAATTTATATCTGCAGGGAGGTGCACAGTAAAGTGCTTTTATTACAAGCATTTTCAGCCTAGTTCTGATTCAGCCATGTCACTGATGTAGCCACCAGTGTGTTTTTCACCAGCTGACACTCTGACATGTGAAAGCCATCAAGTGTCAAACTTAAAAGGGTCATTTTTAATGTATTCTGCTGCACATTGAATTGCTCCACAGTCCTGTCAAAGCACTCTTATAATTGCTTTAAAAAGTCTCACAGCTGGAAGGTCTGTAGAAATAGAATCATTCTGTTTCAAGCCTGTCCAGTATTCACCGTTCTGCTGAAGTTTAGAGTGATTCACTGTTTCCAAAAACAAATCAAGAAGCTAATATTGTAAGCAGACAACTAAATAGAGCTGGGATCTTCACATTATTTTACTTACTGAATCTGACTTTTACTTTATAGGATCATGAGGTACTTTTGAGGTACATCTGCTGACTGTACTGTGGGTTAAATGATGAGCTTCTAAAACCAAGTACAACAGAAGAAGGCTCAGACCCTCAGACATGAACACAGATGTTGAATCATTCTGCATTTTTTTAAGATCCAGCCTCATGCATCAGTGCTTGACAACCTCTGAAACAACCTCCCACAATTGAGCTGGTTGAAGCAGCAGATCTGGACATCTTTATTTTCATTTGAAGAACATAATTTATATATTTGGAGGCATACATTTGTGTCCTGTTTGAGTTTATTTGTGATCTATAAGAAATTAAAGTGAAAAGCTATTATATCAGCATCAATATAAGAAAATAGAGTAACTAATATTACTGATTCATATTTCATATCATCTGCATAATCAGCACACAAACTGGGGTTTTACTGGCCGTTAGCTGACTAGCAGCATTCACTTGCTGTCCTGCTGTTACAGTGCTTTACATATCCAGCCCAATCACTATCAAGGCTCTCAAGCTCTGTCAAAGCATTCCGTTAAAGTTAGGAAACTGGAACACTTGATGATGCAAAGGTTGTAGTTACAGGTAATTAAAGGATGAATGTTAATTGCAAGTCTGTGTGCTACACATCCATCCTCCCCCCTGACCTCCACACCTTTACTTTCCACCTCTACATTAATTGCACACTTCTCAAATCTATCGTGACTGTTAGTCATGGTGCAGAATTATCCAAGAGGAACCTAACAGTGAAAAGTAATAACCCTGTTTAGACTGATTATCAAGTAGATTTCAAAACTAACTTTGACATTTGACTAAAACAGAAACAGCTTGTGGAAGATTTTGGAAAATTATTAAGTAAGTAAGTAATTACTAAGTATTATTAGTAACTTGACTTTGTGGTTTTTGCTTTATAAAGTTTGATTGATGTCCAACAGATGTTTACCAGTTGATATACATCATATACTTTATACAGTTAGTGCTAAATGTCAATGATACAAATCATCAGAATCCCCTGAGTCAGATCTCATTTTGTCACTTGAATAACTATTTTGTAGCAACACAGACAGGCTATAAACTTTTACAGACTCTGTGTTATCTAACAGTAAACAGTAGTACAAAGTAAGGCGACGGAAACAGAGAGCCGAACAACACGCAGCAGCTCCACTTGTTTTGTTTGCTGTCCTGACGTCTCAGTTCCAGTCCTGAATGTTAGCAGGGTCTGGCCTTCTGTCACAGCCTTCTCCACACTGCATCATTCTGCCTCTCCAATCTCTCGTCATGAATTGAAACTGTCACGGAAAGTTAAGTGAAGAGTGTGTGTGCTTGGAGAGTGAACAAAAGACCTTGTGGAAGGAGATTGAGTCCTGCCGTCTTTACACCTCCACATATCTGACAGCTTCTATGTAAAGTTTGTTTAAACTGTGTTTAAAGCAGCTCCTGTGGAGCAGAAACAGCAGGCTGACTGATTTGAATTTACTGCACCAGGGTACCTCAGCCTTGCTCCACCAGGGGTAGCGGCCAGTGTTTGGTTCTTGCCTATGGCTCTTTGCTGCATATCATCCTCTGTCTCTCCTCACATTTCTATCCATCTTCAGCTCTATCTGTAAAGTAAAGGCAGAAAAAAACCCAAATATAAAAAAAAAAAAAAAAAAAAAAAACTCACTCCAAATTTACTGGACCTAAGAAGCTTTTCAGTATACACACCAAGAACTGCTAGGTGATTTTATCTGCTCAAATGTGGGGTTGAGCCTGCTGGGTCATTGTTCTGGATTATTATTAGTGTGGTTTTGGTCTTAACACAGCTGCTGGGTTAGCAGTTGGCCGGGTACTCCAGCTTCCTCCCACAAGTCCAAAAATACACTTACTAGATTAACTAGTGACTTTAAATTGCCCGTTAGTGTGAATGTGAGTGTCAGTGGTTCCCTGTGATAAACTGGTAACTTCTTGAGGATGTACCCAGCCTCTCGCCAAAAGTCAGCTGGAATAGACTCCACCTCACAGTGACCCTGATAAGGGTAAGTGGTTACAGATAATGGATAGATGGATGGAATAAGGAGAAGACAGTATAAGGGATTATATGAGCAATTTGTACATTGTGGTTAACGTTAGACAGGAATATTTAAAAAGCTTCTATAAATGTCGCCAGTGTGGATTTCCCAATAGAAGTGAAAACAACTTCACACTGTTACTGCCTTTGATTCCAGACAAAGCATTAGTTGCTCAGCCACAAGGTTGCTTTTCAGGAAAACATAAATTCACTCATTGATCATCGTTTTTCTGGTCAACATATCTTTTGTTGAAGGAGGAAATCTAAGAAGGTGACCACGATCATTTAGAATCATCTTCTTTGGACCATGAATATTCAAACAAAGCTCCAAAGTAATCTACTTTAAAAAGGGATCTTGTTCTGGACCAGTCATTCTCAGATTGTGAGGATGCCCTAAGGAGAGGGACAGTACTGTAAGGGGGGTGACCAGGGGCAATGTCTAGTTCTATCTAGTTGTTTCCCTCATTGTTGTTGAAAGAGTGTCAGGCCCAGACTCAAAGGAGGACTCAGATGCAAAGATTTCACCAGCTGGGTGGAACTTTATTAGAAATCCTCCAACACTGAGAGACTCAAAGAAAAGACTATGAAAATTATCCTAGAGTAAAAATAAAGATACTATCCAAGAATATACTCTACAAAGCAAAACCACTCCGAAGAGAGAAAAAACAACATAAAAAGCAAAGAGGAAAAAGGTAACAGAAAATTACTCCACAAGGGAGGACAAAAGCTAAATCCGCTATAAAACTGAACAAAAAATAACCATGAACTATAAAATTTACTACAAAAAAAATGACTCACGTGGAGGCAAAAACAACAAACACACATTACGTGGGGAAGCAAGGAAGCTCAAGGACTGTGGGAACGACTGGTTGGGGTGAACGAAACACTCTGGCACAAGACAAAGGGAGACGCAGACAATATATACACAGGGTAATGGGGAACAGGTGGAGACAATCAGGGCGGGGAAGACAATCAGACTGGTGACACACGAGGAAGGGCAAGTGACCTGAAACAAGAGGCGAGTTATTTTCAAAATAAAACAGGAAATGATGAGAAAAGACAAAAACCCAGCTTGACCTCACCGCCCAAGGAGGGCATGACACCATGGCTCTGGACTGAGCCTCACTGTCCTGCGCTAACACAGTGGATTAAAATCTAAAAAGACACAAAAAAGTAATAATAATAAATAGTACAGCAGCGTTTTGTTATATATATAAGCGTGATTCCTCCATTAAAAAGGATGAGTTCTTACTTATAAAACCATCTCTACCACTGATACAGGTTAGTATCCATCAGCATGTGCTGCAAATCTTACTGTCAACATTTCAGACTAGTACTGGTACTATACCAGTCTTCTCTCATTTTGAAACTGATTAATGGTGCAACAAAATATGCAAACATCCAAACTTTCAATGGGGAACCACTTTTTCTAGGCAGTGCAGAAACAGAGATGACGCGCCGGTACTGATGCTGCGACTGGAAACAGCTCAAATGTAGAATGAACATCTACTGTAAATATCACATCAACACATCGGTACAGAACAGTAAACTCAGTTCAATAATATTTAGTGCTAAGTGGAAATGTGAAGCAATCACTTAAACAGTCTGTGCTTTTCTCTGGTACAGTGAGTCATTAACAGTAACTACAAAACATCGTTTAGCTGTGGTGACTGTTCCACAGTCTAACAGTAAACTCTGGAACATGTCTGTGCTTGCAGCGACACTGTACTGTCCCCAACACTGGGCTTTTATAGCCCATCACTGAGGAAACGAATACTCAGTGACCATACAAATCATCCCAACACAGAGGTACACAACTGTGTCTTTCTCCTCTGGAGGGATTCTCAATGTCACTGCAAATTCATTGCCAAGTCATCTGTTCACAGCCTCACAGATAGTTTGAGAGTTTGTGGGTTCACAGTAATGCACACTAAGATGTGCACAATAAATCCCTGGTAGTGCTGAGGATAGTATTTGTTACTTCCCATAATACTAAAGTGTTTAACTGGTGTAAATACCACAATGATGAATTTGCTGTCGGAATCAGAAAATGCTCATTTAAAATGGAAAATGTCAAATGAACAAAATGTATTGCAAAGGACAACCACAATTAAATGTTATGAAGAAAACTAAAAGAGGAAAACTGGACACTGAAATGAGTATGTGCATAATGCAAAACTATTTTAGTAATCCAGTTTAGGGCTCTGGCTGTCTCCATCTTGGCAGTCCTGCCTCCGCCACCTTTTAGCTAATCTAAAAATGGGGGCAAAGTTGTGGATTGTGCGTGGAGCCGAGATGGACTGACTGAATCCTGGGTGCTCAAACAAGCCACCTGTAATAGCACCCATCTGCCAACCAATGTGGCCATGGTGTTAATCCTGCATAACTTTAAGCCTTAATAATCTGAACAGGTGAGTTGTATATAAATTCATCCTCAGTACAGTTGTCATGAACGGGGAAATTAGCTACAGAGACCAAAACAGTTTTTTGTACCAGGCTGTAAACATGTTTATTTCTGCTGTGAAGTTGGACATTTGAACATGGGGACTTATGGAGACTGACTCACTTCTGGAGTCAGCCTCAGGTGAAAGTTTGTGGAACTGCCGTTTTTGGCACTTCCACAGGCTGTACTTCACAGCCACAGCAGTTACTGTTTGATTTCAGCTCAAAACACTGCCAAGTAGGGCCTCACGGAGATGCGAGCACTGCTGTAGATCAATAGTCTTGTTTTAGCCGCTTTGTCTCCAGATGCTGCCACATTTTACAGAAACGTAATGTGGACTGAAATACATCTTTTCTGAAAGTAATAAGTTCAAGAAATGTTGTGTAATATAGTCCTGGTCAGAATTCCATTGTCACCACAACTTTAATATACTATTTTTTTAACATACAACACCATTTCTATTAGTCAGTGTAGGTTTAGATCTATTGTCTCATTTTAGGCTGTGTCTAATCTCTCTTTGTTCTTTGCTCTCCATGCTGATAACGTACAAGATGACATTTGAATTGAAGTGAGAAGAATAAAACACTGATTGCAACACACAACTTTGCCTGTATGCTCCCATCTATTCATTCTAAATAATAGAGATTTCCAATGCTCCTGTTGCACTTTACCTTCTCTACAAGTTGGATTTATAACTCAAAGATATTTTTCATATGGAGTTCAAGCAAATTGGACCATCACACAAAAATTGATTTCACTCTCCTCTCTCTCTCTCTCTCTCTCTCTCTCTCTCTCTCTCTCTCTCTCTCTCTCTCTCTCTCTCTCTCTCTCTCTCTCTCTCTCTCTCTCTCTCACACACACACACACACACACACACACACACACACACACACACTCTCGTCAGTCTGGCGGTCTCTTCTCTTTTATCCTAGATGGTAATGAGGCCCGGAGCACAGCATTTGCGATTACAGGAGGAGGACCTGAACACCCAGAGCCAGAGAGAAAGATTGCCTCAGAGAAAATCAGGTTGAAAGGCTTTCTCTCCCTCCGGCCACCATCGCAACACACACCCACACACCAGCCCCTTTAGCCAAAATAATTAGGTGAGATTGCAGGTTGTGGAAATACACTTTTTTGTCTCTGATTGCAGACAACAAATGTTTTCGGAGGGTTGGTTCATGTCATTTCAGTCACACACTCATTAAAGGCAAATCAGCGAGGTGGGACAGACAAATAGACGGTGCTTTGGGAGTTGAATTTCATCTCATGAGTCACTGCCACTGAGAATACAAACAGTCTCCTCCTGTGTGTCAAATCTTTTGTTCTGATTCAAATCAAACAGACCTGCACTTGAAAGGTGCATGGCTACTAAACTGAATGGCTGTGTCTGTCTGTTTTTAATTGTACACATACAGTACTAGACTATATATAGATAATATATGGAGTATGACAGTCAGATCAAATCAAATCAAATCAATTTTATTTGTATAGCCCAAAGTCACAAAGTACATTTGCCTCAGAGGGCTTTACAATCTGTACAGAGAGTGACACCCTCTGTCCTTAGACCCTCGGTTCGAGTGAGGAAAAACCTGCCCACAAAAAACCTTTAACAGGAAAAAAAGGTGGAAGAAACCTCAGGAAGAGCCACAGAGGAGGGATCCCTCTCCCAGGACGGACAGACGTGCTAATGACAGTAATAATGACAGTAATAATATATGTAGTGGACGTCGTGCAGGATCACAGCAGCCACGATACGAGAAACTGCTGGACGGCAGAGCACAGAATGGTAGTCTGTTCCACAGAAGAGGAGCCTGATAGCTGAAAGCTCTGGCTCCCAATCAACTTTTGGAGACTATAGGAACCACAAGGAACCCAGCGTCCTGAGAGCGCAGTGTTCTAGAGGGGTAGTAAGGTATTTTAAGCTCTTTTAGATAAGATGGTGCCTGACTATGAAGAGCTTTGTAAGTAAGGAGAAGAATTTTAAATTCTATTCTAGATTTAATAGGTAGCCAATGCAAGGAAGCCAAAATGGGAGAGATGTGATCTCTGATCTTGGTTCCTGTCAGAACACGCGCAGCAGCATTCTGAATTAACTGCAAAGTCCTAAGAGACTTATTAGAGCAGCCTGATAACAAAGAGTTACAATAGTCCAGCCTTGAAGTAACAAATGTGTGGACTAGTTTTTCTGCATCCGCTTGAGAGACAATGCGTCTGATTTTAGCGATGTTACGTAAGTGGAAGAATGCAGTCCCCGAAATTTGTTTTATGTGGACATTAAAGGACAGATCCTGATCAAAAACAACTCCAAGATTCTTTACAGTGGAGCTGGAGGCCAGGGTGATCCCATATAAAGTAACTAAGTCTCTAGAAAGAGAGTTTCGGAGGTGTTTGGGTTCAATTACAAGAACTTCAGTTTTGTCTGAATTTAACATCAGAAAATTATAGGTCATCCAATTTTTTATATCCTTAAGGCATGCTTGGAGTTTAGTTAACTGATTGGTTGCATCAGGCTTGATCGATAAATATAATTGGGTGTCGTCAGCATAACAATGAAAATTGATAGAGTGATTCCTAATAATGTTCCCTAGAGGAAGCATATATAAACTAAATAAAAGTGGTCCTACAGAACCTTGTGGGACTCTGTGACAAACTTTGGTCTGCATGGAGGATTCTTAATTGACGTGAACAAACTGAGATCAATCTAAGAAATACGACTTAAACCAGCTTAGGGCGGTTCCTTTGATGCCAATTCGATGTTCCAGTCTCTGTAAAAGAATTTGATGGTCAGTGGAGTCAAATGCGGCACTAAGATCTAACAGGACAAGTACAGAGATGAGTCCTTTGTCAGATGCCATTAGGAGGTCATTTGTAACCTTGACTAATGCGGTCTCTGTGCTATGATGCACTCTAAATCCTGACTGAAAATCCTCAAATAGACTATTGTTATGGAGAAAGTCACACAGCTGATTAGCTACAGCTTTCTCAAGTATCTTAGACACAAAGGGAAGGTTTGATATCGGTCTGTAGTTGGCTAAGACCTCTGGGTCTAGAGTGAGCTTTTTAAGAAGAGGTTTAATTACAGCTACCTTAAAGGAGTGTGGTACATATCCTGATAATAAAGACAGATTAATCGTATCCAATAAAGAAGGGTTAACTAGAGGTAAAACATCCTTGAGCAGCCTGGCTGGGATGGGGTCTAAGAGACAGGATGACGGCTTAGCTGCAGAAATGATTAAAGTTATTTGATGAAGGTCGATGGGAGAAAAACAGTCTAAATACATTTTAGGTTTTACAGCTGTTTCCAAACTTGCTGTATCAGAATGCAGATCAATGCCTTTTGAGGGCAAGGGTGTTTGATGCATCTGATCGATTATGGCATGAAAATATTTGTTTTAAATATTAGCATGGTGGTTGAGGTTGTTACAGGGTGGGCAGTCTGTTGCAGTAAACTCAATGACACCACATCACTTTGCTTAATGTGTTGTCCTATTTCGCTTATTTGTCTTCATATTTTTGGTGTTTTTTTTAGAGCTTCGTTGTCACTCAGTCCAGAAATGGGACATGCTTTGGCTTTGATGTGTTTCTGTAAATAAATTCAAATGTTAGATACTGAGAATCTCTGATGCCTCTATGAACTGTCAAGTATCAAAAACAAAGAAATTAAAAATGGTTGGATGTTAGTGGTTTGTTTTTTCTTCTTTTGATGCCAATAAACAAAATAGATAAATAAAGAAATCACTTCAGTGATGGGTGAAACTCAAAGTTGATATAGAAGCTATTACAGATATTTATAACAAAGAAACCACCGACTTATTACACTCGAAGAATCACTGCTCATTTAAAACAGAATGATCGAAGCACCACAGATACAGTTTAATTTACTCGTACTCATTTCTAATAATCATGTGCATTCGGTCTTAAACTGTTTCACGGCTCATATTTGTACTGTTTTAGTATCACCTTGTCAGTCACATATTGTACTACACAAATAAAGGTTAATCAAACTTCATCCAAAGACACTGGATTCTGCACTTTACCACCTATAGCATATTTTTGAGTTAACACTAATGTCTTTAGGTCTCAACACCCAAAGTTCTGAGGCCAAACCCAAATGCAAGTTACTGAACAAAGGTTATTGTTTTTGTTGTTGTTTTGTTTCGTTTTTTTTTGAAGATTTGCAAATAGGTTAGATGATGGTTTAGGAAGGCTTGCAAGAGAATTAGAGGCAAAAGCACTTTAGTCTGTAGGGACTTGGCTTGCAAACTGGCGGAGGGTGGGGTAGTGGCTGGAATGCTGCCAGTTCATCTCCTGGGCACTGCTGGAGTGCACTTGAGCAAGGTACCGAATCTCGGTGTGCCGCTATTCTAAAATGAAAGGGTTTGGCAAACAGCTGAGAGAGAGAGAGAGAGAGAGGGCAAGGGGGAAAAGGAAGGAGCAAACAGACAAAAATCACCATGCAAATCTCACTCATACTAAACAGCTGAAAATAACAAAAGTACACTCACTTACAACAGACATGGGACCCTGTCACAGAGAAGGGGTCGTGTCAGAAATCTCCAAGCTCCAAGTGTATTTTCTCAGATTTGACAAAGCTCCTCCAGCCGACAAACACATAATACAACTGTTTTCAAGTAATACTACTGACAATGAAGCAGCATATCCCACATGGAGAAGAAGGTGGAAGAATGGCTAAAAAAGACTGTCAGAAACATGTCTTGTTGGTAAATGTAACTTTCCATGCAAGTGATACTTCCTATTCATGAACTGCATCAGTCAAGTGAGTAGAGTCAACCATCAAAGGTCATTAAGAACCTTTGATGGTTGGGGATACAGCCAATATGTATATCTATGGGCTTATACATAAGATCAGGACGGCTCCAACTCCCCCTGTCCTCTATAGCATAGGAGTACAAAGTTGCCAAGTGCAGACTCTCTTTACAGAGAATCCACTAAGCTGTCATAAGACCAAGATCTGGGCAGTAGTGGGTTGCCAGCACTGCAGTGGCCCAGGCGGAACGCTCCCTTAAGATCATTGACTTTAAGGCTGAGAAATTCTATCTATCCTGCGATATTTATCGATATTTTGTTTCTCCAGTAAGTGTTGAATTTTTCAGCTGTGAGTATCGATACATTAAGTCCCTTTCAAATCCCCTGTGTTCTGCCTGGCACTCTGCTCGCTGCCCATTTCCCCCCATTGGCTTTGCAGAAGGAGTGATTAGGTCAGCAGCCGTTAGTGTCGCTGTAGAGTATTTCCAAAAGCACACTTTTGATGTCTGCTGACTAGTAATCAGTACGTCTGGAAATTGTGTTATCTGACAGAGGAACTTTGGCTATTTCTTTAATCGTTTCAGGTCCGCGCATCTCATTTACAATGGCTTTGCAGGCAGGTAACATTAATGTCTCTGCTACAGTGTGGGACCTTTTTGATTTAGCTACAAGTTCAGCTACGTGGTAGCTAGCTTTAAGGGCTCTCTCATTTACTGTACCTTTGTGTTTTTTCTCATAAAAGTTGCCTGTTTCTTTGTGTGTTCACGCAGGCGAACAAAATAGTCTGCATTCTTGTTTTGAAGTGAAGGGTGTTTCGTTTAGAGATAGTGTTTAAGCTTGCTTGGTACCATAGCACTGTTGGATAGCTTTTCACCACACACCAAGCACAACGGAGTCGGTGTATTGCATACCTGGTGAAATTAAATCCAAATGAAAGGTAACCAGAGATGGGAAGTAACGAAGTACAAATACTTCGTTACTGTACTTAAGTAGAATTTTCGGGTATCTATACTTTACCTCACTATTTATTTTTGTGCCAACTTTTGATTTTTACTTCTTACATTTTAGCATAAGTATCTGTACTTTCTACTCCCTACATTTTCAAATCAGGGTCATTACTCTTGCGCAAATGTGGCCAGGACCGGCACTGGGCTAACATATATTTGCATACCAATAAAGTTTTTGAACACCATGCACATTGGCACACAGTTTGCAGTCCCTCAAATCTTGTACAGCAGTTTTATTTTTTGAATGTGTTTAGGAAAGCTTGGCCAATGTAGCGTTTTGTATTGATTTCAGTTCATTTTTCTTTGCTTGGACAGACTGTAGGTCCTGTAAGCTTTTCCCTAAAATGGTGGTGTTGTCCTTCACAAGGTTACCGGTACTTTATACTTTTATACTTTAAGTATGTTTTAGAGCCTGTACTTTCACAGTTGAGTCAAAACTTTTACTAGAGTTATTTTAAACACAGGTATCTATACTTGTACTTGAGTAAAGAATGTGTGTACTTTTGACACCTCTGAAGGTAACTCTCTCTGTATTGCCTCAAGCTCACCTTATTTTGAACTCCAGTCATACTAGGGCCTTCATCTGGGTCCGAATTTTGTCCAGGGGCGAGTTAGAATTTTTCCTTTTCAAAAACTTCTCCATCACTGTCATCTGAGTTTTGCTAGCGACAATTCTGTGCATCACTAATTCTCTTGTCTCAACATACAATGCAATTCGCTACCTGCTGCCATCTAGTGATATAGGAGTATTACATGATTACGCTGCCAGTCAGTACTACAGCACAGACACTCGACAATGGCATATTGTTTGCAGATAATAATGAATTTGTTTTCAAAAAAATATTTTAGACCAATAAGGTAAAATTTCTCACGGCAATCTAGTGTGCCACGGGACAGTGGTCGAAAAACACTGACTTAGGGTAAAACCACGGGCGTCGCACCCGTGGGGGATGGGGGGGATGCAACAGGTCAAACAAAGTTAACCCAGGGGTGGGAGATGAAGGTCAATTTGAATATAAAACACTGTCCACAACCCTGAGACAACATGTCATCATTTGGTCTCTTGGAGGAAAAAAGATCATCACAGGGCGGTGAAGACATGACAGACCAAGTACCAACAACTGATCTAGAATTGCCAGGAAATGGGGTGGACAACAAGGCTGTTTATCATGGCAAAAGGATGTCATGGATTCCCAGCTCAATCTGTTAAGAATCTGCTCAGAAAAGTAGGAGCGAGGGGCCATGATTTGCCTGACGGTTGGGGGTGGAGGCAGAAAGAGGCCTCTGTTGGCTCTGGCACAAGAGAGAAGACAATATCTGGAAGCCTGGAAGAGGTGCAGTGATTTGGCCATCACTGCTGACCTGCCAACTGGATTGTTGTGAATAGGATCTTTCTGGCCAAGATTGCCTTCATTTCATTAAAGCTGTAATGTGGCATCTTTAATACAAACCAGTGTCCCTTTAACCTATATCTTCAATTGGACCTGTTTGAAATGTTCCTGAATGTTGATTTGCACAACAATCTCCTCTTGAAAACCTGGACAAGATGTAAGGACAAAAGTAACTAAGAAAAGAAAAGAAAAGAAAAGAAAAAAAACTTCATTCAATGAACAATGAACTCAATGAAATTAGTTTGCAGAGATATATTAGAAGTTTGCCTAGAATAGATTTATAACCATCATAATGAGCCAATATAAAGAGCAAAGAACAATGATGAGAAAGTAATTTTAATCATGTGAAGATATTCATTGCTGATTTATGTCATGTCAAAACCACCATTATTAAGTCCACTGTGCAATGGAATGGTTAAATCAAAGTGAAGACAACACAGGGCAGCTAATGTCACTCACAACTGTAGACAGTCAGTCTCTCACCTGCGTTTAACCTGATGGTATGGTCTCTGAAAGTGTGTGCAACCAATCACATGATGACAGGCAGTCAGTGCATGGAGGGTTCATGGAGAAAAAATGGACAAGGAGGAAATTGCACCTAAATACTGCAATTTTATAGATATCCTCCCAAGCAAGGGATGTGGTTAGTGTAGTAGGATCAGCACATCATGATAACCCAACTACCAGGTAATTTTATGTTTTAAACCCAAGTCATTGCACCAGTCAATAATACCATAGGAAAGCAGGAGTGTATGTATAGAATGCATGCATATTCTCAGGTACAAATATTTAAAACAAAGGCACTTTTTTGTTTTGTGTCTGGGCATCTCTCTACACCCACATCCTCAACCACAAACATCATTAACATTCACAACAGGTCAGTGTGTTTAACGTTTCACACATAGGTCCATGACCATAAATGAGAAAAAGAAATTTCCGCAAGGAAAAGAAAGGGTGTTATTCTCCGTCTGGGTGGCCAAGATGAGGATGATGCCGTTTTGGAGGATGCCGTTTTGTGTAAGGATGAGGCTGTTTTGTCTGAAGATGACAAAGGTTTTTCTGAGACTGAGTGACTTTTAGGCGACTCTGATGCCATTTCGTTTGAGTCTGACACCTGAATCTGATATCTGAGGATGTCCTAAAAAGAACACTGTAAAAAGGCCAAAATAACAGAACAAACCAACTCTACCTTAGAAGGCATTAAATATAACCTAAAGAAGTGAAAGAAAACAAATCACAATAACTAACCTCTCTAACTCAGATAAAAAGGAAACTTAACACACAAGGTTAATAAAATGGACAGCCCACATCTATCACCTAGAGCAAAACAAACAGCATCAGCATGGCAATGGCCTCTGCCTTATGCCAACTCCATCTTGGCTCATCATGTAATTGCCTCCCTTACCTGATTTACACTCTGTCTCACGTCTGACACACTTCATGCATACTTTTGCACTGAAGCACATCAAAATACTAGTATAATTGTAGTCAGCACAGATGATCCAGGACAGGTGGCACAGGTACAGGTGTTGTACCTGCAAGTGCAAGGAGCCATGGCTTCTTCTAATAGTCCCATAGGTGTGAATGTGTTGACGGGCTAATATTAGCTGTCAGTGCCCCCTGCACACCCCATTCCCCATGCAAAGGATAATGGATGGATGTCAAAACAGAAAGGATCACACTTTCTACCCTTCAACACTGAAAATCTCAGAATATATTTGGAGCAAGGACTTTGAAGCAATTGTAATAACTACAAAAGATTGAGTATCAAAAGCCCATACTGGTAAAACCTTGTTCAGACAGTAGCAGCTTTACTTGCGCAGCCAGGCACTTGTCAAGCACAATGTTCATTCTTGTTCCAAAGCAAGGTCATAGCAGTCTACATACGTTGGCATCCAGGAGCATGGAGAGGTCATGCAGCCAGCAAGGGATGCCTTGTCCCGTCCCTCTCTGATTACCAATTATTGCTGTGCTCTCCAGTGGGGGTTCAAGCCGAGCAGCCAGTTCCATCTTAATGAGACAGAAGGCCACTGCTATGCATCTGACATCAGCTTTCTAAATACCAGAGCAGATCAACCACACAACCCGCGCTTTGTCCCTAACTAACAATACAGAGCAGCCACGCGATGAGATGCAACAGAGAATAGAGAGAATTATAAAGGAGAGGTGAGAAGAGGTTGAATGAAGACAGAAGGAAAAAAGAAAGATGCTGTTAGCAGAGTTACCTGTCTTTGTTTCCCCAATGTTCTTCCCTCTCATTTGTGAGGAATCAAAGGTTTTTGTTAATAATTAGCTGACCTTAAAACTAATTAGAGATGCTCTGCGTTTCCACTTCAGAAAAAAGTGAACTACGTAAGTATTTCCCTCGATGTAGTGAACATGCCAATAAGTGGGGCAAGACTGTTAAAAAGCAGCTCTGCAGGCTCATGAAATGAACTACTCTGAACAGGAGAACTGTTGATCTGCACTGATGGTGGAAATGCTCTGAGAACATTGTGACATCAAAAAGAAGATGTAAGTTTGGCAAGTTGGCTGGGATCACTGTTAAACTTTCCATGCCAATGATTGTTTGTGTAGAATTCCATTTTCACATCAAGCCAATAAAGCCAATCACCGTCACCAACAATACTGTGTCTGCTGTTGAAACCTTCAGGTTTCTGGGCTCCACAATCTCCCAGGACCTGAAATGGGAGACCAACACAGTCATTATCCTCAAAAAGGCACAGCAGAGGTTGTACTTCCTGCGCCAGCTTAGGAAACTCAGCCTGCATAAGGAGCTGCTGATACAAATTCTACTCTGCCATCTGTCTGTTCTCTGTTCTTGGTAACCAAACAGGAAAAGCACAGACTGCAACGGACAATAAGGTCTGCAGAGAAAATTATTGGTGTCAGTCTACCCTCTATCCAGGACCAGTGTTGGGAGTAACTCGTTACTAAAGTAACTAATTACTGTAATGCATTGCTTTTTGCGGTAACTCAGTAATGTAAGGCATTACAGGGGAAAAAATTGGTAATATTTACTCGGTACAAATGTCAGTAACGCGCGTTACAATGCATTTTTTTTATCCTGTAGTGAAGTGGTATTTTTTTGCTTTGGCAACAAATTCGCCAAAACCACCGCGAGACCAGCAGATGTTAACGTCCGCGCAAAATGATCCACTTCCTTTTCAATTAGAGGTTGGTCCGTCCGAGAGAGAAGCGTGAGATACAGGGACGGACTGGCAATCTGGCATACCGTGCATTTGCCCGGTGGGCCGACGTGCTATTTGGGCCGATAAATCCTGATTTTTTTTTTTTTTTAAATATTGGTCTGACCGGCCCATAACGAGTAGATCACGCAGCCCAAACACACTGTTGAACAACCACTCATATCCAATCATATCATGAAACACCTCCCCCCTTTGGCTTGATGCGCCGGTGTGCAGTTTATTGATGGGTGAAACGCTATCAGATAAAGATGGAGAGAAAACGTAAAGGTGGCGCAGAAAAACGCGATAAGAAGAAACTTGCTCTTCGGGCAGACGCTGCTAAGTGTGTTAAAATCACCGACATGTTTGCTACAGCAGGCCTCCATGAGCTCCTATCGCTGATGACAGTGGTGCCGGTAGCAGTGGCACTCAACATGTTGTAGAACCTGCGGTAAGCTGGACTACTGTCATAACATGTATGAAATGCAACGAGTAGGATAAAGCCACCCAACCCCTTAATGAGTATGATAAAACATACTGTGGCGTCCGGCCGGACGCGTCAGGAATAACGAGGCGTTATTTAGCAAACTGGCTTTTATTGCCAACAGTCTTGTTACAGAACTTGGTTATTGTAGGCCATAACCACGCCAAGAACACATAACAGGTCCCACTCTGCAGCCTCACTCGTGCCGTCTCTCCACGCTCACATACACGCGCTCTCCCTCACCTGCTCCCCCGCCCCCTTGCTCTCATACAGGTGCATTTATGGACCATGGGAAACCACAGAACTCACATTGTAACACACAACACATTACTGCAGGGTCGCTACAATACATTGTAGGCTACACTGGCTGGAAGAGAAAATAAGCCTAGCTCAGTAGCATACTTTTTATGTCTTTTATTCTAAATGAAATCGTCTTTAATGTGAGAAAACGTGTTCAAACGTGCCTCTGTTTTGTATATTTGGTAGTGCCATTTTTGTTTACATTTTTGTCCTGTATAACTGAGTTTTTATTTCTGGTCAAGAATGATTTAAGTTGTATTTTCCTCAAGGGTCAATAGGCCTAAGCACTTTCATGTTATTTCTAATGCTGTGTTTCTAAATGTGACTGGGTAGCCTCATAGAGCCTAGCTAAAGTCACTGTCAAGCTATGGTTTAAAAGGCTTGTGTTTTTTTTTTTTTTTTTATCTCAGGCTAGTATTGGCTTGTATTGGCTACGATTTCCCATAATGTGTATTTTTGTGTTTTTTTTATGAAGCATAAACTATGCTTACTGTTGCAAACTTCAAAATAATAAAGGCATGGAAATGCTAGTTTTGTATCCTGTACAATTAATTTCAGTTCAATTAATCTTAAAATGAATAGGCCTAAAGTTACAATATTTCTATCACAATTTGCCAGACTTTGACCTTTTGTCTGTTTTTGCAATTATTGTTCCTTGGTTTGTGCCATGAGCCATGACTGTGGCTATGTGAGCTGAGAGCTACATTTAGATCGTCAAATCCATATTTACAGTTATTTTGATAAGTAACTTAAAAGTAATGTAATAGTAGTGTAATGCCTTATTTTTATAATACAGTATTATTGTAGTGTAATGCCTTACATTTTATAATACAGTAATATTGTAATGTAACGAATTACTTTGAAATGTCAGTAACAAGTAATCAATAATGCATTACAGTTTTGAAGTAACTTGCCCAACACTGTCCAGGACCTGTACCTGTCCAGAGACAGGGAGTCTGGGAGGCGATACAGAGCTCTGTACGCCAAAACAACCAGACACAAGATCTTTTTTTTCTCCTCAGGCTGTTTCTGTGATGAACAGAACAGCTAAAACCAGACTCAAATGTCAGTAACATCAGCTGTAAAACATCTGTAAATTAAGTTATCTATGTAAATGTCATCTACACTCATACTGTCATACTGTGCACACTGTATAGTAATATTATTATTATTTTATTCTTGCACTCTTGCATGTCACCATTGCACCGAAAATAAATCTTTCTTGTCTATACACACAAATCTGTATGTATATATACATTTTTACATGTACATAGCTTTTGTTTTTGTTCTTGTTTATGTCTATGTTTACCTGTCAAGTCCTCTGTTTTATTTTAACTGTGCCTGTGTCCAGTAGTCGAGTTGTAAAATGAAACCAGGGGGGATGGTAAAATTTTTCATTTATGTGATATATTCTCCAGCAGGGTCCTCCCCCAGAAAATTTTGTATTTCTTAGATGCAATTTCCTGCATTCTAGTCAATTTTAGGGAGACTTGCTAGACATGGCAAATCCCAAATCACATCTGATTCATAGCTTGCATTCTCAGTTGCATGGCCTGCACAAGACAATACTATTTATCGGAAAGAAACAAAAACCACTTAACTATGGACATCATGTCATTCACATCTTTTTAAAACATATTTGTAAAAACATTTTAAATATCGTTATTTGTGAATGTGCTCAAATATTTTTTTTCAAGCACAATCTTTGTGTATGTTTTTAGATCTTTTTTAAACACATTTTAACATCTTTGTGTGTTTTTAAACATATTTAAATACATTTAAAAAAAATTTGTTAAAAAAAACATCTTCACTGTGTTTAAAAAAACACAACTTAAGGAGGAATAAAGAAGACTTCGAGTTTTAATACGACGCGATGTTTGAAACAAGCGGTATTAAAAGAATATGAAGCAGCAGGTAGCAGCTAGCAGTGCTGCTAAAACTAAAGCAACACAGAGTGTGGATCCTGATTGGCGGATTTTGATGATTGACACCTGTCGACCAATCAGAGTCAGGAGAATCTATTAGTACCGCCCACTTTCACCTTTGACCCACCAATGACGATCCAGAATGAAGTAAACCCAAAGGTAGTATATCGCAGCACGAGGTCTCACTTCACTTTCAAAGCCTCTTTGTCTTTATGTAAACAACAAGGAGCTTCGTGACTGATTCAAACTAAAGCAGAGACATAGCAGGAGTCTTGTTTTGTGCTGTATATTAAAGTTAAGCCAACACACGACGTGCTGCTAACTGTATTCTTTTATTCACCACTTCAGGAACATATATCAAACTTGCATCTCTGGCTGCATTCAACTAGGAAGTAAACACACACGTCACATGTCCAATCACATTCATGTATACTTCAGGGACCGATCGTAAATCATATTCTCTGAGAATATTACATCCCCCTTCTTTTAAGAAAAATGTGGAACACAACATTCAAGGATAGCTTTTCTATGCAATAAACCCTTGCTGAAACATTTTGAAGTAAAGTTAGCACATTTATGACTGCTATAAAGTAGAGATTCAATAACAGATCTCAATTATCACTTAGCTTGCTCAAATGTCATACTGGATAACGAATAGAACACCATAACACTGTCAATGGCTTATATGTGTCTGAAAATATTGAGCACATTTCTATAAGTCCATAACAACTCTGGGTTTAACCTCGCGTCCAGACCTTGTCTGATAACGCACAGCCTGTGGGCTTGCTTCTTGTGTTGTCTTTGCGTTGTGTGTGTCAGTGTGCAGTGCATGTTGTGTGTCATGTTTTGTGTCTTCTCCAGTCTGAGTGTTCAGTGTCTCTGTTGTGTCCAGGAGGTGTCGTCTGTTTCGCCTGTATTCTTGTCCTTCTGATGCGCGGATGTGGTAGGATCTTTCAGTATCAGCTGAACGAATGACAACTGCTGGTACTCAAGCAGACTCAGATAAGGGTCTTTCTGATCAGCCTTGGCCTTTCCCATGAGAGACTTTGCAATGTGAACAGACTTCTCGGCTAAGCCATTACTTTGAGGATAGTGCGGGCTGGAGGTAATGTGTGTGAACCCCCAGGTGTTTGCAAAACTCTCAAACTCTCTACATCTGTACTGTGGGCCATTGTCTGATATAAGAGTCTCTGGTATTCCATGCCTTGCAAAAGAAGCTTTCAGTTTGTGTATAACAGCAGCGGCTGTGGTGCTGTGTAACCTGTCAAGCTCAAAGTATCTGCTGTAATAGTCTACTGTGACTAAATAGTCCTCATTGTTCCAGGTGAACAGGTCAGTAGCTACTGCTTGCCACGGCCTGTCAGGGGACTTATCATTGGCTCTTTAGTGTTTGATGGTTTATGCTCATTACAGATGTGGCATTTCCCAACTAACTCCTCGATCTGCTTGTTCATCCCAGGCCAGAAGATGATGTCACGCGCTCGCTGTTTGCACTTTTCCATACCCATGTGACCTGCATGGATACGGGATAACATCTCTGTGCGCAGTGAGGTGGGTATGATGATTTTTTCCCCCTTGAACAGGATGTCGTTCATATGCGAGAGCTCATCCCGGTGATTCCAATATTCGGCTATGCTCTGAGGGCATAGTTTCCTCTCCTCAGGCCATCCTGATTTAATTGTCCTTTTCAGCCCGATGAGTTGAGCATCTTTCCTTGTCTCTGCCCTGATGTCCTCAAGCTTGGTGTCACTGACAGGTAGGTTGCTGTAGACAGTGTGCACCTGCATGTCCATACCTTCACTGAGGCTGGTGTCCTGGTCAGGCAGTGACTTTCTGGAGAGAGTGTCTGCGACAGGGATGTCTTTGCCTGGTCTGTGAGTGATGGTGAAGTTATACCTCTGCAGCTGAAGCATCATTCTTTGTAACCTTGGAGGCGCTGCTGCATATGGTTTTCTTAAAATGGATTCCAGTGGCTTATGGTCACTTTCCACGGTGATGTGGCGTCCATAGATGTACTGGTGGAAGCGCTTGCATCCAAAGAGAATGGCGTAGAGCTCCTTCTCGATTTGTGCATAGTTGACTTCACAATCAGATAGTGATTTGGATGCATAGCCTATGGGCTTTCCTTCTTGTAACAGTACTGCACCTAATCCATATTTGGATGCATCAACTTGGAGTCTGAGTTCTTGGCTCGGGTCAAAGTATCTCAATACTGGACCTGGTTCCTGAGTGAGCAGTTCTTTAATCTTTTTGAATGCTTCCTCCTGCTGTGCATCCCATCTGAATTCGCTTGAATCTTTTAGCAGGTGACGCATGGGTGCATTGACATCAGACAGTCCAGGGGCAAATTTGGACAAATAGTTAATCATGCCAAGGATTGTTTCCAGCTCACCTTTGTCCTTTGGTGGCTCCATGTCCTTTACAGCTGCAATCTTAGCTGGATCAGGCTTGATTCCATCTTTGGTGATTCTGTGCCCAAAGTAGCTGACCTCAGTGGCGCAGATTGTACTTTTTTCTGGGTTGAGCTTGACTCCCCGCTCCCTGGAGCGTTGCAACATGGCACGGAGGTTGGTGTCATGTTCTTCTTTAGTTTTTCCATAGATGAGGATATCATCAACAATTGCAGTGACACCTTGCAAACCCTCATAAGTCTCGTCAACTTTACGCTGAAACTCATCCTGAGCCGAAATCAATCCAAAAGGCAGGCGGAGGAATCTGTATCGTCCAAAAACAGTGTTGAAGGTTGTCAGCTTTGAGGACTCATCTGAGAGCTTAATGGCCCAGTAGCCCGACCTTGCATCCATTACACTGAAGAAACAGGCTCCTGCCAATTTGGATGTGGTGTCTTCAAGGGTAGGTAAGGGGTAGTGTGGGCGTTTGATGACTTTATTGAGGTCTCTTGGATCAAGACATACTCTCAATTTTCCTGTTCGTGGTTTTTCTGCTGCTACCATGGAATTAACCCATTCAGTTGGTTCAGTAACTTTCACAATAATGTCTTGCTTTTCCATGTTTTGCAGTTCCTCTTTGAGGCGGTCGCGGAGGGCCAAAGGGACGCGCCTAGGTGGGTGAACTACAGGTACTGCATTGGGGTTAATGTGAATTGTGCACTCTCCAGGAAACAGTCCTATTCCTGTGAACACATCTGCAAACTCATCCATAACTGATGTCTCAAGTGAGCTGTGCACAGACAGTATGAGTTTAATGAGTTCAAAGTCCAAACATGCTTTTAATCCTAGCACAGGAAGAGCCAGTGTATCAACGATGTGGACCTTTAATGTCAGATGAATGTCTTTGTACTGGCATTTGATGTTGCACTTTCCTCTGACAGATAGCTTCTCACCCCCGTAACCATAAAGAGGGCGTGTTGTTGGTTGTAGTATGTCCTGTATCCCAAGCCTTTTGAAAACATTAGTGGGAATGACATTAGCTGAGGCTCCAGTGTCTAGCTTGAAGGTGACTGTAGTTTTACTTGGTCCAACCAACACATCTGCATATGCCTGTTCAGTTTGTCTTTTGTTACTGCTGTCTTGTGTTACTGCATCAATAAACAAATCCTCATTGTCTGTCTTGCTGTGTGAGTCATTTTCACTTACAGTGTGCACTCCTTTATTTTGCTTTGAGCGACATACTTTTGCAAAATGATTCCATTTGCTGCATATTTTGCACTGTTTACCTTTCGCCGGACAGTGGTCTTTTGCTCCATGAGGCTTGTTCCCGCAATATCCACAGGTTTTATGATGCTCTCTGTCCCCATCAGGTCTGTAGGTGCTCTCCATATTTCCTGTTGCCTTGTCTTGGCGCGTTTTCCAAGCTGTCCTCCTTGAATAATGGCGACCGATAGCATGGACAGTCTGCTCCTGCAGGCCACTGCTGCCGCTAGCTATGGTTTTGAGCTGTGCTTGGGCCATATCATGAGACCTGACAATGTCTATAGCTCTATCCAAAGTCAAATCAGAGCCGACATTGAGTAGTTTTTCTCTTACTTAGGTGAATGGATCCCAAACACGACACGGTCTCTCACCATTTCCTCGTTGTTTGCATAATTACAGTCTTTCACAAGCAGCCTCAAGTCCGTCAAAAACTGTTCAAATGGCTCGTTAGCTCCTTGGACTTTTTCGTAGAATTTATAACGAGCAAAAATGATGTTTGACTTTGGCATGACGTAAGCTTCATAGCGCTCATAGTACGTCTTCAGTACCTTTCGTTCGTCGTCTGTAAGCGTCCATGTGTCATATATGTCCCGGCCTCTTTCGCCGACCCAAATGAGAAGGTAGCTGCACTTTTCGTCTTCTCCTTTCTTCTTGAACGGACCAGAAAACATCAACTCCACGTGGAGCTTAAATTTCCGCCATGCTTCGGGCAGGTTGCTCGCATCCCAGTCCATTCGAGGTGACGGAACTCCGGCGACGTCCATCTTGTTGCGAAGCTTTTTTTCCTTTTACTCTGACACCATGTCTTGTTTTGTGCTGTATATTAAAGTTAAGCCAACACACGACGTGCTGCTAACTGTATTCTTTTATTCACCACTTCAGGAACATATATCAAACTTGCATCTCTGGCTGCATTCAACTAGGAAGTAAACACACACGTCACATGTCCAATCACATTCATGTATACTTCAGGGACCGATCGTAAATCATATTCTCTGAGAATATTACAATTAGCAGCATTTTTTCGCTGGAATAGAACTTTTGACCACGAATGGTAATTCTATTTAGCAGTGTTAAACATAAGTAATTTCCACATGCGTGGATAAAATGCCACAAGGAATGGTAGAAGGGATGACCATTTTAGAAGAGGGATGATTTTGACCATTTTTTCCCCCAGGGGGGATTCTGCTCAAGGTTTCTGCCACTTCAAGAAGGTTTTTCTTCACCACTGCTGCCAAGTGCTTGCTCATGGTGGGAATTGTTGGGTCTCTGTAAGTAATATTATAATGAGTACAGTCTAGACCTGCATGAAAAGTGTTACAAGATACCTTCTGTTATGATTCACACTCAAAATAAACTAAAACCAGGTTCAGGAGCTTTAAGGAATTTTTACATGGGTTTCGACTAACAGCATGCTACAATACTATGCCAGTAGCGACTTTACATGTTGACACAACATTTAGCTTTATGAATAAATACTTTCATTAAACGATAAGTCAGGAGGATCTAGTGGTGTAGGTGTTAATTGCAACCCCCTTGGAGAAACTACAGCAGCCATGGAATATTCAAAAAATGTAACAAAATCATAAAGATTCTTTCCACTTTTGATTTTGAGGTATGCACTAATATAAACATGGTCATATTATATTTCATATTCTTTAAATAGAAGCTCCTAAATCTTACACACTGGACCTTTAAATTAAAAGGTTGACAGAGACCTTTTCAGTGACCTACTTGGTAAGCAGGAAGTTATTAGCATCTGTTTCTACCATTTCCCACCATGCACCGGGGGAAATGATGTTTATTTATTCAAACTCTGATATAAAAAGAAAGGCCAGGGGCTTTGGTTAGCTGAAGTGAGTCAGGTAGCAAACTCTGTACGCGTAAACACAGAATTTAGGAAGCATGCACACTGGAGGTCAAGAGAGAGCTCACTAACACTGTGTCTCAGTCTGATGTGTCCTTTTAACTATATGCTACAGCATGTGGAGCTCACACAACACAAGACACACAAGCGGAATAACAGCGAGTACAAAGCAGCTGCCTCAGGAGAACAGGATGAGACCCAGCAGTGGCAGGGAGAGGGGCCGAGGCCAGGCAAGAATGAGAGAAAGAAAAAAAGTGTTTAGCTGGCTAAAGTGGTGCACAGCTGAGAGAGAGATGGCTTGAGGGACACAGAGATGAGAGCCACAGCGTATTTAGCTGGGAGACTAAAACTGCAGAATGGGGATGAGAGGAGAGCAGGAAAGGGATTAAAAGCCTATCGACCGGCCTGTGCAATCGCCTCTTACATTATATGAAGCCATGTTTAATTCAGGCCTATGCTGTGAATAGGCTGAGATGAGATATAGTCAGAGGGGGTGATGAAGAGGAGGAGGGGGTAGGAGGGATGGGGGGCAGGCCAAAATGGAAGAGAATTGTTCTGGTCAATCAGTTTGTAGATCAAACCAACCGCAACAACAAGCTGGTGCTTCCTACACAGCCACGACCTATTCATCAGAAAGTATACCCAAGACTTTAGTAAAAAGCTGATTTAGAACTAAAAAAAAGTTATTGACTTAACGTAACAAATAATGTTGTGCCATGTGTCCAACCCCACCAACGCAAATTTCCGTTTTGTATTGGTTTTTACATTTCATCTTTTTCAGTGCTTGTTCTTTTTATTTTGTTACTCCACAAATATTGTATACATTTTTACCAGTAACGGTCCAATTTAAATATATTGAGTTTTAAAAAATCAGTGCTTCACTCGCGATCCACTCAATTTAAAATTGGACCAAAGTAGCTATAATGTAAATAAATAACAGAATCAGCTTCTTTTTAAAATTTTTTATAAAATAAACATCAATAGGAAATGCACTGAAATAGCGCAGAAAAAGTCTGCTGTAAGTCGAGAGATGTCAGCAATGATGAGGCTCCTTCATTCCACTTTCTTCTGCTGTTTCCTCCTTTCCTTGTGTTTTGCAATGTCTTATCTATCTCTGTCTGTTTGAATGTGCTGCTGGGCGTGGCCTCGGATTTTCCCTCCTACTCTACCTGCCCAATCACTGATACACCTTTCTCTAACCACTTTTCCTTGACTTCAGGAGAAGACGGTCAGTGGTGTTCAGAGAATCTGACTGCACTACCACTAGACTACGTCATAATGCAAAGGGGAATGTTATTGACGTGATCTGTGGCAAAACTACAAAACGCTTCATCTGAGATACTTAGTAGATACTCCCCGTGTACAGGCTGTATCGCACTGTTTAAATACATATGTTGGCATTACCTCCTTCCTTTTGGTAAAGGATGGTCCAGTGTATCAATGCTAAAGGAGATAATAAAAGAAGCACTGAAGCTTCTTTCCTTAACAGTTAGAGAATTTGAACAGCTCTTATCATGGCGGCAATGTTTACACTTCTGGGTCATTTGACTCAGTGAGGAACCTTCCTAAAAAAACTGACTATTCAACTGCACCCCAGCTCAACTTTGTGACTCTTGTCCATCTTCACCTGTTTTTCAGCCACCACTAGTCCAGCACCATTCCAGGTCACCTTAACTGAGACTCTACTTCTGACATTGTGTTGAAGATTACTACATGTTTTTAATAAATTGTTTTATTAATTGGTTCTGGTTTGCATTTTGGCTCCACTACTATTCAAAATAACAGATGTAGAGCCACTTGTGACTTACTCACACGCAAGGGGAAAGAAAGAGATGCATGGAAAGTGTTTCCAGTCAAATCAATGCATCAGTCAATGTTTTTAGCACCCCCAAAGAAAGGATAGTAGTAGTCTACTGTATCTATATTAGTCTGTTTTAAGTCTCAAGCAGACAGACCATTTCCAAACATTTGTATTTTCAAGAAATCTGATAAATAACATTTATTACGTTTTTTTTCATGTCCATTATTTTCAAGTTTGACATACAGTGTACTGTACAAGTCCTCCTCTTGTCCTCCACTCCCTGTAGTCTCTCACTCTTTGCCATGTTTCCTTTTATTTTCTTCTTTCCATTTACCCATGTTATATAGGGCCTCTCTGAGAGCTTGAATTAGCCACATACTGCTCCAGAAATCCCTCTGACAAGAGCACAGCATGTCACCCTGTGATTATCCTTTCACGATTATGGCAACCAGGGCTTAATGTTTCTCTAGAAATAGCCACTATTTGAACTTTCCACAAATATCTTTGGATCAGTGCAGCTGTAATAAGAAGCTAACCCTGAAAGGTCCACTGGTACATGTCCTGTTTTTTGTTTGTAGACATTTCTTTGTGTTATTACATTCACCTCGATGCACAGAACGTGTTGTTTTGATGAAGGAGTGAGAGCACAGATCAGTCCTTCACAGATACCCTTGTATTGACGTAACAATGGACTCAGTTCCAGACAGCACAGAATATCAGTCAGTGACAATACCCTTTCATGAGGCTGTTGGCAGGCAGCAAATCCTCCAGTCAAATGAAGGTTAGATGCTTTACAGCATTCTCAAAAACTGACTTGAGCTGCCCAGCTGTGCTGCACAAACAGCACATGACCACAGTAAACTGCTGGTGTTTAGAGACAAATAGACGTATCTAATGTAAAGGACACAACTACTGTATTACTTTATACAAGCCCAGAGAGAACTGTCCTGTTCTTGTCCAAATAATACCTCTAATACTGCCTGCAATATTACAGTGGGAATTAAAAATATGTGTGTACTCACAGTGATCATTGAATTAGACTAGAACTCTGTTGTTATTGAAAAAGACACAAATCAGTTCTTAATCTTTTGTATTGATGTGGAAGGAAGATCTGCAGTGAAATACAATGTGATGAAACTCTTACAAGTCTCCACCAGCAGCTCACTCTTAGGACGCTTTCACACCAGCGCTGTTTGGTCCGCTTTAAATAGACCAGAGTTCCTTTCCTGCGGATAGTCCAGTTTGTTTGGGCAGGTGTGAAAACTCATCCAAACTCTGGTGCGGACCAAACAAGCAAACTCTGGTCTGCCTGAAAACATGGGTCTCTGTCTCGGACTAACCAGCGAACCAAAGATCAGAAAGCCAATCGATGAGCTGGGTTTTCTTGTTTTCTTCTTTTTTTCTTCCTAGTCAGTGCTTATTTTGGGAAATACCGCCCCCAAACGAGCAGCTGTTGGAACTGCATGACGGTGTGATATTTTTCGGCATTCCCCATTCCAGACACATTCTCAGTTTAACTTATATAATAAGCAAAACTTATCTCTCATGACATTGAACAAGAGCAGACAGTGGTCCAATATGGACTGTCCATGATGTACTATGAATCTCTACTACAAGGCTTACAGCTGACCTGACAGCAGTTCTTCAGTCCAAGGCATCAAGCACGCCTGGTATAGCTATTTATTTATGAGGCGATACCAAAGATTTTTCTTGCTACAGCATGGAATAGGACTTGTTGGTGGGGCACTGCACACAATAAATGCACTAATATCTAACTACAACAGCTTAAAGACTGTCCTCCTCCGCAGTGTGCTTGCTGCTGGGTTCAGCACACTCCGAGTACAGAGCTACCCTTGCTACATTTGTCTAAAAGAGCCACGAAGAGCGTCTGTAGTTAAAGCAAACTACTGTATGGTCATAAGTGATGAGGCCCTTTAGTGGTCGTAGTAATTATGAGCGTAGTCAGCTTTGAGCAAAGGAGGAATGAAGTGACGTCAATATAGAGGAACAAAATACACTGATTCTACTTTCCTGTTTCAACCACTGCCACTGTTTATTATTGTAACCATGGCGACAAAGCTCCTTTAACATTAACAAAAGAGTGATTCAAATCTAAATGATGTCGCTTTTTTTTTAATGAAGTGCTTACTCAGACCACTATATTTCCCTGAATCTAATCTATCTAAAGTTGTTGTGCTTTCTAGCCACCTTTGTATGAGCAAGGAAAGTGGTCGTTTTTTTTTGGTTTGTTTTGTTTCGGTTTTTTTTTGCTTCAAGTGGTAGCAGTTTAAGCTGCAGCAGTTTTATCTTGTTTTTCTTTCTTAGTTTCGGATATTCACCCATGATGATCTCATGGTTATTCAAACAACGGATATAAAACAATAATGCTGACCTCAGAGTTCCGAAGCACAGCCAACAAGCTCAACTAGTCGCTTTTTGTCTGGACTTTGTTTAAAAGGACTGTGGGGACATCTACAGCACCAAGAACAGCGAACACTGACTTAACTCTATCACTTTCTTCAGATGGACACTGATCGTGCATTCGGAGCCAGTTGTGTGGTCAATTGTTGCAATGATACAGACTGACATGTCCTTAGAGACACAGTGCTACAGATATTATTTCAATGCAAGTTATGATTCAATGTGTGTGTAAGCTGTAACAAGGGTAGCATGCATGCTCTTTTGCTTGCCTGATCCTGCCTGCTTGAACCATTGCCTCTTCTCCAGTTTAATGATTCTCCACCCATCCCGTCTAGTTAAGTTTTTCCTTCTCTGACTGATCTCCTGGTTTTGACCCTTGTCTGGCCTTTGATTAAAACTTCCAAGAACTCTTACTCCACTCTATTCCTGCATCATGCTTTTGTGTTCGAGTCTGATATGTGCTACAAACTCTTACAGAAAGAAATACTGAAGAAACCTTGAAAACTACATTTAATGGCACAATTATTATCCAGACACTATATAGTATAGACAGACACTCATGTTGGAAGGCTGTGGGAAAATGCAGAGCTTATATAATTTTTTTTTTTTTTCATTGTTTCACAGGGGTCAAACGTCCAAAGACATGTGTAGGAGAAAATTTGCCAACTCCGCATCAGTCTTAAAATCCTTTTGGGTCCGAAGCAGTCTCCATCTTTCAAATACATTATACTCCAATATTTATCCGTCATTTTGAACGTTTCAGAGCAGTAATCTTCTTTGAAAAAAGACGAGGCTTCTTAGGTCTGGTAGAGTCTAACTGTCAAACTGCTGCGCTCGCTTATTTTTATTGTTGTAGTGTGCTGTGTTTGCCACAAATTTGTTTCATACCTAGCAAACCCGAATATCGAACACAGAACTAATTGATCAGAATAACAAAGGCCAAAACATAAACAAAGAGACAGGCCGGGCAGTAAATTTCAAAATAAGAACATTTTGGCTGTCTGCTTTTTGTCAACAAGCAAATATTTCAACTTAGCATGTTTCCTTAAGAACTGATGATATAGCATATTCATTTTATGATTTAATACCGTAAATATCTTACATATTGTACATTTAAAGCTTCTGCAACTACTAGAGGCACAATTAAAGTGAATTACACCATTATTGGATAAGAAAGTGATTTGGAACATCAAAGGGCCCTAGCATAAGCTAGACAATTGCTGAGGTGTTGTGATGGCTGAATGACCAGTGCTGAGATCAAAAGAGCCAAACTGAATAATGTTCATACAACCAAAGAGGAGGAGTGGTGTTTCTGGTAGGAAGGTCAGGCTTCAGCTTCATACTCTTCCATGCATCAAGGGTTTACATACCTGATTTTTTCTCTACTGCAGCATTTGCATAACCCCAATATGCAAATGGTTGGTTACACAGAACCATCAGGGTAGTTATTGGAAACAGTGGAAACTGTTTTTAAAAACCCAGGCACTTTGAAAAATCTTGGCAGGTGATTGGATGAACCATCTGTATATGTCTGTTACAGGTGAACATCAAGATTTCTCTAGTTCTGATATCACAGATGCAAGCAGCATCTACGCTGAATCCGTTTTTCATGTTGTAGTTTCAACACTGATTGAACTTCTGTGCCGTGTGACATAGCTTGCAGCCTGGCAAGATGGATTTGTATGTGATCTAGCGAGTCCAGTTACTTCTCAGATTAGCATTTGTTCAAATTCAGGCCATCTGTATCTATACTAGGTGTGGCACCAAGGTTGCAATCGGGTCAGTTATGATTGCAGGATGTCTTACAGGCCTGTATTGTGATATATCATTTCTCCACCCCCCTTCAATTATCCCAATAGGAGGAAATGGATACCTGACATTGATTACTGTTTGATAACCACGTTATATCAGTCAATCATGAACTATTCAGTGCTCCAGTGTTGACCTTTTGTTTCCTGAAGAAATAGTTGATGCAAAACTATAGGATTTTTGTTATATGATATATCATTATATATGATGGTAGAATTTTTCTGTTTTCAGTACTGTATATACTAAGTACTGTATCAACTTATTGATACAGATTTATTTGCCTCCAGGCTTGAAGTGTAAGTCCTCGGCCCTGGAGAAAATTCTGATGTTATGGCAAAACATTTTGCTGATATGTTGTATGATTGTACAGTCCAAAGCCAATTAGTCCCAAGTTCTGCCTCAAGCACTGATTTGGCTTCAGACTCCAACATATCTACCTCGAGGGCATGGTATAAAGGATTGCAATGCACAGGCCATTGACAGGAAAGAGGAATTTAACCATACATCACATCGCTAAGGCCTTCTGAGACAGCAGGAATGTAGGTACTCCAGAGAGGCTGCATTTAACACATTGTGACAGCTGCTTTGATTATTGTGTGGAAAGGAAAACAAAATAGTACATTTTTTAGATTTCTCTAAAGCAAAGCATGCTGTGTCAGAGTTCAGAAGTTCCTATGGCATGGTTGTAAATGAAAACAAAACAAATAATTGTAGGCTCTGATGATGTGCCATGTTTTTTTGCCTGCAACATAGAGCAGCAGACAAAACCTCTACAAAATATTTTCGCTACAAAAAACAGCCCAGTGTAAAAAGCATCAATTTTGGATTTATTTTTTATGGATGTCAGGGTTAAAGTAACCATTCAATTTCTATTTGGCTATAAAAGCTTTGCTTGGAGTGAGGACCTTCACACCCAACTTGACCTGTTTATTAGAGGCAGTGCTTCCATCAGGCCTGAAAGTGTCAAATGTTCTTTATTAATGTAATGTACTTTTGTTTCTCCCTCCACCCCACATGGACTGAACTGTTTTGCTTCCCCTCCACCACTGACCTCCTGCCCTACTCTATGGTATATTCCTATGCTACTCTCTAGTAGAATGTATATATCTGGATGCAAACATAGCTATAGACCTATTGAAGATAATTAGAGAATCAGTATGTGTTTGTCCTGAAAACTGAGTCAAATTTAGTTTACTGTGTTTTTAGGGAGTCTCAGTTATGATGCATACATTACTGTCATTTTGATCGAGCTATAGCCTCATCTCTGCCCACTCTTCCACTGCCTATGTGCTGATGCTGAATACCTTCAATCATTGTTCAGACGCTGATACAAACTTTCAAAGGCTCATATCAGTTTAAGATGGTGGCGGGCATTGGTCCTCAGTTTGTGCTTGGATTGTAAAAGGCCAGTGTGACCCTGTACACTGTACATGCTGTATCACTTTCTGTCACTTAAAATTCCAACCACATCTCTTCCCTCTCTGCCACCTTGGCCAATCACCTACCTACACATATAAGCTTTGTACAGGCAACAGAACTGTAAATTGGTTCATTTTCCACTCCCTTAAACATTTATGATGCTGGAATTGGTCTTTGGGAGAACAATATTGTTCTCAAAGTGAGTTATACTTGTAGAAGGTAAACGCTAACAGCCCCATGGGTGTACGTTTCAATGGTTTAGAATTTGGGGCAGGAATTAATTTCAATATATGCTTTCCATCTTCATAGAAAATAATTTCTGACACCTTTATAATGACTGTGACACATATAAATTATGCCGGAATGTATCTATGAAAAAATTGAAAAAGTTTTATGAATATTGCCTCTTTCCACATAAAATTTGAATACTAGTAACAAAAGCAATATTGTTAAAGGCTTTCTTTTAAGTTGAATCCCACTTTGTAATATTTTATATTTCATAGGCGTGTGTCACAACAGAAACAGTATTCATATCGAGGAAAAACTCAAATATATATATATATATATATTTTTTTTTTTTTTTTTTTTGGAATAAGTGTGGTTTCACAGTGATAGCTGCAGGGAGAAATGCCAGTTGTCTATTTAATTGGCAGGGGTATTTTGTTTATGCAGATGGAGACTGTCTGTGACAACTGATGCATGACAGTTGCTACATGAAACATTATTAATCTAAAATAAATTCTGTCTTGTGTTCAGTCACTCATATTCTACAAATTTGTTGCAGGAGGAGTGTACATATCTGAGGGCCAGATAATATGTTGAAATTGGTATTTTTGTGATTGACAACTACTGTATATTCTTTTCTGTTACACAACACAGTGCTTAAATTAAATATATTAAAGAAACACACCCAAACCACATAGCCTGTTAAACTTATGTGTGCTGAAAATGCTAATAGAGCAGCAGAGGCTACACACTAGTAGAGGTTGTAACTACAAGCTTCATTCTCTCTTTGTCGATACAAAACAATTTTGCCATTGAAAACATTGCCTTATATACAAAATGACCATTTATCATCTATTTGTTTATTCTATGTCAGGGCTCTTTAGGACATTGATCTTCCTCAGCCTTTATTGATTTGCAGGTGCATCAACTAGTATGATTAATACAAAGTTTAACTGATATGATACAAAGAATATAAACAGAACATGAACTCATGGTGGTATACCTAGCACCACGCACCTGATAAAGCTTAGAACCAAAGGCGTATTGACTCTCCACTGAAAGGTCAAGACTATCATTGAAGAGGGCCTGCGGTGGATTTCATGTCTGTGCCGTAGCTCATAGAAATTTTGTACCTCATTCACGAGTCTTGAAGTATTTCCTACTTAAGGTACTGTGCTTTGCAAAGCTACCTGTCACAGATAAGAAAAATTGAGGCTTGAATAAAACATTCTGGAAACAGGAAAGGGTAATGAGATAGTTGTTTTTTTTTTGCCCCAGGAAGCACAAAATCTCCAGAATATATGTCAGCTGATTTTGATACTTTGATTAATGGTAAACTCGTTCAAGAATTTCACTACAATATCAATGAAGGTAGGCCCTGTGCTATTGCTTAATCTGCTTGCCCTGTTCTGTGGAAGACCTTTACTATCTATATTATACGCGCTTATATCATTGTCATGCATTACCATAAGTTTATATGCTCCATCCCAACCCGGCTGCTCAAGGATGTTTTACCTCTAGTTAACCCTTCTTTATTGGATACGATTAATCTGTCTTTATTATCAGGATATGTACCACAGTCCTTTAAGGTAGCTGTAATTAAACCTCTTCTTAAAAAGCTCACTCTAGACCCAGAGGTCTTAGCCAACTACAGACCGATATCAAACCTTCCCTTTGTGTCTAAGATACTTGAGAAAGCTGTAGCTAATCAGCTGTGTGAATTTCTCTATAACACTAGTCTATTTGAGGATTTTCAGTCAGGATTTAGAGTGCATCATAGCACAGAGACTGCATTAGTCAAAGTTACAAATGACCTCCTAATGGCATCAGACAAAGGACTCATCTCTGTACTTGTCCTGTTAGATCTTAGTGTCACATTTGACACCATTGACCATCAAATTCTTTTACAGAGACTGGAAGATCAAATTGGCATCAAAGAAACCACCCTAAGCTGGTTTAAGTCGTATTTCTTAGATCGATCTCAGTTTGTTCACGTCAATGATGAATCCTCCATGCATACCAAAGTTTGTCATGGAGTCCCACATGGTTCTTTACTAGGACCACTTCTATTTACATTATATATGCTTCCTTTAGGGAACATTATTGGGATCACTCCATTGATTTTCATTGTTATGTCGATGACACCAAATTATATTTATCGATCAAGCCTGATGAAACCAATCAGTTAAATAAACTCCAAGCATGCCTTAAGGATATAAAAAGTTGGATGACCTACAATTTTCTGATGTTAAATTCAGACAAACTGAAGTTCTTGTAATTGGACCCAAACACCTCAGAAACTCTCTTACTAGAGACTTAGTTACTTTAGATGGGATCACCCTGGCCTCCAGCTCCACCGTAAAGAATCGTGGAGTTGTGTTTGATCAGGATTTGTCCTTTAACATCCACATAAAACAAATTTCGAGGACTGTATTCTTCCACTTACGTCACATCACAAAACTCAGACCCATCATGTCTCAAGCGGATGCAGAAAAACTAGTCCACACATTTGTTACTTCTAGGCTGGACTATTGTAACTCTAATAAGTCTCTTAGGACTTTGCAGTTAATTCAGAATGCTGCTGCACGCGTCCTGACAGGAACCAAGATCAGAGATCACATCTCTCCCATTTTGGCTTCCTTGCATTGGCTACCTATTAAATCTAGAATAGAATTTAATATTCTTCTCCTTACTTACAAATCTCTTTATGGCCAGGCACCATCCTATCTAAAAGAGCTCATAGTACCTTATTATCGCTCTAGAACACTGCACTCTCAGGATGATGGGTGGGAGCCAGAGCCTTCAGCCTTCTCTTCTGTGGAACAAACTACCATTCTGGGTTCGGGGGGCAGACACAGTCAACATCTTTAAGAGTAGACTTAAGACCTTCCTTTTTGATAAAGCTTATAGTTAGTTACCTTTATCTCTCTGTCTGTCTCTTTCTGGGTGGGTTAAGCCTAGTCAGGCTAGGTTCTCATGGATCATGGCTGCTGTGGTCTTGCATGACGTCCACTATGCATATTATAACTGTCATGATTGTTACCATATCTCCATTACAGTTTATAGTTAGTTAATGTTTTGCTGCTGCTGTGCATCTGTGTCTCTCTATCTCTCTCTACCTCTCTCTATTTACTGTATCTGTGTCATCTACATCAGATTTTAGTACTCTTTCTGGTTGTCATTCAAAACTGTATTGTCTTGTGAAATAATGATGCTTATGTGTTCTTTCATCCTGCACCACTAGTACCAGATGCTTCGTCTTATCTGAGTGTATTTAGAAGCATGATAGTTGCATTTTGACATTGTCCTTAGTTCACGAGCAAGCAGTCCATCCTACTGATACCTTTCAATGGAAGATTGTTAAATTTCATCATTGCATTTCGTAATGTAAAGGCTAAAGACAAGTCTGTAGGACCAAAGCCATACCATGTCTCCCTGATTTTTCACAGGTCTGCAAGATGCTGTCTTTATGAAGAAAAGCAGCACTTTTGGTTTTTATACTGACTTGGTTAGCCTGATCTCTGAAAACACCATTTTGTGTGTAAATGATTTCTGGCAAATTTGATGAACCAGTGAGTTAAAGCACATTTTCAGAGCCTTTTACTTCATATTGATTTATAACAGGCTAATTTATTAGCTTAGTCAGTTTATCCCCCTGATGAAATAAGTTTCCAATAGGCTATTATTGGCCCAATTTAAGGAGTTTAAGGTGCTCATATAGTCATTATGAACTCTTATGGGACCACGAAAAATAAAATACAGGTCCCATAAGAATTAACCTAGGAAGGTGGCCAGGAAGTGACACATCCAAATGGGAAAATTTAGTTTTGATCTGCATTTTAAAATAAAGTGCTGTGCTTTGGCACAGCAAAGTGCCAACATGCTGTCAGTAATACTGATAATGACAGACTTACCGTTTAGTTTAATGCATTTAAAGCATTGGTATGCTAACATTTACTAATTTGTGCTAAACATAAAGCACAGCTGAGTCTAAAGGGATTGCCTCTAGTGTTGCAGGTACTTGAAGTATAAGGCAGTCTGAACTTCTGACCTGAAGATGGGCCAGAAGTCAGTTAGATTCATCCTGTGGGAGTATAAATGTCTGTATAAAATCCAATTCATGGCTAAATAGATAGCTAGATATTTAATTATTTAAATTTTTGGTAACACTTTATTTGAAGGGGTGTTCATAAGACTGACATGACATTGTCATAACCATGACATGACACTTGTCATGAACATTAATGAATGTCAATGACTGCTGTCATTAAGTGTCATGCGGTTTCTTATGTCATCTTTTACTGTCAACTTGACATTGTTTGGGGTGTCTTTGTTAAGACAACTTGACATTTACCAAGATGACATAGGCTGACCATATCTTTGTCATGACAACTTGACATTAAGCAAAACCACATAGCATGTTAGCATTAGCATGTTAGCATTAGCATGTTAGCATGCACATGTTAACACTGATGTGCTAGCAGTTAGCATTAGCATGTTAGCATTAGTGTTGCACTAAAATGTGCGCGCACACACACACACACACACACACAGTAACACAGACACACACACACACACACAGACAGTAACACACACACACACACACATACACAGACACACATACACACAGACACACTTTTAGGCTGTAAAGACATGCTATTTGCAAACATTAGCGACCAATGCTAAAATGAGTGCTAATTAACATTAGCCACTAGGAATTAAAAACATGTTGATTACTAACATGGTAATGCTAACATGCTAATGCTAACTGCTAGCAGTGCTTGATCCTAACTGCTAAGTGCTCTTGGTTAATGTCAAGTTGTCATGACAAAGACATGGTCAGCCTATGTCATCTTGGTAAATGTCAAGTTGTCATAACAAAGACACCCCAAACAATGTCAAGTTGACAGTAAAAGATGACATAAGAAACCGCATGACACTTAATGACAGCAGTCATTGACATTCATTAATGTTCATGACAAGTGTCATGTCATAGTTATGACAATGTCATGTCAGTTTTATGAACACCCCTTCAAATAAAGTGTTACCAAATTTTTATTTTATTTACTTTTGGACTAACCGCTATCATTTCTATCCATAGAGTTGAATTGTGGCTATTCAAAACAGAGTGCTTGGACCACGTTTCCGTGCTAAATTTGATATTTGAATCTTTGCAAAACCTGCAAAGTAACTTAACTCAGTCACTCAAATATTGCTTTGATTGTGTATTTTCAGCCAGTATCCGGCAGTGTGGTGTTGTGGCACCAGCCTGCAGTTGATAGTGTGACTGCTCTCTCTGTGGAAGGTGATGGAGTATGCCTTACCTGCAACACGCCAGAGAAAGCAATTGTGCCCATTGATGGATGAAGTTTCTCAGTGCAGTGGTGTCTGGCTGCTCACTGGCTTAAATCAATCTGTTCGTTTAGTCTCTGTCAAATTGATTATCTGGAAATGCAAACATATTTCTCTTGAACTGAAGAATTGCTATTAAATCACAAATCACAAGCACAGCGACATCCAAATGCTGCCGTTTGCCTTCAGAGGCATTCTGGGTAAATGTTAGATAAACTGTCAAAAAGATAAGTGCGGAGAAAACATCTGATGTCAGGGTTTTTGTCAGATCTGTAAATCAATTACATTTAAGGTGATTTTTTGTCCTTTGGCTATCCATCATTCAAGATCTGTGTTGGGCAGCAACACAAACACATCACAGCTGAAGGTCACCAAGATCATCATGTCCTCTGGGACATTCAGCCTTTTTCTAGATTATAAAAGTAAAATGGATCAAACTGTTAAAAAAAAAAGATATGAGAAAGTGAAACTGTTCAAGAGCCTCTTATGTCTTATGCTGTATTATTTAATGACGCTTGGCCAAGGAGAATTAGAGACACTCTCAAAGTTCATCAGAAGTGCCTGAGTCAGTCTCGAATTCTGCCAAACTCATGCTGGTAGGTAACTTTAAACCCAAAGATCACACGCCCAATAATACTATACGCCCAGAATTAGTCACAGAGAATGTCTTTACCCATGCAGGTGTTATTGTCAGAATATTCTAGTCTGGGGACACAGATGTCTGTTTACGCAGATTGGAACGTCAACT
Organism: Collichthys lucidus; assembly: GCA_004119915.2. Taxonomy (NCBI): domain Eukaryota; kingdom Metazoa; phylum Chordata; class Actinopteri; family Sciaenidae; genus Collichthys; species Collichthys lucidus. The sequence continues at coordinate 2,802,203 of CM014091.1, forward strand.
TCAAGCTATCTATTATGACTAAGAAGGCAGCAACAGGCCTCTTCGACCCTGTCCACTACAGTGTTGAGATAGACTGGCACCTAGTCAAAGACAAACAACTAATACTGCTGAGGACCTCAAGGCCCACACGTGACCATGTGTAGCCTAAGGATAGAAAATTCCATAACAGGCATCACAAACGGTACATATCAGACGCAACACTGTGATCTAAATAATATTCATTTTTGATTATTTGGAGGCAAAAAATTATGTTTGTTTGATGCAGTGCCTCAATCTTCAGGACACCATCATCACAAGAATGATTCATGAGAGTGTTCTGATCCACCACATCTGGTGAATATGATATAAGAGTAACAACACAAAAAGGCGGCCTTTCCACGACTTCTGATCAAGTAAACATATGCATACTGTATGCAAGCCGTTCTAAGTATATGAACAACAACAATGTTGTCCTCTGTCTCTTTTTCTTTTCATTCATACTGTTTGCATTAATTCCACCTCTAAGTATTGAAATACATTGCACAATGTGATTAATTCAATATATTGTTTTTGAAAATTGAGGTCTGTAGCTATTGAATGAGTTTAGACAGTTTCCTCTTGGTTAAAAATAAAATCTGCTGTTCTGTTATCCATCACTTTATTTGTACTTTGCCTGATGATAAAAAGTATTTTAAAGTTTCACTCTTCCTTGATTTTTGTCAAACAGATTTTAGAGGTCCTCAGAGGACAATTCACAATGATCATGTGACCCCTCCCTGACCTATCAGGTCAAATGTGTCTACGAACCTGATAAATCAGAGAAGTAGGTGCTGAGCAAACTATCCAATCTGTATGAACTGGAAAGTAGGAATTATGAAATAAATATGAAATAATTTACAAAATATATGTATGTATGAAATATATTATAAATTCCAACAGACAAATCCTGCAAAGACATCAGTTTTAGTGTGTCAGGTAATGAAGAGCTCCAGCCTTCATTACTAGGGGGTTGCACAACTTTTCTCTAGATCTTTATACTGTATGTACCACAAAATTACACCTATTTATGACAAAAACTTCAGAAATTTATATATTTTTTAAATATATCACACCAGCATTTAACTGATGCTCCGTAAGGGATGTTTTGGAATGTGGAAAATTTGAATGACTTCTTTGAGGGTATTAACCTTCGTCTGTTGTTAGGGTCGCCACCGACCCGTTCTTAGGTTTTAAATTCATAAAACTACCACAAAAATATGTTTATTGCATCAAGGCTTTTTGACTTTGTTAGGAACCTCTATTTCAACAAAATAATATCCCCAAAAATGTTTTCACTAAATCATAAAATACTCTGGTTGAAATTGTTACCTTTGAGGTGTTAGGGTCGGTTTCGACCCGGTTATAAACTAAGCTTATAAAGAAAAAATTAGAGCCAAAACTGAAATCATAAGTGCACTGTCAGACAGCCAGCTCCTCTCCCAGTCATGTGAGCTACCTGCACAGAAACAAAAACAAATAAAGTCGGGCGTGTCCAGACATGTAGGGTCAATTCACTCATTTCACTTGCAGAGTGCACATCTCCAATTTGCAGCATGCAAAGATGAGAAGAAGATTTACAGTAAGCCAAGTTCTGAACTGTATTTTTGTCGAAAATGAGAGAGACGACAATGAGCAGCATAGTGATGCAGAGGAGCAGGCTTCTGAGGAGGAAGACGATGTGGAGTATCATCCAGAAGACACTGACACATCTGATGAGGAGGTCACTGGTGCTGAAGCTGCTCCTGCTGAAAAATTCAAGTCCAAAAATGGAAAGATACTTTGGAGCTCAGTACCTCATGATGTACATGGCAGGGCAGCTGCTGAAAATGTGATCAAAAAGACCCCTGGAATCACAAGGTTTGCTGTGACAAGAGTCAGTGATGGTGGGCACAGTGAAGAAGAACAAACCTGAGCTGCCTGCTGAAATCTTGCAGGTGAAGGACAGGGCTCCACTTTCCTCAAAGTTTGCTTTTACCGACACCACCACTGTTGTCTCATACTGTCCAAAAAAAAGAAGGAATGTGATACTGATGTCTACTCTTCACAAAGATGCAGCTGTGTCATCAGGAAGTGATAAAAAGCCCACAATTATCCTTGACTACAACAAGAACAAAGGAGGAGTGGACAACCTAGACAAGCTGACTGCCACCTACACTTGCCAGCGAATGACCAGGAGATGGCCAATGCTTGTGTTTTACAACATGCTTGATGTGTCTGCATGTAATGCATTTGTGTTGTGGACCCACATCCACCAAGGGTGGAACTCAACCAAAAAAGCCAAGGGGAGAATGTTTCTTGAGGAGCTCGGAAATTCCCTTGTCAAGTCACACATTGAGCAAAGGCAGCGGGTTCCCCGAGACCCAGATGCCACAGCCTTGGTCAGACAGCTGCAGAGCTCACCTACCACTCCGTCCACATCATCAGCAACACAAAGAGCATCCTCGCCGGCATCCTCCTCAGCCAGCCCTGCCTCAACACCAACCAGACCAGCCACAACAAGAACCCAATTCAGGCCACCTGATTCTAAAAGAAGGAGGTGTCAGGTCTGCCCAAGCAGTAAGGACAGAAAGACAAACGCATTGTGCTTCAAGTGCAAGAAATATATCTGCAAAGAACACACAAAAAGTGTCACTTTTTGCTACACATGCATCAAAACACACATACACACACACATACATATGCATGTTCTTGCACACAGAGACTTTTACTCTGATTTAGTTTTTTATTAGTTTTCGAATTTGGAATTTTGGAACATATGCTTGATTGGTTGTTTGACCTTGCAAATCTATATTTTGTGTTATGACTTGTTCTGCTTTTCATCTTGTGTTTATATTAAAGTTCTATTGCTAGAAAAAATACTTCTATTTTCCATTTCCTTGAAGTAAATGTATATGGGTCGAAATTGACCCGTAACACCATAGATGTTACTATAGTTAATAATATATATATATAAAAAAAATGAAACAAATTTATTTACGAGATGTGTTCTAATACCCCTCAGTAATAGCCAGGTAACACAACAACCTTTTATTTATGTATATGATTCTCTTGAGGCTCATTTTACCAGTTTTCAAAATTGAAATCGAGGGCTATACTGACAAAAAAAAGGCCCAGAGGCCCACACCAAAAATATTAAAACCAATATGTTCATGGATAAGGAAGCCTAGCAATGTAACCAAGAGATGAGAAACACATTGGATGATAGATGATTCCTTTTAGTGTATATTAGAGATGATTTAAAACACGGGTCAAAACCGACCCGTTAACATCGGAGATGGTAACAGAAAACTAACACCAGACGAAGGTTAACTCCAATTTTTTAAATGTTATGTGGTATGAAAGGTTCCACATGTAGTGACGAACCCACAGAGAATTATCACAAGTTCTTTAGTTCCTGTAGGTTCTGTGGAGCTTCCTTGAGTTCATTGTTTTGGGTACTGTTCAATCCCATCGCTCTCATCAATCCTCGCTTTCAGTAGCAGGCAGCTGTTTGTAGTTGAAAGGCTCCCCCGAATCTGCTCAACACCAGACAGCAGACAGACAGACAGTTATGAAGCTTTTAGCAGCTAAAGAGCAAGATATTTTTCTCAGGAGTAATAGAGACCAAAAAAGAGTTTTTTTAAATTTTTTTATAACTTTTATTTACCAGTTGTTAAACAAAAACATGTGCACTGACAGTGCATGCCAGCATACAATTTTTTTTACAAAAATACAATACAGTGCATACAAAAATACAGTTTCTTTTCTTTTTTCTTCTTTTTAAACACATTAAGAACTAACGTGAACAACCCCCCTCCCCCAACCCTCTTACATAATTAAAGTAATGTGAAATAATATCCTACATTACATAAATAAAATGGCAAATGTACCCAAGAAACAAACAAACAAACAAAAACAAAACTAACAAAACAACAACAACAACAGAGGGTGCTATAGCTGATCATTACAAGTACAGAGCAAATATTAGTGGCTGCTTACTCCTCTATCATCCAAGCTATCTGTCTCTGACGGCACAGAGGGGCGGGTTCATATCTTGCCATCCACTGTATTCTTACGGAGAAACCTCCCGAGCTGGTAGACCATCTAGATAGCTAAGTAGTGGTTTCCAGTGAGTGTAAAACCTGTCAGATGAGCCTCTGAGTGAGAATTTGATCTTCTCCAGTTTCAGAAGACTTAAAATATCATGTAACCAGACTTTGATTGATGGTGGTTGAGGAGCCTTCCACATTAAAAAAATCCTCTTACGAGCAATAAGGGAGGCAAGGGCGATGACATCATTTTGAGTGGCTGTGGTATGGAGATCGTCGGGGGGCTTGCTGAAGATAGCAATATGTGGGGTTGGATTTAGATTTATGCCTACTATATCTGACATTGTTCTAAAAAATTGTTGCCAGAAGTCAGACATTTTGGGGCATGCCCAAAACATATGGGTGAGGTTGCATGGAGTCTGCAAGCATCTACTACATTTCTCATCAAATTTGTCTGGATAAAGCTTTGAGAGTTTTTCTTTGCAATAATGAAGCCCGTGAAAAACCTTAAATTGTATTAATGAAAGTCTAGCACAGCTGGATGTCGAGTTAACAGCCTCCACAGCCCCCTCCCAGAAGGTCTCAGAGAAATTCAGTTGGATTTCTGACTCCCACTTCATCTTGATCCTATGTAAGGTAGATTCACTGGTCGAAAAAAGTCTGATTTATGCAGATTAAAGGTGGAGGTTAATTGGCTGAAACTCGCAAATATACCATCAATGTACAAGTCTCCCAAACTACCAAGTCCTTTGTACTTTAAGGTGGAGAAACGCAGGTCGATCCTTGCTGGAATGAACAGGTAATTATTATAGATGGGAGTTGCTAGAGGGAGGGTAAGCCACCCAAAGTGGCGTCTTATTTGTGACCAAATTTTTAATGTCCCCACCACAACCGGATTAGAGGTAAACTTTGATGGGGAGGGAGGCAAGGTGCTGCATGTTAACACCAGCAACGACGAGGAGCAAGAGGCTGATTCACTCTGACACCAGATGGATTGAGGGGAAGTAAACCAAGACATTATCTTATGTACATTGGCTGCCCAGTAGTAGCTGATTAAACGTGGTAAACCCAGACCTCCAACCGATCTGTCCCTACAAAGCAGTGCACGACATGCCCTTTGCCGTTTACCAGCCCAGATGAATGATGAAATGATGGTGTTTATAGCTGTGAAAAAGGACTTGGGGAAAAAAGATGGGCAGGCACTGAAACACATACAAGTAGCGTGGTAACACATTCATTTTTATAACTACCGGTTAGGGACAATGGCAAGAAATTCCATCTTTGTAAATCGGACTTAACCATAACTGTTAATGAAGTAAGGTTTCGCTATAGCGGAGATAGCGGGCACCCCTGCCGTGTACCTCAAAAGAGTGGGAATGGAGCTGACCGCTGGTTATTTGTACACACAGAAGCACAAGGGGAAGAGTAGAGTAATCTGCCCCATGAGATGAAGTTGGTATTGAAACCGAATTGTCTCAGCGAAAAGAAGAGAAAGTCCCATTCCACCCTGTCGAAAGCCTTTTCGGCGTCAAGAGATATTATGACTTCTGGAATGTTAGAGGAAGATGGAGAGAGAATGACATCAAGAAGCCTTCTTATGTTAGAATACCAGTGTCCTCCCTTTATGAATCCCGTCTGGTCTTCAGAAATGATCACGGGCATGACAGACTCCATGACAGTTCAGTGGGTCCTTACCCTTCTTAAAAATTAGAGAGATGTCGAGTAATAACGGAGCTATTTTCCAAAAAAGTTAGTCAGTTGGTTTTCATCTGTGAGGGACTCCGAAGCGTAGAGGTGGGAGAAGAATGACCTAAAGGTGTTATTTATTTTGTCTGGACCAGAGGTTATTGAACCTGATTCATCTGTTATCTGAGTAATCCGATTTGATGCCGTTTTTGCCTTCAGCTGATGAGCCAAGAGACGTCCAGCTTTGTCACCATGTTCATACACCGACCCCCGAGATTGGAGGAGAAGCTGTTCAGCTTCAGAAGTGAGAAGGAGATCTAGCTCTGTTTGGAGTCTTAATCTTTCTCTATATAACTCTGGCATATTTGCGGACAAGAGTTTATTGTCTAGATCTGCGATAGCTACCTCCAGCTCTTTCTGTTGGGATCTGCGTAATTTGTTTGCATGGGATGTGAACGAAATAATTTTACCCCGTATGTAAGCTTTGAGAGTGTCCCATAATATGGACGGGGAGGTTTCATCATTTTTATTAGTTTCGCAGAAAAAAGTTATTGATTCTGAAACATGTTTGCAGAAGTTGGCATCTGCTAGCAAGAGAGGGCTCAGCCTCCAATGCCTGTACCCCTTTGGCTTCATCTTAAAGTGCAGATCTAAGATTACTGTAGCATGATCTGACGCCGTACTGGGCGGCGACAATTGCTGGGATAAGTTTTTCATCTACCAAGAAGTAATCTATGCGCGAAAATGAACGATGTACGTGGGGAAAAAAAGAGTATTGCCTTACAGAGGGGTGTAAAAATCTATATTAAATCATGAATGTGGAAAAAGCCTGAGACATTTTTGTAGTCGTAGTTGCTCGTGAGCTGGACCTGTCCAGTGTTGGATCGATCACACAGTTCATGTCTCCTCCCATTATCAAAAGGTGCCAGTTTAAGTTTGGAATTGTAGTAAATAATTAGCTTCCAAAATTATGGTCATCCCAGTTGGGAGCATAGACAGATATTAAGATGACCTGTTTCTCGTATAATGTGCCAGTAACAATGACATAACGACCATTTGAGTCCGTTAGTACTTCATCTGAGTTGAAATTAACATTGTTTTAACATTGAATTGAGAATGGAAAGTTGGTCAAGCCAAGGTCTATTTAATTTTCTATGGTCAGAGTTGCATAAATGCGTCTCCTGAAGAAACATAATGTCAGCATTTAGATTTTTGATGTGTGTCATAACCTTTGTACGCTTGATCGCAGCATTTAGCCCACCAGTGTTTATTGAGATAATCCCTACAGCCTGTCCACCCGCCGCACCTCCACTTGTTATACTAGCCATAGATGAACGTCCAGCGGTAGGATTGCCCGGTCAGTGTGAAGGAGCAAGCAGCGAGAAGTGAGTGAAATCCTCTGTACAGAAGTAGCACAATATAAGACAAATACACAGATAGCACCAAACTCAAGACAGACAAAATCCAATGAAAACCTTCCTCCCCTTCCCTTCTCCCCTGTCCCACTAATCAAAACTAAACCCGAATGTTCGTACTTTTCTTTCTGCATCTTCTTTCCCCTATTACTTTACCTGTCCCAGCCCTCGCAGCGTTAAGAGAGAGAAAAAGAAAGGCTAGTTGAGAACCCCCCCCATCCTCCCCCAGTACCCAATGTGAACCCCGAACCCATTTCCCCCAACAGCTGTACAGTGTAAGTGTTTATCGAAGTGGTTTGAAAACCATGCCAAATATAAATCTAGAGTAACCAAAACAAAATCAAACAGACAAAAACAAAACAAAAGCAAAAGTAAAGCAGGGTATTAGTCGCCTAACAATACAATTGGGAGAGCTGCAAAGTTAGAGCCTATTCCACTATCACGGTTTTTAACCGTGTATCAGTATAATAGTTTCTTTTTTTGTTTTTTGTCGGCTCGTCTCTCTTTTTTAAAACTTGAAAGTGGCATGAAATAGAATAACACAAGTAAGTCTTCCTTCTATTATGATCAAACTAGAAGGGGGTGCACAGCGCCCGTTTCTGAACCAACTGAGCTGGCACCAGGGTGACCACAACACAACAGACAGTCGATAAACCTCGAGCCTGGGCCCTAAAGTGTCCAGCTAAATCCTGAGTCTTAACAAGAAATCAGCTCCTCCTGTGAGGGAGCTAGGTTAGCGTGACTCACGTTAGCCGCAGGTGAAATAGCTGTTTAGGCTAAACGGGACTGTTGGTATTTGGCCGCAAAGGTGGTGGCTTCCTCGGGAGATGAAAATCTCTTCTTCGCTCCGCTCTCCAGAGTAATCTGCAAGCGGGCCAGGAAGAGAAGCGCTGGCCGAGGAGCGAGGTTGTAGAGCTCGGCCATCACTGCTCGGTACTTAGCTCATTCCTCGTCGACTTCTGGTGTGTAGTCTTCAAAGATCTGGATCGGTGATCCCTGGTACTGGAGTTTCCCTCGTCTCTTACGAGCCTCCCGAATAATGAGCTCCTTGATCGGGTAGTGATGATGGCGAAGTATTACCACTCTGGGTCGTGAGCCGGGTTGTGGTTTAGCAGTGAGCGCTTGGTGCACTCGGTCCAATTTGGGAGGAGACTGGAGTATCTGGTCCCCTAGTACTTCAGCCAGGAGTTCGGCAAAAAGCTAGTGGTCTTGGGTCCCTCGACTGACTCCGGGATGCCGATTATCCTGATGTTGTTTCTGCGGCTGCGGCTCTCGAGATCGATAGCCCTCGCTGTTAGCTTGGCGTTGCTATCTGCTAATGCTACACACCTCTCCTCCAGTGCTTAAATCCGTTGGGCTTGCAGCTCAGTGTGTGATTCCAGTGAGTCCAGTCGCTGACCATGACCTGGCACCGCTGACTGTATTTTATCAAGTCTCAGTTCCAGGGCCGCGAATGTTGTTTTGTAGTCGGCTAGCATGCTAGCTCTGTGATCTTCCAGCATGCTAGCTATGCTCGCTAGCGATGCGCTGTCACCTGTTGCTTTTGACATTTCTCTATGGCGTTCGGGGTTCTAGTGTAAGTTCTTTCACCTTTTGACAGTTGGGGTTTTGAGGAAAAGGGGAGCTCTAAAAGTTATCGCTGTGGGAGCCTGAGACAACACTGCTTTCACATGCTCACCGAAACCGGAAGTCCAAAAAAGAGTTTAATAGAGGGTAAAGATGATATTGCACATACTCTCATAAGGTGACCAGAGACACAACTCCAAATGAATGTTAATGCTCCGTGTCTATGTGTCCATTCAACATAATATGTAAGGTGATTTGGCGATATGGTGTAAGATGGTCTGTTGGCCTGTTTTGGAGTCTGTCTGTCCTCCAGTGGCCATTAGTTGATTGACGCAATTAATGAGGAATTTATAGCAGTTTAATTTTGCTAATAAATGCATCTAAACACTGAAAGCTAAAAGGTTGGTTTCTTTGTGATGTCTGTGTGAGCTGATATTATTATTAATAAGCTTATTATTAATAAGCTAAGGGTTTAGCAGAGTGAAACACCAGATGGGCAACTGCACTATCCATTGTCATGGTGACCAGAGGTCAGCATAAGAGTCTCAACATTCTCCAGGAAGCAGCTTGCACATTAGTAAGATGTCCCTAGCGTGGACAGAAATACCTCCTGAACTGTGGTGACTGCACATGATCCACTGCATATGCAAGGCTGATCCAAACATCAAGGCTTTCCAAGGTAGGGTTAAACCCTCGCGAGTAGCTGTTTCAGTGACAGAGTGCAAATCACTGATTTAAAACTTGCTGCATAAGGTTTGATGTTTAGTCAGTCAGGCATGTGCTTCCACTGAGCTGGTGCTGCTGAAAGTTATTCTAATTCACTGTGCTCAGACATCTCGCCCTGCTGCACACTGTTGGCTCTTTGAAGCTCTCCCACCTTCTTTTTTTTTTTTTTCCAGAGTGGCACCTCAAATAATTTGGAAACGCACTAGTCAGTACTTGGATATGGTCTTATATTGGCTCTGTCTGGTGTACATTTTAACTGTTGAAAACAGATTTAATTTACTTTTAAATAAATAAAGGCTTTGCTGCCATCAGCCTTAATCATTTAGCAGATAACAGATAGTTAGATCATTCAGAGGAGCAATCACATGAAAATATATTACTTATTTGCAGCAACACTTTAGTGATTGAGACAATTAAACTGTTTCAGTTTGTACAAGTGCACCACATGCTCAACATGTAGGTAATGTGATTGCAGACATTTTTGTAGGATTGGTTGCATCTTAGTGGATAAGATGCAAACAATTTAACAAGAACAATTTGCATCTAGATGAGGACCTCTGCTGCATGTATACTCTCCTCTCTTTCTCCATGCATCTATCTAATAGAGATAAGAAAGGCATCAAAATATTACATAATCGAACATGCTGTGGCAAAAAAAACTATAGAAATAGGAAACCAACCTCAGTGCAGTGCATCAAATCATACAAACCGCAGAAATGAAATAAATCTCACTTTTTTTTTATTTCACTTGTTTTTTTTCTTGAAAGTAGGTCTTACTCAGAATTAGATTTTTAATTGAACACACATGAAGTGATGATGAATTCAGCACAGGTTTAGGGAAAAGTTTGGACTTTATGTGATAATTTAACAGCAGCTGAAATGAGATTGCTGAGATGTAATATTAGAAACCAGAGAGAGAAATTGAAGATTGAAAAAATCTCACCACATTTTATCAGACCTGTCATGCTGTGAAGTGCATATTTGACCCAGGCGTCTCTTTCTTGGACATCTAAACACTCATAATGTCCAGCTGAATTAACTATGTAGATTGGACCCTCACAAGACCAGAAAAACATCAGTGGAGGTTAAAGTAGAAAATGAAGAATTCTGTTCTGTTTCGAGGCAGTGCTGGTAGAACCTTTTCCAAACCTTCACATTCTAAAACTTTACTTATTAGTCAGGATAGGGCTGTACTTTTATGGGTGGTACTGTGATGCAATACAGAGCTCTGCCAATGGTCTCAGTTTCCCTAACAGTTTATCAATTCTCATGAAGTAAAAATTCATGTTTGAGTCTTTTTATCACATCTCTGGCACATATATGTCACTAATATCAATTCCAACAATGACATTTTGTAGGTAAGTCATCCTGCACAATGCTTTCTTTCTTAGTGTTCTTTGTGTTTCTGTGGTCTGGCCTCACCTATTACTGTAAAAAACGATTTAATAACTTTATTCACTGATTTTGGTGAAACTTAAACCCAGCGCCACTGGCTGCTGTAATGGCGATCAATATCTGCAATGACTGCCTGTTTTTACAGGAAACGCGTGAATGCAATAGACACACCACTAGCTCTTTCATCACCCGTGCCCTCTGGCTGTCTGGTTGTGAATGTGGTGACTGCATCAGAAGAACAGACTGAGACTGATCAGAGCACTAAAATGTTCTGTCTAATAAATCAGATGTGTTGCCCCTGCACTCTGTACTTCAGTTTAACCTAGTCCACTTGAAAACATCTTTCACATCATCAAACCTTCAGCAGTCTGTAGTCCATGAACAAAACCTTGCAACTTAACCTGAGTGTCAGACATTTATTACTCCAGGTTAAGTTGTCATAAAACTTCCCCAGTTGAAATTTTAGTACTCGGTTTATGATGCTTTAGACAAATCATCTTCTATTTTGGAACAACAAAAATATAATTTTTCTTATTGAAATGTCCATCATTGGAGGCTGAGCTAAATTAAGAATGCTTTTATTATTCTGAGTGTCTTTGCTGAGGACTGAGCACTGAGAGTCTGACTGCCTTTCTTTTCCTCACAAGCTCTGGCACATATCGCTTCCTTTTTATTTTACTGCACTGATTGTCATATTAAGTTCTATCAAAAATTGATTTTTCAATATTTTAAAATATCCTCCAGTTGAATAGAGTGCGCCCACGAAGAATTCAATTTGTGAGACGAAAAGCCAGGAATGAAAAAAAAACATCCTTTTGCAGAGAGAAAAAGTGAATAATTCAGAATCCATTCTTTGGAACAAGCTGCCAACAAATTACCACAAGTCCAGGAGTCAGAGAGATTAAAAGAGTCAACCTGCAAACACACACACACACACACACACACACACACACACACACACACACACACACACACACACCAGACATGTCACAAACATTAGATTGTGGATGAAGAGCCAAGCAATTTACTTAGCGTCTCACATCAGTACACTCTCCTCTCACATACACTGTATCTATCAACCTTACTTGTATATGCATGTATACTCACTTTCAGATATACTGTAATTTAATAATACCTATTCATATTTTAATATATCATCTTTTCCAACCAAATGAAAGACTTTGTGTCTTATGCATTTATTATTACTATGGAAGAAACTCAGTTGATCAAGCACCTTTGTCACATTTTACATTGCATACCCCTGACCTCACCCTCTCCTATAATCAAAACTTAGGTTTATTGGTAAAATGTATTTTTTTCATCTTTGTGCAATAAATAAATAACACAACCGTTTAGTTAATTAAGATTTACTAATATTACAAGGGTTGTATCAAATTAAACATGTGTCTACTGCAGTCTCAAAATGATTCAATTATATAAGAGCACACATTTGAAAATCAGGTGCTGTCTGAGGCACATCTGATGTAAATAATCAAGGGCTTTATCAGTTGCGCTTGAGAAAGAACATATCAAAAACCTGGACTGGGGTTTGTTGACAGTGATGTTTTGTGCATGTTAGAATTATATATATATTTTATATATAATAGAAAAAAGTCCAGAGACTTGTCCAAAGAGTCAGAGAGAAGAGATCATTGCCTTGCACAAACAAGGAAAAGGATACAAAAAGAGAAAATGCATTGAATGTTCCTAGAGATACAGTTTGAAGCATAAATCACAAGTTTAAAGTTAAAGGAATAGTGGCTACACTACCTGGACGTGGCAGAAAGAGGAAGCTATCAACAGCTGCCACCAGATTGTTAAGGGAGGAAAAACACTCAAGTGACTGCAAAAGACCTACAACAAGACTTGGTGGCAGAACACACTGAAGTTTCAATTTGCACGTAAGGTGCATACTTAATGTTGAAGGGCTCCATGCCCGGACTCCAAAACATACACCACTACTGATTCAAAAGTCAGCTCCAGTAGGCTCAAACAGGGCCGGTCTTAGCTATGGGCAATGTGGGTCTACGTGAGGGGCGCACAAGCGCCCGAAAAAAGAAAAAAAAACAGGCGCCCCGGGAGCGGGGGGTTGGCAAGGCGGAGGGGGGCAGCGGACAGACTGATCCCAGACGGCAATCTAGGACTAGGGCGCACAGGCAGACGTGAGGGCGCATCTGTAAGGAAGATGCACCCTCATGCCCTCATGCCATCTGTAAGGAAGCTGAAGCTTGGGTGTCATTGGACCTTCCAAACAGGACAATAATCCTAACGCCGAAACCCCACTGGACATGCCTCTGGGTTTGGGCGTAAGTGTACCGCCACCAAATCCACCAAGTTTCAGAAGACATCCGGGAAGATTCTAGAGTGGCTGTCACAGTCACCTGACTTGAACCCCATCAAAAATCTCTGGTGGGATTTGAAAAAGGCAGTTGCAGTGCGCAAACCCAAAAACATTAATAAACTTGAGGCCATTGCCCATGAGGAATGGGCTAAGATTCCTCAGGAACGCTGTCAGAAGCTGGTGTCTGGCTATGGATCACGTTTGCAGCAGGTCATATGAGAAAACGTATGCTCTACTAAGTACTTAAGACGCTTGTTGTGCAGGGGTTGAATAATTCTGAAACTGCAATAGTCATTAAAATTGGCATTTTGTGTTGAATTTGGACAAATCATTTGTAATATTAGTTTTCTTGAGCTATTTAAATTGTTCTTGTTTGGTTTTTTTATTGCAAACAACTGAAAACTTGTACATTTGGTCAAAAAACCTTTTCAATGGGGGTTGAATAATTGATTTGATTGCAACTGTATATATCCTTCAAGTTTTTGAAGGTGATGATACACTAATGAAAACAATATCATACATACAATACCAGTCAAGTTTCCATTTTTCTTTTTGTTACTTATTGAGTGGAAGACATCAAAACTATAAAATAACGTGCTCAGCATGTATTGGACCTTCTTTATGCTGACTGAAAGAATGTAAAGAGTGTGCAAAGCTGTCATCAAATTAAAAGGGTGGCTACTTTTAGGAGTCTAAAATTGAAAACATATTCTGTTTGTCTGCACTGTATTGTTTACCACATAATTCCATGCATGTTGGTTCATCTACAATGTAGGAAATGATGAACATGACTATTATAATCTAATTCTACCATATTCTGCAAATAGAGCCCCCTAAAGTAGATATTTCTCTATTGAAAAATAGAAATCTCTATTCACAGCAGCTCAGTTAGACTAAACGCTCTTCATATATAACTGAATATAACTGCTTTCCTCATTCACAATTTCTTTTTTCGTTTGCTGCCTCCATTTGCAGCAGTCCACAAAAATTACCTTAAAGTTGAATCAACACACAAAAGCTTTCAGCACACTGAAGATTATAACCATCATGAAGGGAGGAGGATTAGCAAGCCTTTTGTATTAGACTGCATTAATTTTGTCTAGGTGGAGTTATTAAACAGGCAACTGTGTCTATGTGCTGTATGTGGGTAAGCGATTACATGTGTAAGAGTTAAATGTATGGGTGTGTGAACAGTGTATACTGTAAGTATGGATGAAAGTATGTTGGAGAATAGAGTGTATATTAAAATGAAAGTAGAGTGATGTGAAAGTACAGTTTAAGTGAAAATGTAAAAGTGTGAGAGTGTGTGTGCGTGCGTGCGCAGAATGTACTATATGTACGGGAGAAGCGCAGAATGAATTATGGGCTTGTCATACATGTGGCCAGACACACACATTCACTCTTGTCATGAACTCAAATACGCACTAGATTCAATTTGCAATGCGTGTGTGTATGCACACACACACATCCTTAAACAGACAGTTTCACATAATGGACTGGCTATGCAAAGAGTTGCTGGGAGTGTGTGTCAGATTGGCTGCAGTTTTCTGGGTGGTGAGTTATTAAGATGTATGTGTGACGCTGGCTGCACCGTGGGAGAAGGTCTTCACCGTGGAGCTCACTTCAAAATGTGAATAATTAGGATGGATTTCCGCCTTGAGGGAAAAGCTGGTAGCAGCATCCTGGAAGCACATTAGCAGGGTGTTGAGCAGCCTTCTGACAAAAACAAATGGCCCCCGTATGCCACAGGAGATACCAAGGAGCACTTTTATTGTTTCTGTTGAGAGCCAGAAGTGTTTCTCAGTTACTCTGTTGCACCAAGTCTCCTTTCATGAGCCCGTATTCCCTGCACGCCTCGTACAGTAGGACTGTAAATAGTGCACATCACTGGATACTCTGCTGCTGGAAAATGACACAATTTTAAATTCACATTATTATTAACCTTTAGCTCCAGAAGCTTTAGAGTAATGCAATGATGATGCAGTGATGTAATAAAATGTCCTGACAGATATTGTAGCTGCAGTTTTTTCAAAACTGATCAAGTATTGCAATTCAGCACGAGCATGTGTCATGACTGAATGAATTCAAACCAGACTTAATGTCCCAACAGGTGTTCATCAGGTGCATTATTTTAACAGTAAGACTGTTTTGCACCTGTAGGTGCAGAGTGCCTCATCTCAGCAAAATATTGTTGTTTTTTATTTTTTATTTTTATGTGGTTTTTATAATTTTATGATTACTAATGACTAGTGAGAAATGAAGGCCCTTGATTAGATACAAATGTGCATCATTACAGAATAAACTATAATAATTCTAACTATAAGAAATATCAGCATAACAACATGTAAATATAGCGTATCAGAACCTGATTACAGAATAAATCGTTTCTCTTTACGATTAAAAAACAGAATTATGACAGTTTATTTCCAATTTAACAACTAATAACTTGAATTGTTCAGTAACACTGTATATGTGATGTCTGTTTGCAGTTTGGTTCATGGTACTTTGTCTTTGCCCGTGGTAATGTCATCCACAGAATGTTAACATGGAATGTGGTTTATGTGAAAAACAACAATATCTGGGATGACAAGTCAAACATGAGAAATTCACATGAATAAAACTCAAACTGATGCATTGTACTTTACAAGCCGTGCCCTGTAGTGTGGTCCCGGGGACAAGTGCATGTGTGTGTATTTGGTGTGTGTAAGGGACAGATAATAGAGAGGGCGAGGGAGACACACAAAATAAGAACGAATCATTCTCTCACTCTCACTACACTCTGAAGCAGAGTTCTCTTACGGCATAGCCAGAGTTCGGTGGACACCACTCATGCATATGTGAAGTGGTGTGTGTGTGTGTGTGCATGTGCTTGCGTATGCATGTGCATGTATCATGGGGGTGATTTGGGCCTGGCTGAGAGGACAAACCTTGCAGAAGAACAAAGCAAAGAGAGAAAAGATGAGACACCTTCTCCACAGGTTGAAGTTACAGTAGGTGAGTTATAAATTACAATGAGGTTGTGCGACTGGGTGCATGTGGCAGGCTGCATTTAGCTTCACTGTATGGAATATGCAATTATGAACTTCTCAGCTGATTGAAAATACACACATGACAACAACAGAAAGCAGGACTGAGGGGCTGCAGCTGTGTTAATGACACTGAGAATGTGCACTGTAGTTTGAAGGTATTGGACAGAAAAAAACAACACACTGTCTGTTTGCCTATTTTAGAAATATGAGCTTTGTCCTGACGGTGGTGCTAGAACAAAGGCCATGGGGTCATTATAATCATAAGAGTTCATCATTGTTCATCATAAATGAGCTCATAACTATCTGACAGCCAGAAAGTGAGACATATGTAGTATGGTGGCTATGCTCATGGTGGTGCAATGACCAGTGCAAGCTTTACTCCAAGTTTGGTTTCTTCCTGACTTCAGGATTGTTGCTGACACTGAGTTACCTAAGCCTCATCCTATCCTGTGTGTCACAGCTTTCTTTTCCAACATTAATTAAACATCTTAAGACAATGTAATCATTTACATTTCTACATTTACATGAGATCCAAAAGAATGATGGCTGACATAGTCTCAGCGCGATGACAGGTTTATATGAAATACTTGCAGAGCTTAACATGCACGCTAAACTAAGAAACAGGTTAAAACCTTCACCTGCTGAACATCATCATGTTAGCATTGTCACTGTGAGCAAGTATTTAGCTTCTAGCACACCACTGTGCCTTCAGGTCAAGCCTCTGTGGCCGTAGACTCTGACACGGAGAAATGACTTAGAACTGAATACAATCTCTTTATATTGTTTTATTCTATGCATCATGTTGCATTTGTTTTATCTGTCTTTCTGATGAGTGGAGGTGAAAAAGTAAAGATAAAAGCTGTATGTGGTGTGGCAGCAGTGCATAGAGTCATGATACATTTAGAATGAAACACTTCTAAACCCCTTTGTACTGGAGGGCACCCTCTGGGCATTTCATATGTTTTCCTGCACATCCCTGCCACCATAGAGGCCACCATATCTACAGCAGGGGCATGCAGGAAAATGTAATAATAGAATAATAATAAAGGATAAAAATATATATATATATATATATATATATATATATATATATATATATATATATATATATATATATATATATATATATATATATATATATATATATATATATATATAATAACAGTGGTTATTATTATGACAGACATAGTCATAAACAGAGTAATGACATATAATGAAAATGATAAACGGTAGCACTAAGGTAGGTCACGCGACTGTTGCTGTCTGCAACACAAGTAGTCATGCCATGGGTATCTTTTAAAAGAGACATTTATTTACTTGCTTGGTCAGGTTAATTAAATTTTTTCAGATTTATATAGTTCATATTTATATTATTTCAGTACAGTATAGTTTTTCAAATTAGTACATAGAAGCTTTATGTTTATGTTTACTTGTTGAGCTGTATTTATCTGTGTGTACATTGAGAACAACGTGTTAGATAACAGGATTGAGTTTTCTACAAAGAGAATAGACAGAAAGATAAATAAACAGGTAAATATAGAAACTAAGACTATAATTATAAACAAATCAAATTAGTACAGTCTAGTCGGCTGTGAGTGTTCACGCAGATTTAAACAAAGTTTCGTTTCTCTATAAACGGTGTATGTCAGTTTAAATCACAAGCGAGCCATGTGTGACGTGTCACTTCCTTGTGTACATGGGTAATGTAGTCATTTTTCATCACTGTCCACTATCAAGTATATGTCGTAAAAACTATAATACCCATAGTTCCCAGCGCGCAAGCGATTCCTGTTGACATCTTGCCGGTAGGCCACTCACGCGCGCCTGGCAGTCCATTCGCGGTGTTGAAGGTACAGCCTGAAACATAAAGTTTATCATGTTTAATAAACTTAGAATTCGTCTCACTGAGTCATATAAGCAGGGACGCTCACAGTGCTGAAGCCAACGCGGCTTGGGAAGTGACAGTCGGACTGACGAGCTAACATTAGCAGGCAGCATAGACTGTTACACAGCGACAGCACAGCGTCTGTCATGGTGTTTAGTTTAAAGTGGGAGAAGAACGCGTTAACACGGTCACTGGAATACTCATGACACACGAGCTGCGTGTCCTGTTCTACTGTATGGACACAGTGACGTGATCTCGCGTATAACATCTTGATTTTCAGTAGCTTTGCTCATGTGTCATGGTCCACACGTTCATGTTAGGTCACAGTTGTACCCAGTCTTCAGTTCGGCTTACACTTTATTCACCCAATAACAGTCAGATTTATGGGTGTCTCAGCTTCTCTCCACCCAAGCCATCTACAGTCAAATATGTAACTGTAACTGCTGTGGGTGTTTGGATGCTCATTATTATGCCGAACACGCCAAGACACCCTACCCTGTCTCTTGTGTTTCATTTGCGAATCAGGTCCTAACCTGTGTGTGTGTGTGTGTGTGTGTGTGTGTGTGTGTGTGTGTGAGAGAGAGAGAGATTCTCAGTTAAGACAATTCAAAGCACAGCTTTCCTGTATGGACTTCAGTGTGTACTCATGCAATGTAGAAACCAAACTGCCATTTCATTGCAGTCCACTGTTTGTATCCGTGTGTGTGTCTTCCATAGGAGTAAGCTGGTAGAGCAGCGTGTGAATTGAAGCGTCAGATGAACAATGTCTCCTCCGCGGCTGACGGGTGCACTGCGATCCTTCTCCAATGTCAGCAAGAAGGAGGACTTCACCGAACAGCTCTATGATCTGAAGGTGAGGGGCCAGCAAGTGGATCATTTCAGACCTTGTGTTTCTGTTTCAACAGAACATTGGACTGTAGAAGAGCACGTCGAAAAGAAAGCACTTTCTTCCACTTTAATACTTGACCAAAGGTTTTTAACACTGTGTGTAACCCACTGTTATGCACCTTTGTTAAGGTAGAATGTAAACTTTGACATGTGTAATGTCAGTCAGTGAGAAATATATGAAGTGAATTGTTAAGCCACTTTCCTGTCACTCATGTTTTGATTTTAAAGGTAGAAAGTGGTCTGGAAAAATCTCTAGAATCAGACTTAGAAGTGTCAGGTCAATCCGCTCCCAGCTTATACCTTGTGCTTTGAATACAATACCTTTTATAGGGTAAAGTTCTGTTTAGTAAAAGTTGATTAACAAATTGTTAGTGATGTTTAATATACAGTGTAGCTGGAGATTTACCAGTTTAATGTAGTTTTAATGCAGCTTACTGTATTTCCTCGTCGTTGACAACAATGTCATGAGACGTTAATGAGTGCTGCGTGCAGAGGTGGCTCTGGTTGTCACACATGCGAGTGACACTCAAGAGTTTGCTATCCGCTTTGAAATTGCAGAAACAGAATGTGCCTCATTTTCTGGAGTGCACCATCTCTACAGCTAGTGTAAAATGTAGCTGTGAGAATATGTGAGGAATAAATCTGTCTGGTCTGTGTCTCCCTGGGTTTCGTGCTCGCTCAGCCACAAGACATGGAACGTTAATTATTTGTGACAAAAAGCTTCCTAGAAGACATGTCCTGAAAGCTAAGGTGTCTAACATGGTACAAGGCATTTTACTACTAGGCGTGAATGTATTTTGCACGTTGCTTTAAAAGTGAGTTGATTCAGTGTTATTTTGTCCTGGCCAGTTGTTCCAGATGTGGACCTTATGACATCTTGGGATTGATTTTTAAATAGAGATGCATCTCTACAGGCGCAGCTGCTTCAAAAATGTCTTGGCAAAACATATTGAGCAAAACAGTTGATGCGCCTGTGGAGCGTTCAGATATGATTAGCCGTTGCTGTGCTCCTGGATAAGAATGGAAGAAAAAAACAACAACATAAAAATGGCTCACTTTCATTGGCTACCTGGGCCAAGCCGTGTGACTTATATGGGTAAATCAACGTGCCCTTTTTAATGTCTGACCAAATGAATGAAAGCTGAATCATTAATATTCATCATGACAGAAGTCAATGTATTTTGCCACACAAGAAATGAGTCCTGCTCTAATGCTCACAGGAGGGTTATATCTTTTGCATCATCTACAGCAGGGTGTTTTTCAACCAGCTGAGAGGGAGCAAGTCATGTGATTTTGCGTGTATTACAGAAATATTTTATCTTTGATGACACAGCTGTACTGTATCACAGTGGACTCACTGATACCGCTCACTGTCCACTGTGTGTGAGTGACGTCTAATTAAAACAATGCTATTGGAAAATTTGAAACAAAAATGTTCAGCAGAGATCTGATTAAAGGTAGTTATCATCCAGAGCAGTAGGTTAACCTTAACATGACTAGAGCTAAAGTCACAATTCTACATTTAAATCACATATTATTAATGTTAGTATGTACTGTATAACATTTCTGCTGCTGGCCAAAACAGACAATATAATATAACTTTGTCCAGATGTCAGGTAGAAATAGTACATAGTAATATGCAGTTCATATAGAAAGTTTGACTGATCATAACTGTGTCCCTGTTATGACCAGATATAGGAGTATGAGGAAGAAACATAAAACCAAGATGTTGTGGTAAATAAACAAAGGTATTTATTAAACCAAAGTTCAAATTGTTCTTAACAAAAGGAGGTGAGGCAAAAGGAAACAAAGGAGTGCTGTTTAAAAGAACAAACACATATAACAAAAAAAGAACTCTAACCAGAGCCATGTCATAGCCAAAACCAAAATGAGAAACAAAAACCTCACTATCCAAACTGTCCATAACAGAAAAAACAAAAACGCATCAATAAACAGCACCCCTGAACTAGTGGATCTAACAAAAATATCCTTAGTGTAATTAGTGCTAAACTAAACCTGGCCCAGTCCCAGAAGCAAACAAAGCAAACCTCCACAGTCAGCGAACAAGTTTACAATCACAATTTCTCCCAAACGAGGCGAGCTCAACAACACAACATACAAAACAAGCCGTGCGGATTCTCTGGCGGCTGCCCGTGATGCTGATGAGTGGGCCCTCTGATTGGCAGCGCGGGAAGGATGCCGTGCCAATCCCAGCCCTGCACAATTCGAGGATGTGTGCCAGTGGTGACCCCGCTTCCTCGAGTTGGGGCCAACCGGGAACCGGCAACCGCACACCTGTATTTTCATAGTGGGTCACTACACACAAATATAAACCGGGACGAGGCGGCGGTGGCCGTAACAGTCTGCGCTGCACTTATTGTCAGCTGCAGGGGATCATGAACAGAGACCCCGCACACCTGCTTGTGATTTTATTTTTCTCTATATTATTATTGGCATAGCAACATGATGCATTTTACATCCAAAGCTAAGAGTCTGCCACTTCCATCAGCTCCAAACAAAAGTTCACTGAGCTAGACAAACCCTTGTGTTCTTCTGTAGACCTGTCACAAACATGAACGTATATGTGGTAGATATATGCTGCTAGATGGATCTTTTGTCACATAATCACCACCATCACTTATAGTTCTAAGAATTCTAAACCTGTGATGTGGTTCCCATACCAAGGTTTAATGTGCAATTAAAATGCCCAGATTAGCAAAAAGTTTACTTTTTTTTACTTTCAGTTTACTGATTTCAAGTTGTAGAGAACTTTATAGAGGACTGTTAAACAGCTTTGCATTTCATTTTTGATTGCATTTGCAATCGAAATGGGACTGTGTAATGAATAAGGGTCCTCTGGCCTCTGGGATGATGATGATACACTCACTAATCTTTTTTTTGTCCTTTTCTATAAGATGAGTTGTAGAAATACAGTTTTGGAGTCCAGTCTTTATTGTATCTGTGACTTGTTTAACTTTTCTAAGCTGTTGTGGACCTTTTGCACTTCCAAGAAACAAAATTCAGATTCATTCCTTGAAACATCCTGTATCTGAGCCATACATGTATCTTGTACCTTTGACACACTGCTTGCCGATGAACAATATTTGAATGTGTTCTGCTTGGCTGGATCCTCCATTTTTGCTGATTTGCTCTCATATGTTTCTGCCTGTGTGTCCATGTGTGCCCCTTTACAACACTGCCAATCATAGAATCTTTTTAAAAATCAAATCCTCCTGTCTTTTCACTGTCAGGGATTTGTTTCTCAGATCAGTTGACTCTTCAAAAAAGACAAAAAAAATGCAGTGAAATTGGAGCAGTTGTCAGTCGTTCACTTTTTACCTGTCTCACCTCCTGTTAAATCCTCTAAGCAGGGAAAGTGCTTCTCAGAGGAAAAGATGGCAGGAGCCACTTTGAGATTATCTGTTAAAATGCTTAATTTTAGAAGACACAGCGATCCTGATTAGAATGGAGTCATTGTGTTAATCATTTTTATGACCTCAGACCCAAGAACTGTCACACCTGCTCAGATTTAGTATCACACTGCTGCGGTATTAACATGAACTACAAAACTACTGAGGACACATTTTTAACTACATGTAAGAAGTACTTAATGTACTTGGAGTAGTATCATTTTGTGACATTATCTACAGTTTTAGTATCCAAAACTTTGAAATGATACTCAGCTGTGGATCGGATGAGGCTGTGATTTATTGCCAACCTATTCAGATGTACCCCACCTTTCACCCAATTTCATCGGGGATTGGCTCCAACCACCCACAGCTCTCTAAAGGCTAAGTGGATATCATCTATCATAACAGATAGATGTATCTAAAGTCAACGAATTTCTATGGCTTTCTAGAGACCTTAGTGGTGTGTATGTAAAACCATAACACTAACTTAAAGGTCCAGTGTGTAACATTTTGAAGGCGTCTGCCATGTTGCAATGTTATGTTTCTAGAGTAGCCAAGGCCTAGGCTGGAAACACTGTAGTTTAGCAGCCATTGTAGTGGAAGAATGGATGAGTGGTGTCCAATTGGTTGTCATCTGCAGCCTCACTGCTAAATGGCACTAAATGTTACACACAAGACTTTAAATGTCTCTCCTTTAAAGTTGCCTACAATAAATCAATACGTTAAAACAAATCACGTGAAATCGAATCCTCAGAATCCCAGATGATTCAGTCACACGGGGCCACTGGTTTTTGAGGTTTTTTTTCTTATAATGCCCCAAGCTGTGTCTAGTGGGGTCACATTGTCCCCGAGTCTATCTATCATTATGCTACTAACTAAAAGGAAACCTATTCGGAAAAGTATAACTATACTTTATCAGACTTTGCTTTTATTGTTTAAATAAAGGATGTAACCCAGGTTGTTAAAAAGATTTCTTTAAAAAGTGCCTTTTAATTATGTCTGATCTAGGCAGACACTATTAACATTTACCCAGTGACCGTTGAGTCACTGATACCCAAAAATGTAAATAATCAGAATCCTCAGAATCCCAGATGATTCAGTCACACGGGGCCTCTGGTTTTTGTTGTGATGAATCCTGCCCAATTTAGGAAAATAATCTCAGTATTCCTTACGGGACGCTCCACCAATTTTAGACGGGTTTACTAGTCATGAGGGGTTCTGCTCTGCCTCTGTTGTACTGTTGTATATTGACTTTTGTGTCTCTGGAGAAGCTTTGTCAAGTCTGAGACAATAACGTCATCACTGACTCTGTCATCAGGTTTATTTTCAATTGCAAATGTTTTAAAAGAAAGCCAGAGGGGTGTTGAGTTTAATGAAAAGATGGTGCATTGTGGGAAATGTAGGATTCTGTGTTTTTGTAGCTTGGAGCTTCAGTTTGGGTTATGTAAGGTACATTTTGAAAATTTGCCTGCTGGCTACCACTGACACATTTACAGAAATGTTTATTTGAATAAATGCAATTCAAAAAGTAGGTGGGATAAAAAGCCCCGATGTGATTCTTTACTTTGATCAAAATGATGTTAATGTTAAGTTTCAGTAGAAGACATGCAAAGCATTGATTCATTTTACAGCAAATATATAAGATGAACTACAGTCATAAATCTATCAGTGACTGACCACACTGACCAAGTCTCTGCACTATATGGATCAGTATTAGGGTGCATTGATCGAAGAATATGTTAGAAATACCTGTGATTATATATACTAGTATACTGTGTTGTCTCTCTTGAAACATAATTGTATTTCTCTCTGTCACTCATGCTAGACCAAACGTCTGAAGAGGCGGGAGCTGTTTGCCAAAGAGGGCCTGACATGGCAGAAGATTGTCCGTTTCTGCTCCGAGCATCAGGACAAAGCTAAGCAGCAAGCTGCCAGTCATGAGCTGAAGAGCCTCCTTCTGGCCGCTAAACAGATTGGTAATAACCTCACAGCTTCAAATCCATTGTTAATTTCTCTCAATCTATTTGCATGTGTTTGTGGTAAACTGATGAAAACAGTTGAAAATAACAGAATGCTGTTCTCTGTTTTTCGAACGCCGGTCTAAAAGTGAGTTTGATACACTTCATGTTGTGTTTGTACCTTTGATAGACTGCTGTTAGAAATCTATGTGAGTTTAATCAAAGAGAACTTGTCAGGCTCCATCCACCCAAATTACAAAAACATATTTCCTGACTTACTGAATGTTGTCATGCAGTGATGATTTTGATCTCATGACATTAAAATGGACCTTATGAAAACGTATGAAGGAGAAGTCTGATAAGCCCATACTAAGCACATACTACATTCACCTGCACTTTATCAGGGCGGAGGCAGAAATCTCTAAACCCGAACATATTACACCAAAACCACTAGACCACCACTACCACTAGAAGTAAATGAGAATGTTGTTTGTCATAAGTTGGGTGAACTGACCTTTTAACCCAAATAGTGTTAAAACTATAACCCAGTCTGTCTTTTTCTGGTTCATCATTGACCCACTAAATTAATAGACAATACTGATATATTCAATTGTTGTTTTCACTTTGAGAAATGTAATGTAGGTAATTGGGGTAGAAACTGAATTATCTTTTATTCTTATAATGCCCCAAGCTGTGTCTAGTGGGGTCACATTGTCCCCGAGTCTATCTATCATTATGCTAGTAACTAAAAGGAAACCTATTCGGAAAAGTATAACTATACTTTATCAGACTTTTCTTTTATTCTTTAAATAAGGATGTAACCCAGGTTGTTAAAAAGATTTCTTTAAAAAGTGCCTTTTAATTATGTCTGATCTAGCCGGACACTATTAACATCCAGTAAGTCTTCTGCACTGACCCACCTTCTGCTCCCAACCTTTGACCCATGGGAGACATTTCTCCAATTTACCCAGTGACCGTTGAGTCACTGATACCCAAAAATGTAAATAATCAGATTATAGACGTACATTTGGGTTTGATCTGATTGATCTGGTATCCAAAAACACTTGGATTGGACATGAGAAAAGGAATAAATAATGTTCCCTCTAAATTCAAGGTTGCATTAGGCTTTCTCATTGTCATTTTTGAACTTCATAACAATGATGTTTAATATACAGAATGAACAAGATGTATTTATCACGCATATACACTGACTGTGTGGTAACTTTTCATGTTAACGCCACATGAAGCAGGTGAATGATTTTAGCCTCCTTGCTGCCTCTTGCTTCCCCTATATAATCCTTTCTCTTAGACATTACATTTGTATAAGTAGTTTTCATAATTACATTGTGTTGACAAATGTAATCCCTCAAAACGTATTTGATGTTGCAAGTTAATTGTAGCAGCTGCTAGCTGATAAATGTTATCAGTAGTGCTTGCTTGTCCTTCATCCTTTACTTCAGACTTTCTTTTTCATTTTGTTTATCAACTCCATCATAGTTATTGAGCCTTCTAGAGAAATGTTGTTCCCTCAGCTGCTGGAACATTTTTTGATATAGTTTACCAATGTGACATCAAAGCCAAAACTGCTAGACAAAAGCTAATTAATGTGCACACTCACCACCAAGTGAACAGGGGGGACTCCTACAGGTGGTCTACTGTGATTATGGACATTTACAGAAGATCTCGTAAGTGTTAGAGGCCTTCAGATTTTTCTGTCATCTGTTAAAAGAAATCAATCATTGAAAATATTCAGTTAATGCGACCCCTTGTGTATTGCAAACTGCAGTTTATATGTATATGTAAAGTTGTACAAACAACATGGACCAAGAAAAAAGCAGTTTAGGCTGATAACAAATAAAAATGATACAATTATTGTATGTCTGGAAATGTGACTTTGAATGTTGTCACATACTGAAAATTGTGGAATATTAGTCAAAGGAAATTTCAGATTCTTAAAGACAATATCCACCCCACTCACTGCCTGTAAAGTATTCACACAGTATTCATACAGAGCAGCAGTGAGAGATTCCTGAGTTTATCCCCCACAAAAAAAAAATCAATGGATTCATATGATTTTTGTTTTGTGAGTAGCATAAAGGGTCTACAACTTGCATTGCATTGTACACCACTGTGTTGTAGAACAATAAATCAATGAACCTTGTAAATAAACACAATGAAGATGCTGTCCACATCAGACACATTTTTATTTAGCATACAATAGCCATGTGGGATCTAGGTGTTCATAGGAGCTACTGTGTTTACCTTTGGTCAGACTTTACGCTATTGTTGTGATGGATATAGGAATATCGGATGACCCAATCCAAAGGTAGCATGTTGTTCACTTATCAGAAGCTCAGCGATACGACCCCTTGCTCCTCCCAGTTCAAATCTCAAAGTGTCCCTGGGCAAAACACTGAACCGCAAAGGCTGTACCATCACTGTGTGTGAGAGAACATTAGTTACTCTTTTCCATGAGCAGTTTGCACCTTCCGTCGCAGCCTCAGCCTCTGCCTCTGCCATCAGTGCATGAATGTGTAAATGGATAAATGTTGACATGTAGTTCAAAGCACTTTGAGTGGTCTGAGGACCAGAAAGCAGGCGCTATATAAATGCAGTCCATTTACCATCCATTTAACAATTTTTTCAAGTGCCTGCTGTCTTTAATGGTTTAATGGGACATGGCAACAAATCAAGCTAAAGCTGGAATAAATAAAAAGCAGGTCTGAGGCAGGCAGGCATATATATATATATATATATATATATATATATATATATATATATATATATAGATATATATATTATATATATATATATATATATATATATATTTATATATATATATATATATATATATATATATATATATATATATATATATATATATATATATATCTCTATATATATATATCTATATATATTATATATATTTATATATTATATATATATATATATATTTATATGGGTATATTTATAGTTTTAATGGACAATTTTACAGAGAGTACTGGAACAGACTGGATACCAATATAATTAACTCCTAATGTTTATTCAAGTTACAGGAACAAGACAGAGATCCAGTAAATGTGCTTTAGATGTATCATCTCATTTGAAAATGCTAAATAACAAATAACAACCTACTAGATTTACTCAAGAGGTAGAAACGGGTCTTTGACAGCGTGCTCTACATGCTGTAATCCATGTGTGTTAAGTGAACTTCACGAGTCAGTTATGGAGCTCTCTCATGAAAGCCTGTGATGATGCTTTTCTCTCTGCTCATTGCAGCATTTATTTATTTTTTGCTCACTCACCAGTCAAGAGTAACAGTGTTTGTTGTTGTGGTACTCTCCAATGCTTTATATGTTGAACCTGCCCTCAGCCAGTGTGAAATAAAAAGTTGCTCTTAAGCACACTCTAGAGAAGATTAAAGCAGCCATTCTGCTATGCTATGTGCAGCGACAAGTCTGATGCTTTTAAACCATTTTAATTGGTTTAAATCCTTTTCATCTGTTTTCTCTTTCCTCTGCCTCTCCAACCTTCTTCACTCTATTCTGCTTCTGTCCTTCTGACACTTTTTCCTCTAATTGGACAATTACTCTGTATTCCTTTTTGTTAAGTGCAGTTCTAGTTAAGCATGAATTGTTTGGAATATTATTTAAATGAGGTGCACAGGCCTTAAACAGTGAGCTTATGCCGTAGCCTCTCCTGCACAGAGGAGCAGATGCTGAATCTCCTCTGGAGCTATGAATAGTGCAAAGATCAGATTTAATGGCCATTCAAAATAACACTGCTGTCTAGATATCACTAATGACAATAGAAAATGTGGAGGTGATTGTTGCAGTAATGCTCATAATACTCATCATTAAAATGATGATTAGTACATCAGTGTGAATTGTCCCTTCAGTTAGAATTGATCATTTCTACTACAGTCAGGGCTGGAATTAGGCAATTAGGCACATTAGGCAAGCTTGGCAACTTACTGGTCCCCCCAAGTGAACACTACATCTGATAGCTAATGATTTATTGTGATGTGATATATGTAGATTAACACTAAAGGCATCAAAACAATGAAATAACATGTGGAATTTAGTGAAAATAAAGTGAAATATGTTTTATATTTGACATTCTTCAAAGTAGCCACCTCTTGCTTTGATGATAGCTTTGCACACTCTTGATATTCCCCCTTTCAGCTTCATGAGATCGTCACCTGAAATGATTTTTTAACAGTCTTGCAGAATTAAAAAAAAAAAATCAAACCAGACGGATGACATGTCACTGCAGAATGCTATGGCAGAAATTTAAATAAATCTCCAACAGTGTCACCAGCAAAGCACCCCCACACCATCGCACCTCTTCCTCTGCTTCATTATGGGAACCACACATGCAGATACAATCCGTTCTCATTCTCCTTGTCTAACAATTTCCACTGGACTAATGTCCATTTCTTGTGTTTTTTGGCCAAAGAAGTTTTTTAATTCTTGTTGGTCTCCCTCACTCATGGTTTCTTTGAAGTAATCTGACCCCAAATGCCTGATTCACACAGTCTCCTCTGAACAGTTGATGTAGAGATGTGTCTGGTACTTGAATTCTGTGAAATATTAATGTGGCCTCTAATCTGAGGTGCTGTTAATTGTTGGTTTCTGGGGCTGGTAACTGTAATGAACTTCTCCTTTGCAGCAGAGCTGTAAGTGTTTGATGACTTTTGTGCCTGCACTTAAACACACATTTAAAGTTCTTCAAACGTTCTGGACTGACTGACCGACCTTCATGTCTTAAAGTGATTTGGACTGATGTTTCTCTTTACTAGAACTTATTAAAGAAGGCAAGAATCTAAAATATGAAACACATTACTTTGTTCTTTTGTTTACCACATCATTATTCACTTCATAATTCAAACTATGCTGCGTTTTGTCTTACAGTGGGGACTGAGCATGGTCAGGAGGCCATTGAAAGTGCTGCTGTCTTTCTGTTTGAGACCTTCCACAACAAAGACCATGTGGGCACAGAGGACACCCGAGCCATTAAACAGATGTTTGGCCCCTTTCCATCATCTGGAGCTGAAGCCTCATGTGCCTCCGTGGCTCGGATGGTGTCTTCACTTGGAGAATCCCGCGTCGAGGACTTTATCCAGACACAGAGCGCCCGTAATAACCCTCAACGAGGCTCCACTTTTGGGTGCAACATTGCCTTCTCGTATGAATGCTACACATTGGATCCACTGGAGGATCTGCCTTCCTCTGGTGTCCATGAAGAGAAAGTGAGCCTAGATTTTATAAACTTCCTCAACAACCAGAGTGGGAGGAAGATCGCCGGTGAGGAAGAGATGTTTACCTCAGGAAGATCTTTGAGCTCTGGGGATGGAACTATACTCAGAAGAGAGGTAGAGAAATATCTGGAAGGAGGCAACATGATCTCATCCAGCCCGGAGGAGCTGTGCACCTCCCTCTTTGAAATGCTGGCCTCCCGCAAGAGCGACGATGAGCTGCAGAATGAGGTTTGTGTTACTGGGAAATACACTTTATCTATAGCTATATATGTGATGAATTGCTCTTGGGAATCTTTTTCGCAGATTAATCAAGCTAAAATTTGCTTAGTGTGCCTCACCTGCTGTTTTATCTGTAACATTGATATAATTTAATATAACAGCTTAAATTGATCCATGATACAGAATTTACAGGATGTACACAGGGGTATGTTTGATAATGATTTGACTCAAACAGAGTGAGTGCTCGAGCCTCCTGCGTGTCCCTGCTGTAAGTGATGGGTTCACAACAGGTGAGGCTGTATCATGTGCTGTGTCAGATGTGACTCAGACACTTGCTTCCATCTTCAATAGGCCTGCTTAGATTGAATTGAATTTGCAAAATTGTAAGAAGCTTCACTGTGCGTGACTGCATTTTCTACTGAGTTGCACTGCGTGCTTGCAGCACAGTGTTGTCTTTTCTGTTCAGTTACATGTAGACTGCTCCTTCACAGTAGCAGTGTCAAACACACAATCCGGACCTGTCGAAAACCCACCTGATACATACCCAAGACCTGTGGCAATAAAAAACGTTATGTACCATAACAATACCCACGACTGAAAGCAATCTAGACCCAGCCACAGTCTGGTCTGCTGTGAACTGACGGAACACATTCAGTCAATGTAATGCATAGCAGGGAGAAAATATAACAATGATAAGAAAAGGAAGAATCTTTTTGTTCACATAATTACAAATGGGAATAAAATTCATTGACTTGTAACAAGCTTAGCCACCAGTGACACACTGGGCACGCTACACACACACACAGTCATCACTGTAGAGAGCTGATACTTAGTGCTGGAAGCTGTCATGTGTTTAGGCTCAATCTAACGTCTAAGGGATTTTGGGACTGGGTAACAACCGTAAATTTACGGTTGCTAGTGAAGTGTGTGCTTCTTCTTCCTTCAGACAGTCACCCAGCCTCCTGGCCTCCTGTCTGGTGGATAGATCAACATTTAGTCAGCCCTCACTGGCTACATCGGGCTAGCTAACTATAGCAGCTAACACCTGAGTTTCTGTAACAATAAGAATAAGAAAAATCTTTTTGTCCACATAATTACAAATTGGATTATAATTATTTGACTCATAGAAGAACATTTTGATTCTTAAACTTAAAGTTTTTCTGAACGTTCAACAATTTTTTGGCCTTTTCAAGCTTTATTGTATAGAGACAGCTAAAGAGTGACAGGAATGTGGGGAGAGAGAGATGGGGAATGACATGCAGCAAAGGGCCGCAGGTTGGATTCGGCAAGGACTGAGCCTTTGTACATGGGGTGGCTGTTCTACCAACTGAGCTAAACAACTCCCCAGACTTCAACATTTTCATTGAAAGTCCTATAGCACCACAGAATGTGTCCTGATTGGCTGCTGACAGCCCTGTTAGTTGAAGAGTCAGTCCCATTGGACTGCAGTAGAGGGGATTGTTGTGTTAGCTTCAAAAATGGTTTAGCTAACACTGTGACTAATGAGACGCGCTGCTCTGTTTCCATGACTCACTGTTATCCTGTGTTACTCTGTGCACACATTAATTATAATAATAATAATAATAATAATAATCACAATAATAACAACAATAATAATAATCACAATAATAATAATAATTTCAATGATTCGACTGAAGTGAGATTTTGGGGCTTTTCAAGTGATGATTCAAGTCGACACTGCTACTATTAAAGACTTTAGAGATCAATTTGAACTTGAACAGTCAGCTCTCATCATGGTATTTCAATGACATAAAGTTTGACCTGTCCTAATGGTACATTTAATGTTTCAAGGCTGCTATTGATTCTATAACCTTGACCTTCATCAGCAGGCCTTTTGGGTTTGATCCAGATGCTAGATATATCACATGCTGGCTGTTAAACCAAGTCAACCTTGGCCTTTAGCTCTGGACCTTTTTAGACATTTCCAACTTTCTGCATGGTTTTGACATTCACTGGTAATAAAGACACTCTGAAAGTAACTCAACATATACACATAAAACAGAGCCTAAGACCTAAATGTCTTAACTTTGGAGGATTGAATGATGAGATGAGATCATGTTCATTCTCTGTCTTCTCTGTTAATTAGAGGTTTGGATGAAGCTGGTGTAACAGCAGAGCTAAGAGAACTACTCCTGTTTTGAGCTTCCTCCACATCTTGATGTCTGAAGCAGAGAAAAAGGGAATATAAAAGTAAAGGTCAGGATCCGAGTGCTCATTGAAGACCTCTTGTGTCTCGCCCCGTTGAAACCCCCAGCAGTAATTTACCATCCTTTACATTTACTTATGAATCCACAAAGTGCTCCATCATTCTGTCCCCATGCATTTTCACCCACTTCCATTCTCCACCTCCCTCATACTCTGAGGCTTTTATGTGGTCCATATAGCCCCTCCTCAGCACCTCCCTTTGTCTCTCTTCTCTTTCTATCAATTGCTTCCACACAGAAGCAGAATCGTACAACTTCAGCTGGTTACATTTGGTTCCAATGTTTCTCACGTAGTTGACATTTGAAAGCAAACTCTCCCACTGACATCTTTAGATGTAGAATGCCCGGTGTGTGTGTGTGTGTGTGTGTGTGTGTGTGTGTGTGTGTGTGTGTGTGTGTGTGTGTGTGTGTGTGTGTGTGTGTGTGTGTGTGTGTGTGTGTGTGTGTGTGTGTGTGTGTGTGTGTGTGTGTGTGTGTGTGTGTGTGTGTGTGTGTGTGTGTGTGTGTGTGTGTGTGTGTGTGTGTGTGTGTGTGTGTGTGACAGACAGACAGACAGACAGACAGACAGACAGACAGACAGACAGACAGACAGACAGACAGACAGACTCCCTCCCTCCCTCCCTCCCTCCCTCCCTCCCTCCCTCCCTCCCTCCCTCCCTCCCTCCCTCCCTCTCTGTGTGACTCCAAAGTCAACAGTAAGGTTTAAAGGCTCTGCAGTCAGCGCCATTAGAGCTGACAATAGACAGAAGCTGCTCCTTATTATTTCTCATTGCTGACATTTGCGGTTGTCGCTGAGTTCCAGGATGGGGATGGTGCAGGGGAAAGCCATTTGCCTATATATGGGAGCTGATTGGGAGGACACTGTTACTGCATGTTCAAGTAGCCTCATGTTATTGATAGTGAAACCTACAGTTACTTGTTAAACGAGGAGTTGTCTGGATTAATAGCTAATTGGAACAGGACTTGATTGGCTACTCCAATCACTACATCAAAACAGACTCTGTATACCTTGTATAAGTACACTGCATTAACCTGGTAGAGTGCCCCTGAATTGTCACAGTGGCCCGGGTTCAATCTGCAGCGCTTGGCCATTATTTCTTTTTTCTGCTCTCGCTCCTGTCCGTCTCACACAGTCATCACCCCCAACAGGAGCCAGTTGTCACAAGATTAGCATTCAGTTAGCTAACAGCTGAGGTGAAGAAGCTGGTCCTGGCTTGAATATGGCAAAAATCATAATCATGAATACTTTGTTCAACATTTAGACCAGGATGACTTTGGAAATATGCTTTTTATTTAACATTTAAACTGGTCTTGAACTTCAAATAAAATTCAACCAAACAAACAACAAATAAATACAATATAAATGGTAAGTAGTAAATGTGTGCTCAGGAGCTGCCGGTGGATGGATCGACATTTAGTCAGCCCTCAATGGCTACATCGGGCTGGCTAACTACAGCAGCTAACACCTGACACGGGACTCACACAGGAGGCGGAATGGCAGCAGAACGGCAGTGCCGCAGTCCGTTGTCCGGCGTCAACTCACACCGGACGCGTGTCAGCCGCGAAACGGCAGCGGAGCGAGCCGGCCGTTTTCACGCGAGATCACGAGAGAATCCTGGACGTAAGCGAAACCCCTCGACAAACCCGGTGTGAGTGCTCTCATTGACTAGACTGGCTTCTATTTGCTACGGTGACCGCGGTGGTACCGGTCCGCTTCCGTTCCGTATCCGGTGTGAGTTGGCCTTGAGTGTCCATGGTGTGGAGCTGTGCTTCCAGTTCATTAAGTCTTGCCTCCAAAATGGCAAATGGCAACACTACATCTACAGTATTACATGTACTATTAAACGTCGTGCCAGTACAAGTAAAGAAGCAGAGGAATAGCTAAACATTTGACACAGAGCAAGAGATGTCAAGAGCTGAAGTACTCCAGCTAGCATAAGTGAGCACCATGGAAACACCTGTGGGAGTATAGAGATAGTTGCTAAAAGGAGGACAGAGCTGTGAGTGCTTGAGCAGAACTAGTGTAAGTTATAATGTATAGTGAGTAATGAACCAAAAATAAACTGGCACTATAACAGCAGTAAAATACTACCAGTAACTGTACAGACGCTGGATCCATCCACACTTAGCGATGGATATACATTTTTTCTGAAGCACATGAGATCTAGTTGTCTTTTACGATGGATACGTCATGGCTAGTTGATTGACCATTGTTGCTGTATTTCTATAAACATGGCTTCCCCTCAAACAATGCACGAGGCTTATCAAACGAGACGGTGCTGATCAAATCTGAATAAAGATTCTGTTACTGAGATGACCATCTTCTGCCTCTGATGTATTGTGAACATATTGTAGTGTACTGTTTTTCTTTTCACTTTGCTTTTTAATATCTTATGGAGCATTTTATACCTTATATTTCTGAAGACAGGAAGCTGGGGAGAGGATAAAGAGGTGTGGTGTTGTGCACCAGATTGCTGATAGGAGTAAGGACTGGCTTGGTACATGGGGCGCTCGCTCTACCTATTGAGCTATCAGGGTGCCTCATTTCACAGCCGTCCGCTATGCTGAAAATGGACGATCCAAAACCAAGCACTGCCCAACCAATGACAGTATAAAGAATGGACAGATCATAGTTTTCCGAAGTGCTGTTTTAAAGCTCAAAATATGTAGGTTCTACTTCTTCTTCCGTCTCCGGGCTACTCTAAAAATTGGCAATGACACGAATCATTGTTGGACCTGGGGTGTATGACGCCTCATACAAGCCATCGATAACGGCACCCATCTGTCATTCAGAGTAGCCACATTGTAGTTTTCTGCATAAGTTGATATCATTTGAACAGGTGAGTTGTATATAAATTAACAGTACAGTTGTCATAAATGGGGAAATTAGCTATAGAGACCAAAACTGTTTTTTTTGGTACTTTCACATAGGCTTAATTTTCCAGCCATGGAGGTTGGTGCAAATGCATTCTTGTCTGGTTCTGTGTGTCGACACCATAACAGAAGCTCTTGCAACTGGAAATGAGACGATGTGCTTACTGCAGCATGTGTGCACTTTTCTGTCAGGACACAGTGGAATGTTTTGTCTCGTACATCTTATTTTCATAATTCCGAAATAAAAAATAAAATTCCATTAGTCACCCACTCTAACACACTTCTTTGCAGTGCTTATCTTAACACAAGCCCTGCGTTATTAATTGCTGCCTTTGCCACATTGCCAAACAGCAGTTGCATTGCTTCCCTCTGAGATTTGGAAATTCTGAGCAGAGCTGAATTTATTGTTTCAGGAAGAAGGTGAGTACAGTGAAAACAAAAGCTGAACCTGTGCCCTGTGCAGTAGCTACACCTTAACTTATGAATTGTTAAGTTCCCGTAGTGGAAACAAAGCCTGTTTGTTGTTTGGGAGGGTTGCACTGGCCCACTGTGCTGTCAACGTGAGATTGCACAAAGGCTGTCTTTATCATCTTCCATTTTAAAGTTGGGTTATTTATACGCTACTGAAATATTTCTTTACACAAACATTAACCAAAGTCTTAAAATGAGTCTGAATCTAATCTTGTTTTTTTTTCACTAAATTTGTGTTGAATTGGTTTCAGGAGAGATGCAGCTCTGCCTTGTAGTGACTCAGTTCAAATAATGCTTTACGTGTTCCATTTACAGGCTGAAAAATTGACTAGCCAAGGCTGAATATTTAATCACAGATAAAGCTCCTGCTCAAACATTTACACTCATGACCTGTAGCCTTGCAGATGTGGAGTTATTACCCAGTTAATGGTTTAGAACTGGTCTTGCCTGCAGGATGGTGGACTGTACAGAATCCATCTGAAGGAGAAACTCTGCCCCTCAGTCCCAGCAGAACCTACACCTAATCAGTCAACTCCAAGGACAGAATTCATGAGTTCATTAAAAAAATCCCTTCGAACAGGTGAGAGCACAGCCCTCCCACCACCAACTGCCGACATACAGTATGCTCAGGTCCAATAAAACAGCGACATTTGCAGGGACCAATAGAAATTTAGAGCAGATATAAAAGAGACCCCGGAGGGAAACAAAGATAACCCCAACAAAGACGATGGCTGACCTGACATCAAAGTCTGTCTGTTGTTTTAGCTGCATGCTGTGCTGACTATTGCCTTCCCAAGGGAGGACACACTGAAAGAGCAAGCCATACCTCCATCCTCAAAGCACCCTTGAATGAAGAGGCAAAGCAAAACACTGCATTGTTTTTACAGGTTGAAATTACACACCCTAGGCCGTCAGGTCTACTATTTTCCAATTAGGAAGCACAAACTTCATCATCACTTCCACTCGAGTCGCACAATGATATTGATGACTGTCTGGGCAGCCACTGTTTCCACTATGTTTTTAATTGTGTGCTGCTGCTGCTTCTGCTGTGCACAGGGTTTCTTCTTGTTGTTGTTTATCTGTCACTTGCTAAGTGCCAGGTGGCTATGTTTGGGAGGCTAAGCGGCAGAGCATATTCTGTACCAGGCTGATGGTAATTACCAGGTGCTCAGCCTTGGCAGAAGCAGCACGTTTGGGGGTGTTGGTTAGCCATAGCATGAGTATACATGTTCAAATGTGTATGTGCAGTGGTATGTTTCCTACTGCTGCTCTAGATGACTGTATTTTTGGCTGATTTTCACCACCTCCCTTCCTTTCTTTCTTCTTTCATTCCTTCCACTCTTTCTTTTTCCCCAGCTGTTTGAGCTGCT
>CM014091.1:2843966-2873966 GCA_004119915.2 Collichthys lucidus
TTTAATTGTTTTATTTTGCATGTCTGCTTATTACAAAACAAAATGTTTAGATTTATGTTTGGATATGATGCAGTTTGTTTAAATTACCCCCAGTTTACAGTTAATTCCCATAAATGTACATGATTCCATTGACTTTTTGATTTGGAATATTTCCAAAATTTCCAAGCTTAACCTCCCATGGAAAGATTCCAGAAAGTTTCCCTTTGAAACACTAATAGAGTCACTGTAGGGTTCAGTCCATCTTCAGTCTAACGTGAGGACAAACAAGCAGTGGGTGTGGGGACAGAACTGCTGCTATCCGACAGGTCACCTCAGGAAGCTCTCTGAAAACAGGGCAGGGCCTTCTTAAGGAATAAACACCCGGGGTCTAGGGCTGTGCAATATGATGATATTAATCATGTGACAATAGAAAAATGTCTATCATTTCACATTCTGCCATACATCCATCTCTTTATGGCAATATTTCCTGCCATATTTGCCTGTCAGTCAGTGTATCAGTATGTTTGAGCTGTGCAGCACTCCTGTTTTCTACAGGCTCGTGAAACAGCTCAATCCACTGAAAGGCTATTACCTAAAGATTGGCCTTTCACTTCAACTCAATTCTTCATTATTTCTTTCACGTCTTTTATGTTATCTACCAGGAATGATGAAGACCAGACTAAAGCCTCCCTTGCGGCCAGGCTCTCTATTTCTGTCCCTGCTTTAATACTTTTCATGAATAAGAGAAATAATAGAATATCATGCCATACTAATGGAGAAAAGGGCTGACACGTGCATGAGGCCCAAATAAGCGCAGGCTCTTGTGCAGAATAGGCTTACACTGTTTGTTTGTTTTTTTGCTGTAGTTATCTCGCTCTTCCGGCAGCTTAAAGCCGACTTCAATGATTTTGTATGAGATAGAATTTCAGGGGCTTGATAGTGAGCTGTGTACAAGAGCAGCCCACCTATTAATGTACCTTCCTTCCATGCCTGATTTTTTTTTTTTGTTTCACTTCAAACGCTATCGTCCATCCTGAGCCAGCGTTATGTCTCGACCCCCTGTTTCCTCTGTCCAAAGGTGGCAGACTCTTGTCTTCTTGTTTCCCCTCCTTAATGTGTACAGCAGAGTTGTGCAGTAGTTGAAGATACTGGTGGTAAGATGAGGACGGATAGGCATTTTATTGCCTGAACTGTCTTCTGATCCATATGCAGGGTAGACTTCAAAGAGCGGCTAAAGATTAGAAGAGAGAGCTCCTGCCTTGTTAGAATAATCCCTGCAACTATTTCACGTACAGTCATCCTTTCTGGAGACATTTAAATGTACAGGTCCTGAGTATAGATTTAAATGGCTGTAAAACAGTATGTGAGCTAATTAATGTAGACTAGTTACTCTGTCCATTCATTTAGCACATTAAATCATTGTGATGTATACCACTGACTCTTAGACAGTGAAATAGTGAAGTGAAGTGTAGCCAGCGGGGTTTGGTCCATTTTAAAGCAAGGGTAAATGAAACATTTGCAGACTCAACAAAAGTCCAGTCTGAATTTGATAAATTAAAATAAATCAGTTGGCAATATTTTATCAGTGCAGACGTATTGAAGGTCCACTGTGTTGGGCTCTATTTACAGAATATGGCAGAAATGTAAAATCATTGTTTGCTTGTTTGAGCACACTACCAATGATTCATGTCTTTGCCGATGTTTAGATTATCTGGGAGGTGGAAGAGGCAGGACTAACATGGTAAATGGACTGTACTTATATATCTCCTTTCTAGCCTTCCGACCACTCAAAGATCTTTTACACTACATATCTCATTCACCCATTCATGCATGTTCATACACTGATCATTATCTGCCATGCAAGGTGCCAACTGCTCATCAGTTTTGGGAACTAAATATTGACGCACATTCACAAAGCCTAAGGACACTTAGGCAGACTGGAGGAAATGCTGATCATCTGATTAGTGGACGACCCACTCTACCTCTGGAGCCACGGCCACCCCGTTTTGAAGATCAAAATATGGCCACATATTCTGATATTCAAAATGGCTCTTTGAAAATCTGTGGGTGACGTACGCATGCACTCTCCATACTTTATCCTGTCTTTGTCTTTACATCTACAGAGTCCAGCACCATGTTCCTACAGTAGCCCATTGTGAAAAAAACAAGCCTATAATCCTACTAAATGTAAAGAGATGTCTGAAACTGAAAAATAGAAGGAGCTAATGAACTACTTTACTGTAGCACCAAGTTCAGTCACTGACTTATCTGACCCCTAACCTGCATGCTACAAAGCAGTTTATCGAAACTAAAATCCTATATATGGCTCTATAACTAACTATATTATAATTATAATCTCTCTGATTATAATCTATGCATGAGGGGCAGTAAATTCTTAAATAAATATGTTCTTTAGTGAGAAAAATCTGAAAAAATAACATTGATTTCTCAGCAGTGAGAAAGAAGTAAGCTGAAGTAAATCATGCCAAAATCCCCAAAGTTCTACATACGTGTAGGTGAATGGATCTAATGACTTGGAAACGCCACTGTAACAAAATGAGGCGAGACATTTCTGGACGATGCTTACTTCGCTTCATGGATAGATAGGATGACAGGGCAACTCATAGACAAATCCCTGTATCAAATCTGTTGTACCTGTGATTAAGTATAATGTTATGGCTCACATTCATGGGGCAGTGTGCAAGTAAACATCACTTTCAGAATGCATCAGTGTAAATATATATTTAATATTTTAGACCAAAGACAACACAGGGTAGCTGTGGTCACACTCGTGTGCTGCTTCAAACCTCAGCTGATGTTCTTCCCAATGTGAAGAACTTTTGATCAGCATTAAAAATGGCACTTGCCAGACAGCCTTTGAGATTAGTGTTGCCTTGACGACTGAGGGTTAAAAAAAAAGGCTGATTGAATTTTCCACTATTTGCATGCCATCAGGAAGAGTGGGATTTAGCGGGAATGCCTGTCTCTTGCTGATTAGCTTTTAAATTGCAGTTTGCAGCTTGGCACTTGCATGTTTATCAAGGAATGGATTCTCTTGGTGGCTCCTCTCCACATTTCAGTGGCTGATAGAGACAGCGCTATATGGAATGGACAGTTAAAAAAAGACATCCAGAAAGTTTGTTTTTTTACAATGGCTGGACAATTTAAGTGATATTCGAGCAGAAAGTACAATCACATTGACAGACTGTAGTATATTCTAATAATATGGCTTCACCTGTTTCTACCCTCATGTTGTCAGTTTAGGCCTCTGCCTTCTCCTGCTCTGTCCTTGTACACAGAGCAGCACAGCTAATGCACAGTTGGCTGTAGCCTCCAAAACATGCACTGCTGTCTAAAAGTTTCTAGTGTCTAAAAGTGCAAATATTTAGAGAATTAATGAATCACTTGCTATACCTGCTGCCACGTGACCCGACCCTGGAAAAGCGGAAGAAGATGGATGGATGGTCCTTAATTTATCATCAACATTTTTCAGTGTTGTTGATATTTAGATAGATGGTTTATTAATTAATTAAGAAAATAATTAATAAATTTAATAATTAAAATAATTATAACTTGCAGCCACCCATCATACATGTCTCATGTTTAGCTGTGTATAAGGAAGTTCCCCTTAGCTCCGTGAAACTTTGCCACAGCCACCTAGCTCCTTACCTCTTCTGGTGGTACTTCTGTCCTGTTCTGCTTATTGTTCTGATTATATGGCCTGCAAACTTCCTCTCATAAGCCTATTAGGTGAATTTAATAGAGCACTGAGCAGCCGAAAAGACATAGATATATTTTACAGGAACTCGGTAGTTATGATTAAACCAGAGCTTAGTGTGAATCTTGTACTTTAATTTATCAGCTAGTAACACACTTTAATATAATTCACATGAATGTTTGGTTGTTGAAGTAGCTCAACTTAAACATTACCTTTGTCTGTTTACTATACTGTAGTAGCCCTGCAGGGAGGATGAACCTTTGTCAATGTTTAAACTGCCTTCTCTAAAGCAGCAAGAAGACTCACCGAAAGGTGGAGCCCTGTGGGATGCTGACAGCTCCAACCTGATAGAAATAGCCTCCCATTGAGTGCTAGTGTTTGTGTGTGCAAATGCCTTTGACTGGGTCATTAAGCATATTTCTTTCTAAGTTCAAGTATGGTGCAATAGGCATTGAGAACTATGTGTAGAAAACTACGCTGGAATCAGTTTCCCAAACCCGATGTACTTTAGCCGATGGTTCTGTCATGAATTTAACAACAAGATGATGCCAGTGTTTCTCTGACAAGCATTTCAGACAATTTCCTCAGGCCATGATCAGAATGGAGACTTTTCTGTGTCGCTCATGTAAAAACCAAGCTCACAGCTGAGAGAGTGACAACTAAAACCGAACAAGAACTGAGTGGATGTTGCATCAGCCTCATTGTTTACCAAATCTGACAATGAGAACATTTATTTGGCTACCTGAGATACCTCATTTATAAAATGTACTACTGATTTCAACTTAATACTCTTTAAACACACAATCTTCACTGTTATAGGCTTTAAATGTGGCTGACATTTATACATTGAAATCATTCATTCAGACAGTGAGCAGAATTATTGGGATTATTGGGATTATTGGGATAATGGAAGCAGAAATATTTCATTAGCACCGGTGCAGGCAAAATGTGCATATTTGTGCATTCCTCTGCAATTAAACCCAGGGATTAGATTACTGACATGTCATCTGTCATATTGCAGCCTCTGTCTTATAAAATATCTTACAATGTACAGTATAACTATATGCTCACAAGGTTAACTACCCACATAGGGATGGACAGACAGTAACTCAATTCTTTTTGTTGCGTAGTGAATATATAATCACATCATATTATCTCTTTACAGAATTTTGTATCTTCTGACATAAACTGTGGAAACATTTAAATGCAGAAGTTCACTTTTCCAAAGTTTGAGGATAATAATAATAACGATCTTTTCAGTTCACATCATTTACTGAATAGATGTTCCTCAGTTGGTCAAACAGACCCCCCAAAACAGTAGAAGAATTTGAAATCATTCTGAATAATTCTTTGAGAAATAGACTTCAAATGCTCAAATCAACATCAAACTGTTTAATCAGCACAATTGATTTGTCTCAACCTGTCATGTTGTCAGATAGGTTGATTACCCATCAGCCATCTGATGAAATAATCACAGAGAAATTTCTCAGAATTTGTGATATTTAAAAGAATATGTTTGGAGACTGCATAGCAAATAGAAAGTGTTATATAAGCTCCTTATAAAATCTCTTCTCTCTATTCATGGAAAATGATACAATCGAGGTGGTTGTGGTTATTGTGGAACATGTAATACAGTTACGGCTCTTAAAGTCACGACTATATGTTGACTCTAAAAGGCTGTTCTTGAAAATCAAGTATTGATTTTAAAGACTACAGTTTCAGATGTGTGAAAACACCTTGAAACCATCTTGTAAACAAACAAAATCTATCTTGGCGATGCTCTTCACAGTGATTATGGCACCATGATCGCTTGTGGAAATGAGAATCCTGGAGATTTGGAGACAATCACTGTTGCAGACACATAATAAGGCACAATAGCTTGCAGAGGGAGGGAAAGTAAAGGATGGGGAATGGTTTAGACAGAGGAATTGGTGCATAGAGGGTGACAGAGTTAAAGGGGTTGGGAGTTGGAGAGGTAATGGGAGGGAGGGTAAGAGTGACAGGAAGAGGGGAGCTGCAAGAATGAGAGAGGCTGTGCAGCAGGTAGAGCCACTAGACGAGATAAAGAAGAAATCATTCAGTCAATCAGCTCAGGCCGCGGTGCAATCATCAGATCTCATCTGTTTTCAAGAGCAATTCTGCCTTTTATTGAGCTGTTGTGCCTCAAACAGTGAGACTGCAATGGGGAACATTAACCCGTGCAATGCCACATGCACCTGCCTCTGACATGAATGGGCTATCAAGATTACTGCTGAAATATGAGTGAGTTTTTACTGGTACTGGCTGACCTGATGCTGTGTCCTTATTGAGAACAAGCTGTTTTGTTGTTCATCTAAAGGACAAATACTCTTTCAGGCTATCT
Organism: Collichthys lucidus; assembly: GCA_004119915.2. Lineage (NCBI taxonomy): Eukaryota > Metazoa > Chordata > Actinopteri > Sciaenidae > Collichthys > Collichthys lucidus. The sequence goes on from CM014091.1 coordinate 2,850,026, forward strand.
GCAATAGGGCCTGAAAACTCAATAAATGACAATATCTATGCTCAAGTCTTTTTTAAATATGTACAGCACAGAGGTTATGGGGAAAAAGAAACAAAAAAAAGTGTGCACAAATTTTTAATTCATGATCTTAAATGATTTTTGGAGTGGTAATGTGGCAGCTCAGTAAGTAATTTTGTTGCACCTATCTGCTGGCTTTTTTGCCTTTATTACTGAAGTGTGTATTGCCTATGACATAAATACACTTGCAGTAGGAAACGCTGGTATTGAATGAAGTGGAGCGGATCTTCAGATGATCACCGCGCACATCTTTCGAACAACTAAGCTGGACCAGCGTGGACCAAAGCTGGGATAAGAGCTAAGATAAATGAGCTTTCTTTCAGCAGTATGTTTGCAGACGACACTGCCATCATCGGACAGATTTCAAATGATGGAAAGTCATATTGAGGGAAAATCAACAGTCTTGTAGAGTGGTGCACAGAGAACAACCTACTGCAACATCAGCAAAACTAATGAGATGAACATGTGTGCGTGTGGAGCAAATACACATACCTGTGTGTACATCAGTGAAGCTGAGGCTGAGCAGGTCAACAGTTGGAGTTTCCTAGGAATTAGTGTCACAGAGAACTTTTTAAGGAATGACTTCATCATTGGTACCTGGACAAGCATCCGTGATATTGCTGAGATGAGGTGCTTGTGCTAATCCCAAACAATAGATGAAGACAATACCCACCTCAGCCACTGCTTGGTGACCCTGCTGTCTGACAAGCGATACAGAAGCATTTGCTGCAGTACCACCAGCCAGCAGGGCAGCTTCTTTCCCCAGGCTGTGACATTCCTCAACTCAACCACTGCACTCCACCATGAAATGCACTTTTTCTGGTGTAAGGGACTTGCATTGTTTGTGCAATTGTAAAATGGCAAATAAATGAACCTTGATTTTAATTACAATAGCACGTTGTTTGAATTACACTTCTTGTTACATTATAGTATTTTGTTTGAAGGTGTCTCTATCCATTCAAAGAAATGAAATAGTTTCACCAGTCTAAGAAAAACTTGAAAAATGTTTGTGCTTGTATTTCCTCCAGATGTGGGCAGAAAAGTCAGTGGCGAGGTGTCCAAGCCCGCCTATGGATGCCAGGTGACAATCCATTCAGAGCAGGAGAAACAGATGATGAAGATGTACCGCAGGGAGGAGAAGAGAGAGAGGAAGAGAGGCAAAGGAACCGATGATGGCGAGCCCTTAGACGCCGTCATGCCCTTTGACCCCAGAGAGATGAGAGCTCTGAGGTACATCATCTCCCCCAAAACTTTCCTTTGGTGCTTTTTCCATCATCTGTCTTTGTCTGTCTGTCTCTTTTTGTGCTCTTAGGTATCAGCACCAAACCCGACAAGCTTCTGCATTTTTTATGACATCCTGATTTGGGCTTTACAGAATAATAATAAAAAAAGCACTGCATTGCTGCAGCTTGTCACATCTTTTTGCAGGGCATATTTCTGAAAGTTTCAGAGGATAAAAAAATAGAGCAGCGATCTGTTTAATTAAAAACTTAGCATGGCCAAATCCAGCCCAGTGTGAAGGAAAAGATTAGCAAGAGGTAAGCCACTTTAGGAAGGAACATAATGCCTCACATCTGCGCCTCTTCATTTGAATGATGAACGGCATGATTCATTCAGAAGCAAAAATAAGGATGATATGAGGGTTCATGGATGAGCCTAAGTGGTTGCAGAGGACATTGTGCTGATGTTGAAATAACATTGCTGTTTATCCCTGGAAGACTTCTCTTTCTCTCCTTTATTTTTTCTTTCTTGTCTTCTGTTGTACAGGGAGCAAGCCTTGCTGAATGCACGACGTGAACCTGTGTTCAGCAGAGAAAGAGTGTATGAACGTGTCCGATATCCCAATGTCTATGACAGCTATGCAGAGGCCACAAAGTCCCCTGCATTTGTTGGAGGAGCCAGAGTGAGTGAAGTGTCCACTTCTATTTGAATTGTAAAGTGTCTTTTGTCTTGCACATTTAATACGAATGTAGAAACGTTCAACTGCTGTTTGATTATAGCTTCTTGTTGAGATGTAGAACCATGAGGATTTCATTTTCATGTTTCTCTCACATGTATGTTACACCCCGGAAACAGACATTATTTGTCCATTTCTTGGAAATATAGACTGATCGCCAATCAAAGCACAAAATCACTCTCAAATTCATTTTAAATATCATAACTTGCTATCCCTTTTATTATATTAATTATGTGTGTGTATATATATATATATATATATATATATATATATAGATATATATATAGATATATATAGATATATATATAGATATATATATATAGATATATATATATATATATATATATATATATATATATATATATATATGTAGCGCCTGTAGTCTGATTAGCAACAAACAATGACACTAACATTCATGCTAGGTTCGGAGAGCTGGTAATTGTTAGACCAATGCAACACCGTGAGATTAACAATTGACAATTTATTGCTACAAGGGTAAATATTTTGCAGTGAATGAAAATAAAATACAGAAAAATAGAGCTCTTTCAAAATGGTAGAAAATTAATAAACAAACAAAAAAGATAAAAAAAGTTCAAAAGAAAGTGTCTCTCCTTCTTTGTAGAAGGTAAGTGTTCTGATCAGTTTCTGTTCATGCAATGTTCAAAGTTCAGTCCATAACTTTACTACCCGGGTAGATTTTTGTGTTATGTTCTTATCTGTATCACGAGTGAAGTGAGTTGATGTCAGAAGCTCCTCGGAGTGGATCCCACAGCTGGCCAGACCATGCACCGCTCCGTCTGAATCGCTCGTCCTTAATGGCTCGCCACCGAACCTCCTCAGTTCGGAATCTGAATCAAGTCCTAATCCGTCGAATACCAAAGGAACAAAAAACCAGTCTACACATAGAGTGTAGAACAAATAATCAGTACTTCCTGTTCAACTGACATATTTCTACTTTCACTTTTCACTCTCTCTTCCATATATATATATCCGAATGGAGGATATAATGCATTTAAGTGCTTTAAATGAGTCTGCATATTTAACAGTACAATATATATATTTTACCATGAACTTATATTTCAACATAAATTAACTTATTTCAATTAAGCTCTATTTATATTCATAAATAACTCTATGGAATTAGTATTTATCTTTTTAACCACAAAGTTACAATATTAACTGTTTTTAACTCTTTTTTTTAACATGCAATCAACTTTAGTGCATAATACTCAATACATTCATTTCAATGACCAGGAAATAATTAGCATGAACTCGTACCAAAACACATTTCCGTACTATAGCTGTCTCCCTTCCTCATCATTAATCACAGTTAAGGCTCATTAGCTTAACCAGCTAATAGCATGTTAGCTTGCTTAGCCTCACGACTAGCATTCACATCACCCTTTTGCAGGTAAAACTCAGAATTAGCTTAGCGGCGATTAGCCGCGATTAGCATTAGCTTCGCGCTAGGTCGTTAGCAATCTTTTTACAGCTCGTTTACAGAGTACAACAATGATACAACAGGTACCAGAGTAGGCTTAAAACAATAATGAAACACATCACACACTCCGACTGGTTTTATGAACATGCCTCAATAACAGGAATTTTCTCATATCATGCTAATATCAATAGCTAACCTGTAGCCTAGCCCGGTAACATAGCATTTCTCTTACCGGAGTTCTCAAGGGATTATATGGTGAAACCTGGCTCCGGTCTCACTCACGCGTGCATTCACACGACTTTTTCCCCGGTTCAATCGCTCATTGCATGTGCGAGTGCTCTGCTCAGTGGCTCAACTCTCTCTAAGATGGCGCTCGGTGCAGACGATGACCACGCACAGGTCAGACCATGGTCACGTTCAATGCATCGGACATTGCGCATGGGGGTGGTGCGCCACTAAGTGGTGAGCTGAGGTACTCCACTTAAATGACAAATGTTGGTTTAGTAACCATGTGGGTTACACCCTCCCCTCTTGAATCTGCATGAGTCCCTTCATGAGCTGCCCTCTCATTCACATGGGGATTGTCATAGTTACTGATGGTGTCTAAAGCCAGATTAAAGCTCTCTAAGATGTTCTGTGCAAAAGACATGAAGGGTTTTCCAAACTGAATGTAGTGAAAGCGGTTAGGGCCTTGTCGTGACCTTTCTGACCTCCTTATCGTGTCAGGGGGTTTTCTTTCTGTTTCACTCCCACTTTCAGTTTCTTTGTCAGCTTTGGGTGCCTGAGTGGGGTTTGGCTCAGCACCTTGTAGAACTCCTACAGTCCCTTCACCTATAGGGTTCTCTTCCTCTGTTCCATTTGTTTTGTTCAGTTCCTTTCCATTTGTCACATCCTTTTCCTCTTCATGTGTCATGTCCTGTTGCGTACTGTCCTCTCCAGCAGGGGACTGCTCAACCATGACCTCAGTCCTCCCTCCACCTACCAACTCAGGAGGTGTTTCAACCGGTACAGCAGGGAGATTGCTGCAGTCAGGACTACCCTGAGGCTGGGAGGTCAAGGGTAACAAAGGCACGGTTGGCAAACCGCCACACTCTGGGGTTGCGGTGGGTTCCTGTCTCGGGATTTCACAGACTTGAGTGAATCTCTTTTCAGGAACAGCATAGGACAGGTCAGGATAGATGAAGAAGTCGTCATCAGGCTCTGAGAGTTCCTCCAAGAGTTGTGGGTGATTCTGTCTTGTTCTTGGCTTGCGAACCTTAGGCTTGACCGGTTCAGGTTCCTCCTCTTCTGGAAGGTCACCGCAAGCAAGTAGTAGGTCCCTGTGTAGGGTTCGGATGGGACCGTCCCCGTTGATGGACTGCACTCTGTAAACAGGTAGGTCTCCCACTCTTTCCAGAACCTTGTACATAGTGGACTCCCACTTGTCCGCAAGCTTATGTTTACTTCGGAACCTCAAATTTTTGATCAAGACTCGGTCTCCTTCCTCGAGTGTTGACTCTCGAACTGCTCTGTCAAAGCGGCGTTTGTTTCTGTCAGCAACTTTTTGTGAATTTTTGGTGGCAATCTGATAACTCTCCTCCAAGCGTGCTTTTAGTTGTTTCACGTACTGGGAATGGGATTTGGGAGAGCCGTCTTTCACAGGTAAGCAGAAAGCAATATCAACAGGTAAGCGAGGTTGGCGTCCAAACATCAATTCATATGGACTGAACCCTGTGACGTCGCTCTTGGTGCAGTTATAGGCATGGGTTAGTGGTTTTACAAAATCTCGCCAATGGCTTTTTTCTTTGTCTTTTAGGGTTCCCAGCATGCCTAAGAGGGTTCGATTAAACCTCTCTACGGGGTTTCCCCTAGGGTGATAGGGCGTAGTGCGCACCTTAGTGATGCCTGCTAAGGCGCAGAGTTCTTTTATAAGCTGGGACTCGAAATCCCTGCCCTGATCACTCAGCAGCCGCTCTGGAAAGCCGTAGTGCACAAAGAACTGCTCCCAAAGAGTTTTTGCAACCGTTGTTGCCTTCTGGTCCTTGGTCGGAATGGCGACCGCATATTTGGTAAAATGGTCTGTGATGACCAATATGTCTTTCGTATTGTGACTGTCGGGCTCTAGAGACAAGTAGTCAATGCACACCAATTCCATGGGGCGAGTTGTGTGGATGTTCACAAGAGGCGCTGATTTTTCTGGTTGTGCCTTCCTTCTGACACACCGTCCGCATGACTTAATCTTTTCCTCCACGTCTGCTGCCATTTTCGGCCAATAGAACCTTGTTCTAACCAAGTCCAGGGTCCTTTCTAAACCCATGTGTCCCATATCCTCATGTAAAGACTTGAGGATTGAAGCACGGAGAGACTTGGGAGCAACAAATTGGTAAGTGACATCATCTCCAGATTGACGTGTTCTGTACAACAGACCACTTCTTATCTCCAACCTTTTTCTTTCCTTAAGCATCAGCTTGAGCTCTGGGGGGTCAGGAACAAGGCTGGTCTCATTTCCGTTCTCCAAGACTTGGATAACCTGTCCAATGATCGGGTCGGACCTTTGATGTTGCTGAAGTTCCTCTGGACTGTAGATAGGTAGGGTAGAGGAACCTAGCACCTCATCATTCTCGTAGGTGTCTGGAACCGCATCAGGATGGATAGCGAGGGACTCGACCAAGGTGATAAAAGGTAAGTTAGAGTCTGCCCCATTAAGAAGGTGGTGTTGACATACAACAGCAACTGCGTCTACAGGTAAGTCTTGTTGATCTGAAGACGAAGAAAGATGGTGTGAAGTGAATCTTTTGATTCGCTCCTTCTCTTCAAGAGATGCAGGATCGTCAACCAAAGCGTCATGCGGTCGTCTTGAGAGGCCGTCGGCATCCTGGTTGCTCTTCCCAGCACGGTATTTTATGTTGAAGTCGAAAGTTGAAAGAGCTGCTAGCCAGCGATAACTGGCAGCGTCTAGTTTGGCGGACTTCAAAACAGACAGTGTGAAGCACGTACGCTAGTTTTGGGTCTGCGAACCCAAGGACAGGTGCGGATGTGAGTTTCTCAATGATGACATCAAATGCCTTTTGACAATCAGGCGTCCACCGTTCGTTGAAGGGTTCTTTGGGGTTGAAATACCCTCCGGGGCTAGATGTTCTGGGGCCCTTACGATAAGGTGGGTAGCCGCTGGTCAGATCATTCAAGGGTTTGACTATTTTCGAATAGTCGCGGACAAAGCGGCGGTAATACCCCGCGAAGCCCAAGAAGGACTTGAGTTCACCGAGGGTTTGGGGTCTAGGCCAGGTGGTAAGGGCTCTTACCTTGTCGGGGTCAGTCTCTACCCCTCTGCTTGAAACGATGTGACCCAGATACCGCACTGAGCTCTGGAAGAAATGGCATTTTGTCGGCGACAGTTTCAGCCCATTCTCTCTCAGCTGCTGGAGGACGTGCTTGAGCCGGATTTCATGCTCCTCTAACGTGCTGGAAAACACGATGATGTCATCCAAGAATACCAATACTTCCTTCAGGTTGAGGGAACCCATGACCCTCTCCATTAAGCGTTGGAAAGTACTGGGGGCATTTGTGATGCCTTGGGGCATGCGATTGAATTCGTAGAACCCCAACGGGCAAACAAAAGCGGTCTTTGGCTTATCACGTTCCTCCATCTCGATTTGGTAATATCCACTCTTTAGATCCATCACTGAAAACCATTTAGATCCCGCGAGAACTGAAAAGGCTTCCTCAAGGTTGGGCAATGCGTACGCGTCTCTGATTGTGAGTGAATTGAGCTTACGATAATCAATGCAAAGACGGACCTCTCCATTTTTCTTACGAACTACTACTATTGGGGAAGCATAAGGGGACTCGGACTCACGAATCACTCCTGCATCTAGTAGTGTACGCAAATGCTTTCTCACCGCTTCGTAGTCATTAGGGTGGATTGGTCGGGGTCTTTGTTTGAATGGTGTGTCGTCTTTCAGGTTTATGTGGTGTGTTACTTTGGTTGCATGCCCAAAGTCGTTGTCATTACAGGCAAAAACATCCCGATATTCATACAAACTACCTGTCACCCTGTCCTTCCAGTCTTTTGAAAGGGGTGAATCCCCAAAGTCAATGGTGAAGCTTGACTGGTCTGGTTCTTTGGCTGGTTTGGAGGTGCCAGCATAGCATTTCTCAAGGTCAGCGGTTTTGTTTAAGTCAGGTAAGTTTTCATGGATCTCTTCGGGTGTGTGAAGCTCAGCGATGACGCAGTTTGAAGGGAGCGTGACATCGTGCTCATTCTCATTTCTCACCCATACAGACAGCTTGTGACGAGGGTGATGGGGCAAGGTGACGAGGCAGCACTCAACAAACACCCCTCCAGGTAAGGCAGAGGACTGAGGCTGCTCGACCATAACACAGTCACAGGGGGTGTAAATCTTCACATACCCTTCTAAACAGACTCTCTCTTTAGCAGGTAAGACCTGCTGTAGTTTACCTTCAAGCTTTGCTAACCCTACTCTCCCTGTAGAGTTAACTTTATTTCTGAGTTTGAGTACACGAAAGATCTGCCTATAGCCATAAACAGAAGACAAGTCATTTGGGTTTTTATCAATGCAATGTTCCTCATACAAAATGTCTAATGCGTTTGTGCCAATAAGGACAGGTGTGTCACAGTTACTGCTACGGTCTGGTACCACTAAGGCTAATGTAGAGATTTCAGGTTCAGCTCCAACAAATTCTCTGGGGAACTTGAGAGTGATGGGTACATAGCCTAAATAGGGGACATTCTGGCCGTTAGCGCCCTCAACATCCAGGGCTTGGAAGGGCTGGATGGGGTGCTCTGACAGGTGAGTTCTGGAAAAAGAAGCGGTCACCGTGGTTACCTGAGACCCTGAGTCTAAGAGACACCTAGTGTTAACACCTGACACACTGACATCTGCTACACATTTCTGTCCTACCAGACCTCGAGGGAGCTTAGCTTGGGGATCTATTTTATGTGAGCGAACGAATGGTTTTGCCCTAAGTGTTGGGTTGGGACTATCGTTCTCAGTTCCAGTTCCTGGCTGTCCCTCGGCAGGAACTGCATTTAGTTTAAACTTTGTTCCCAAGCTTCTTGTTTTTGTTTTACCTCTCTGCGCTTCTTTTCAACTAATTCAGGGTTCGCTTCATTGTCGCAAGAAGGCGCGATGTGGCCGTCCTCGCCGCACCTGAAGCAGTACCAGGGGCGGGGATTCCTGTTGGTAAGTTTTGGCTCCGGAGAAAATGATGGGCTTCCTTCAGCAGAAGCTTTGGGCTTAGCCTTTTGTTTCTTACCTGGCTTAGCACACACTTGGTTTGAGCTTAGTGATGCTTTCAAGGAAGCTACTTGGGCTTGTAGTTTTGCTATTTGTTTTTCAAGCTTTTGTGGTTCAAAGGGGGCTGTTGCTTCATCATCAGTGGGGTAGTCCTCCACTGAGAGGGCATGTGACTGTACTTTTGTCCTGTTAGCTCCAAAGTGCTGCTTCATCCTGCTGGACTTAGCAGCTTGTCTGTCCTCCTCAGAGCGCACTGAAAGGAGTAACTCTGAAAAAGGAGGGGGGGTATTCTTCTTCTGTTCAAGCTGAAGACTGGTAAGTAGCCCATTACTCCAACAGCCTCTACAGAACTGTTTAAGCAGCTGGCGGTCAGAATCACCCGCAGCTAAGCCACCTCTTTTGATGACCTTGCTCAAGATTGTCTGCAAGCGCTGCAAATAGCCAGAAGGCTTTTCTCCAGGGTCTTGGTTAGTGTGCAAGAACTTTGCAAAAAGCTCATCACCGTCATCAATGATACCATACGCAGAGTCAAGAAGGACAAGATACTCATTAGGGGAAGCATTGGGCCCAAGGTGTTTCACCATGGTGGCTGCAGGCGGAAAGAGACTCTCAACCATCTTCCTGGTTGTATGGGTAGCAGACATGGTGGGGTCTGCAAGGAAAAACTCAACGTTGCTGCGCCACGTGTCATAATCTGACTCTGCACTGGGACAAGGGATTCTCCCTGAAAAGGGTCTAAGTCGGGTGTTGCCTTGATAGTGGTAAGGGAGATCACTGCTCTTGACGACATGCTCCACCACAACTTTTTGGATTTCTGGAGTGGAGAGATGCTCAGAAGGTAATGGGATCTTGAGTGGAGATGAGACCACTGCACCAACCTCAACTGGGGATGCTTGAAGTTCAGGGGTAGTTACACCACTGAGGTGTGCAGGGCTGGCGCAATGAGAATCCGCATTACTTCCTGATGCGACAGGTTGAGGGGTCTGGGGTTTGGTTGATGCTTGGATCCTGGCCAATTCATCTTGTAAAAGCTGTATGAAATCTGTCCCACTTAGCTGAGCAACAGTCTTTAGTTCACCTAGGTAGGTCTGAGTTAAGGTAGAACCTTTGTCTGCTGCGTACAGCTCTGACAAGAGCTCAATGTGGTGGACAATGTCTGGGCTACTGGAGGGCCTATCAATAGGTAGGGTATCTTTAAGATGTTCAATAGCTCCACCTGAACTATATTCCACTATAGCCGAGTTCTGGAACTTAGTTTGCTGGTAACTTTAAGTACCCTCTCAATCTTACCATACTGTCCCAGGTGCTCAAATACTTCGTCGTCTACCTCACACCCAGTTACACCACTAACTAGCAGTGAATTAGGTACTTTAACATTTTCCCTTGTAACTGTATCCATGTTTGGTTTAGGACCACAATGTAAATGTATGTAATTTAAGTGGTATCACATTTACAGAAATGCACAATAAATGTCACACTGTTAACCTCACGTTCAAAAGAGTTAAACCAACTCCTGGCTGGCTCGCCAAGTTTTATGTAGCGCCTGTAGTCTGATTAGCAACAAACAATGACACTAACATTCATGCTAGGTTCGGAGAGCTGGTAATTGTTAGACCAATGCAACACCGTGAGATTAACAATTGACAATTTATTGCTACAAGGGTAAATATTTTGCAGTGAATGAAAATAAAATACAGAAAATAGAGCTCTTTCAAAATGGTAGAAAATTAATAAACAAACAAAAAGATAAAAAAAGTTCAAAAGAAAGTGTCTCTCCTTCTTTGTAGAAGGTAAGTGTTCTGATCAGTTTCTGTTCATGCAATGTTCAAAGTTCAGTCCATAACTTTACTACCCGGGTAGATTTTTGTGTTATGTTCTTATCTGTATCACGAGTGAAGTGAGTTGATGTCAGAAGCTCCTCGGAGTGGATCCCACAGCTGGCCAGACCATGCACCGCTCCGTCTGAATCGCTCGTCCTTAATGGCTCGCCACCGAACCTCCTCAGTTCGGAATCTGAATCAAGTCCTAATCCGTCGAATACCAAAGGAACAAAAAACCAGTCTACACATAGAGTGTAGAACAAATAATCAGTACTTCCTGTTCAACTGACATATTTCTACTTTCACTTTTCACTCTCTCTTCCATATATATATATCCGAATGGAGGATATAATGCATTTAAGTGCTTTAAATGAGTCTGCATATTTAACAGTACAATATATATATTTACCATGAACTTATATTTCAACATAAATTAACTTATTTCAATTAAGCTCTATTTATATTCATAAATAACTCTATGGAATTAGTATTTATCTTTTTAACCACAAAGTTACAATATTAACTGTTTTTAACTCTTTTTTTTAACATGCAATCAACTTTAGTGCATAATACTCAATACATTCATTTCAATGACCAGGAAATAATTAGCATGAACTCGTACCAAAACACATTTCCGTACTATAGCTGTCTCCCTTCCTCATCATTAATCACAGTTAAGGCTCATTAGCTTAACCAGCTAATAGCATGTTAGCTTGCTTAGCCTCACGACTAGCATTCACATCACCCTTTTGCAGGTAAAACTCAGAATTAGCTTAGCGGCGATTAGCCGCGATTAGCATTAGCTTCGCGCTAGGTCGTTAGCAATCTTTTTACAGCTCGTTTACAGAGTACAACAATGATACAACAGGTACCAGAGTAGGCTTAAAACAATAATGAAACACATCACACACTCCGACTGGTTTTATGAACATGCCTCAATAACAGGAATTTTCTCATATCATGCTAATATCAATAGCTAACCTGTAGCCTAGCCCGGTAACATAGCATTTCTCTTACCGGAGTTCTCAAGGGATTATATGGTGAAACCTGGCTCCGGTCTCACTCACGCGTGCATTCACACGACTTTTTCCCCGGTTCAATCGCTCATTGCATGTGCGAGTGCTCTGCTCAGTGGCTCAACTCTCTCTAAGATGGCGCTCGGTGCAGACGATGACCACGCACAGGTCAGACCATGGTCACGTTCAATGCATCGGACATTGCGCATGGGGGTGGTGCGCCACTAAGTGGTGAGCTGAGGTACTCCACTTAAATGACAAATGTTGGTTTAGTAACCATGTGGGTTACATATATATATATATATATATATATAGATATAGATAGCATGGCCCTTATCACATTACATCCTGTGTAATTGCACCTTTCCATGCAGTACTTCAAAGTGTGTTTGATCTGTTCTGTATTTTCAAGGATGCATGAAGGATACAGGAATTATGAAAAAAATTTTGTGAAGATCCAGCTGAATTCTAATCGTATATTTTGTGACTTTGAATATCCTTCCAACTTTCAGAGTGTTTTAAAATCCAGCTTTATTATCTTTGAGTCTTTGAGGTCATTTGTGAGGTTTGAGTTTTTTTTTCATTTTCCTGTGTGTGTGTGTGTGTGTGTGTGTGACATTCAGTTGCTGCTACCCGAGGGAATCCGCAGAGAACGTCGCAGCCTCAGCCTCTGCCTCTGCCATCAGTGCATGAATGTGTAAATGGATAAATGTTGACATGTAGTTCAAAGCACTTTGAGTGGTCTGAGGACCAGAAAGCAGGCGCTATATAAATGCAGTCCATTTACCATCCATTTAACAATTTTTTCAAGTGCCTGCTGTCTTTAATGGTTTAATGGGACATGGCAACAAATCAAGCTAAAGCTGGAATAAATAAAAAGCAGGTCTGAGGCAGGCAGGCATATATATATATATATATATATATATATATATATATATATATATATATATATATATATATTATATATATATATATTATATATAGATATATATATAGATATATCTATATATATATATATATATATATATTATATATATATATATATATATATATATTTATATATATTTATATATATATATATATATATTTATATGGGTATATTTATAGTTTTAATGGACAATTTTACAGAGAGTACTGGAACAGACTGGATACCAATATAATTAACTCCTAATGTTTATTCAAGTTACAGGAACAAGACAGAGATCCAGTAAATGTGCTTTAGATGTATCATCTCATTTGAAAATGCTAAATAACAAATAACAACCTACTAGATTTACTCAAGAGGTAGAAACGGGTCTTTGACAGCGTGCTCTACATGCTGTAATCCATGTGTGTTAAGTGAACTTCACGAGTCAGTTATGGAGCTCTCTCATGAAAGCCTGTGATGATGCTTTTCTCTCTGCTCATTGCAGCATTTATTTATTTTTTGCTCACTCACCAGTCAAGAGTAACAGTGTTTGTTGTTGTGGTACTCTCCAATGCTTTATATGTTGAACCTGCCCTCAGCCAGTGTGAAATAAAAAGTTGCTCTTAAGCACACTCTAGAGAAGATTAAAGCAGCCATTCTGCTATGCTATGTGCAGCGACAAGTCTGATGCTTTTAAACCATTTTAATTGGTTTAAATCCTTTTCATCTGTTTTCTCTTTCCTCTGCCTCTCCAACCTTCTTCACTCTATTCTGCTTCTGTCCTTCTGACACTTTTTCCTCTAATTGGACAATTACTCTGTATTCCTTTTTGTTAAGTGCAGTTCTAGTTAAGCATGAATTGTTTGGAATATTATTTAAATGAGGTGCACAGGCCTTAAACAGTGAGCTTATGCCGTAGCCTCTCCTGCACAGAGGAGCAGATGCTGAATCTCCTCTGGAGCTATGAATAGTGCAAAGATCAGATTTAATGGCCATTCAAAATAACACTGCTGTCTAGATATCACTAATGACAATAGAAAATGTGGAGGTGATTGTTGCAGTAATGCTCATAATACTCATCATTAAAATGATGATTAGTACATCAGTGTGAATTGTCCCTTCAGTTAGAATTGATCATTTCTACTACAGTCAGGGCTGGAATTAGGCAATTAGGCACATTAGGCAAGCTTGGCAACTTACTGGTCCCCCCAAGTGAACACTACATCTGATAGCTAATGATTTATTGTGATGTGATATATGTAGATTAACACTAAAGGCATCAAAACAATGAAATAACATGTGGAATTTAGTGAAAATAAAGTGAAATATGTTTTATATTTGACATTCTTCAAAGTAGCCACCTCTTGCTTTGATGATAGCTTTGCACACTCTTGATATTCCCCCTTTCAGCTTCATGAGATCGTCACCTGAAATGATTTTTTAACAGTCTTGCAGAATTAAAAAAAAAAATCAAACCAGACGGATGACATGTCACTGCAGAATGCTATGGCAGAAATTTAAATAAATCTCCAACAGTGTCACCAGCAAAGCACCCCCACACCATCGCACCTCTTCCTCTGCTTCATTATGGGAACCACACATGCAGATACAATCCGTTCTCATTCTCCTTGTCTAACAATTTCCACTGGACTAATGTCCATTTCTTGTGTTTTTTGGCCAAAGAAGTTTTTTAATTCTTGTTGGTCTCCCTCACTCATGGTTTCTTTGAAGTAATCTGACCCCAAATGCCTGATTCACACAGTCTCCTCTGAACAGTTGATGTAGAGATGTGTCTGGTACTTGAATTCTGTGAAATATTAATGTGGCCTCTAATCTGAGGTGCTGTTAATTGTTGGTTTCTGGGGCTGGTAACTGTAATGAACTTCTCCTTTGCAGCAGAGCTGTAAGTGTTTGATGACTTTTGTGCCTGCACTTAAACACACATTTAAAGTTCTTCAAACGTTCTGGACTGACTGACCGACCTTCATGTCTTAAAGTGATTTGGACTGATGTTTCTTTACTAGAACTTATTAAAGAAGGCAAGAATCTAAAATATGAAACACATTACTTTGTTCTTTTGTTTACCACATCATTATTCACTTCATAATTCAAACTATGCTGCGTTTTGTCTTACAGTGGGGACTGAGCATGGTCAGGAGGCCATTGAAAGTGCTGCTGTCTTTCTGTTTGAGACCTTCCACAACAAAGACCATGTGGGCACAGAGGACACCCGAGCCATTAAACAGATGTTTGGCCCCTTTCCATCATCTGGAGCTGAAGCCTCATGTGCCTCCGTGGCTCGGATGGTGTCTTCACTTGGAGAATCCCGCGTCGAGGACTTTATCCAGACACAGAGCGCCCGTAATAACCCTCAACGAGGCTCCACTTTTGGGTGCAACATTGCCTTCTCGTATGAATGCTACACATTGGATCCACTGGAGGATCTGCCTTCCTCTGGTGTCCATGAAGAGAAAGTGAGCCTAGATTTTATAAACTTCCTCAACAACCAGAGTGGGAGGAAGATCGCCGGTGAGGAAGAGATGTTTACCTCAGGAAGATCTTTGAGCTCTGGGGATGGAACTATACTCAGAAGAGAGGTAGAGAAATATCTGGAAGGAGGCAACATGATCTCATCCAGCCCGGAGGAGCTGTGCACCTCCCTCTTTGAAATGCTGGCCTCCCGCAAGAGCGACGATGAGCTGCAGAATGAGGTTTGTGTTACTGGGAAATACACTTTATCTATAGCTATATATGTGATGAATTGCTCTTGGGAATCTTTTTCGCAGATTAATCAAGCTAAAATTTGCTTAGTGTGCCTCACCTGCTGTTTTATCTGTAACATTGATATAATTTAATATAACAGCTTAAATTGATCCATGATACAGAATTTACAGGATGTACACAGGGGTATGTTTGATAATGATTTGACTCAAACAGAGTGAGTGCTCGAGCCTCCTGCGTGTCCCTGCTGTAAGTGATGGGTTCACAACAGGTGAGGCTGTATCATGTGCTGTGTCAGATGTGACTCAGACACTTGCTTCCATCTTCAATAGGCCTGCTTAGATTGAATTGAATTTGCAAAATTGTAAGAAGCTTCACTGTGCGTGACTGCATTTTCTACTGAGTTGCACTGCGTGCTTGCAGCACAGTGTTGTCTTTTCTGTTCAGTTACATGTAGACTGCTCCTTCACAGTAGCAGTGTCAAACACACAATCCGGACCTGTCGAAAACCCACCTGATACATACCCAAGACCTGTGGCAATAAAAAACGTTATGTACCATAACAATACCCACGACTGAAAGCAATCTAGACCCAGCCACAGTCTGGTCTGCTGTGAACTGACGGAACACATTCAGTCAATGTAATGCATAGCAGGGAGAAAATATAACAATGATAAGAAAAGGAAGAATCTTTTTTTCACATAATTACAAATGGGAATAAAATTCATTGACTTGTAACAAGCTTAGCCACCAGTGACACACTGGGCACGCTACACACACACACAGTCATCACTGTAGAGAGCTGATACTTAGTGCTGGAAGCTGTCATGTGTTTAGGCTCAATCTAACGTCTAAGGGATTTTGGGACTGGGTAACAACCGTAAATTTACGGTTGCTAGTGAAGTGTGTGCTTCTTCTTCCTTCAGACAGTCACCCGCCTCCTGGCCTCCTGTCGGTGGATAGATCAACATTTAGTCAGCCCTCACTGGCTAAGCGGGCTAGCTAACTATAGCAGCTAACACCTGAGTTTCTGTAACAATAAGAATAAGAAAAATCTTTTTGTCCACATAATTACAAATTGGATTATAATTATTTGACTCATAGAAGAACATTTTGATTCTTAAACTTAAAGTTTTTCTGAACGTTCAACAATTTTTTGGCCTTTTCAAGCTTTATTGTATAGAGACAGCTAAAGAGTGACAGGAATGTGGGGAGAGAGAGATGGGGAATGACATGCAGCAAAGGGCCGCAGGTTGGATTCGGCAAGGACTGAGCCTTTGTACATGGGGTGGCTGTTCTACCAACTGAGCTAAACAACTCCCCAGACTTCAACATTTTCATTGAAAGTCCTATAGCACCACAGAATGTGTCCTGATTGGCTGCTGACAGCCCTGTTAGTTGAAGAGTCAGTCCCATTGGACTGCAGTAGAGGGGATTGTTGTGTTAGCTTCAAAAATGGTTTAGCTAACACTGTGACTAATGAGACGCGCTGCTGTTTCCATGACTCACTGTTATCCTGTGTTACTCTGTGCACACATTAATTATAATAATAATAATAATAATAATCACAATAATAACAACAATAATAATAATCACAATAATAATAATAATTTCAATGATTCGACTGAAGTGAGATTTTGGGGCTTTTCAAGTGATGATTCAAGTCGACACTGCTACTATTAAAGACTTTAGAGATCAATTTGAACTTGAACAGTCAGCTCTCATCATGGTATTTCAATGACATAAAGTTTGACCTGTCCTAATGGTACATTTAATGTTTCAAGGCTGCTATTGATTCTATAACCTTGACCTTCATCAGCAGGCCTTTTGGGTTTGATCCAGATGCTAGATATATCACATGCTGGCTGTTAAACCAAGTCAACCTTGGCCTTTAGCTCTGGACCTTTTTAGACATTTCCAACTTTCTGCATGGTTTTGACATTCACTGGTAATAAAGACACTCTGAAAGTAACTCAACATATACACATAAAACAGAGCCTAAGACCTAAATGTCTTAACTTTGGAGGATTGAATGATGAGATGAGATCATGTTCATTCTCTGTCTTCTCTGTTAATTAGAGGTTTGGATGAAGCTGGTGTAACAGCAGAGCTAAGAGAACTACTCCTGTTTTGAGCTTCCTCCACATCTTGATGTCTGAAGCAGAGAAAAGGGAATATGTGCTAAGCAGAAAAAGAAGGAGAAAAAAGAATCAGAAATAAATATAAAAAGTAAAGGTCAGGATCCGAGTGCTCATTGAAGACCTCTTGTGTCTCGCCCCGTTGAAACCCCCAGCAGTAATTTACCATCCTTTACATTTACTTATGAATCCACAAAGTGCTCCATCATTCTGTCCCCATGCATTTTCACCCACTTCCATTCTCCACCTCCCTCATACTCTGAGGCTTTTATGTGGTCCATATAGCCCCTCCTCAGCACCTCCCTTTGTCTCTCTTCTCTTTCTATCAATTGCTTCCACACAGAAGCAGAATCGTACAACTTCAGCTGGTTACATTTGGTTCCAATGTTTCTCACGTAGTTGACATTTGAAAGCAAACTCTCCCACTGACATCTTTAGATGTAGAATGCCCGGTGTGTGTGTGTGTGTGTGTGTGTGTGTGTGTGTGTGTGTGTGTGTGTGTGTGGGTGTGTGTGTGTGTGTGTGTGGGTGTGTGTGGTGTGTGTGTGTGTGTGTGTGTGTGTGTGTGTGTGGTGTGTGTGGTGTGTGTGTGTGTGTGTATGCGTGTGTGTGTGACAGACAGACAGACAGACAGACAGACAGACAGACAGACAGACAGACAGACAGACAGACAGCAGACAGACAGACAGACAGACAGACAGACAGACAACAGACAGACAGACAGACAGACAGACAGACAGACAGACAGACAGACAGACAGACAGACAGACAGACAGACAGACAGACAGACAGACTCCCTCCCTCCCTCCCTCCCTCCCTCTCTGTGTGACTCCAAAGTCAACAGTAAGGTTTAAAGGCTCTGCAGTCAGCGCCATTAGAGCTGACAATAGACAGAAGCTGCTCCTTATTATTTCTCATTGCTGACATTTGCGGTTGTCGCTGAGTTCCAGGATGGGGATGGTGCAGGGGAAAGCCATTTGCCTATATATGGGAGCTGATTGGGAGGACACTGTTACTGCATGTTCAAGTAGCCTCATGTTATTGATAGTGAAACCTACAGTTACTTGTTAAACGAGGAGTTGTCTGGATTAATAGCTAATTGGAACAGGACTTGATTGGCTACTCCAATCACTACATCAAAACAGACTCTGTATACCTTGTATAAGTACACTGCATTAACCTGGTAGAGTGCCCCTGAATTGTCACAGTGGCCCGGGTTCAATCTGCAGCGCTTGGCCATTATTTCTTTTTTCTGCTCTCGCTCCTGTCCGTCTCACACAGTCATCACCCCCAACAGGAGCCAGTTGTCACAAGATTAGCATTCAGTTAGCTAACAGCTGAGGTGAAGAAGCTGGTCCTGGCTTGAATATGGCAAAAATCATAATCATGAATACTTTGTTCAACATTTAGACCAGGATGACTTTGGAAATATGCTTTTTATTTAACATTTAAACTGGTCTTGAACTTCAAATAAAATTCAACCAAACAAACAACAAATAAATACAATATAAATGGTAAGTAGTAAATGTGTGCTCAGGAGCTGCCGGTGGATGGATCGACATTTAGTCAGCCCTCAATGGCTACATCGGGCTGGCTAACTACAGCAGCTAACACCTGACACGGGACTCACACAGGAGGCGGAATGGCAGCAGAACGGCAGTGCCGCAGTCCGTTGTCCGGCGTCAACTCACACCGGACGCGTGTCAGCCGCGAAACGGCAGCGGAGCGAGCCGGCCGTTTTCACGCGAGATCACGAGAGAATCCTGGACGTAAGCGAAACCCCTCGACAAACCCGGTGTGAGTGCTCTCATTGACTAGACTGGCTTCTATTTGCTACGGTGACCGCGGTGGTACCGGTCCGCTTCCGTTCCGTATCCGGTGTGAGTTGGCCTTGAGTGTCCATGGTGTGGAGCTGTGCTTCCAGTTCATTAAGTCTTGCCTCCAAAATGGCAAATGGCAACACTACATCTACAGTATTACATGTACTATTAAACGTCGTGCCAGTACAAGTAAAGAAGCAGAGGAATAGCTAAACATTTGACACAGAGCAAGAGATGTCAAGAGCTGAAGTACTCCAGCTAGCATAAGTGAGCACCATGGAAACACCTGTGGGAGTATAGAGATAGTTGCTAAAAGGAGGACAGAGCTGTGAGTGCTTGAGCAGAACTAGTGTAAGTTATAATGTATAGTGAGTAATGAACCAAAAATAAACTGGCACTATAACAGCAGTAAAATACTACCAGTAACTGTACAGACGCTGGATCCATCCACACTTAGCGATGGATATACATTTTTTCTGAAGCACATGAGATCTAGTTGTCTTTTACGATGGATACGTCATGGCTAGTTGATTGACCATTGTTGCTGTATTTCTATAAACATGGCTTCCCCTCAAACAATGCACGAGGCTTATCAAACGAGACGGTGCTGATCAAATCTGAATAAAGATTCTGTTACTGAGATGACCATCTTCTGCCTCTGATGTATTGTGAACATATTGTAGTGTACTGTTTTTCTTTTCACTTTGCTTTTTAATATCTTATGGAGCATTTTATACCTTATATTTCTGAAGACAGGAAGCTGGGGAGAGGATAAAGAGGTGTGGTGTTGTGCACCAGATTGCTGATAGGAGTAAGGACTGGCTTGGTACATGGGGCGCTCGCTCTACCTATTGAGCTATCAGGGTGCCTCATTTCACAGCCGTCCGCTATGCTGAAAATGGACGATCCAAAACCAAGCACTGCCCAACCAATGACAGTATAAAGAATGGACAGATCATAGTTTTCCGAAGTGCTGTTTTAAAGCTCAAAATATGTAGGTTCTACTTCTTCTTCCGTCTCCGGGCTACTCTAAAAATTGGCAATGACACGAATCATTGTTGGACCTGGGGTGTATGACGCCTCATACAAGCCATCGATAACGGCACCCATCTGTCATTCAGAGTAGCCACATTGTAGTTTTCTGCATAAGTTGATATCATTTGAACAGGTGAGTTGTATATAAATTAACAGTACAGTTGTCATAAATGGGGAAATTAGCTATAGAGACCAAAACTGTTTTTTTTGGTACTTTCACATAGGCTTAATTTTCCAGCCATGGAGGTTGGTGCAAATGCATTCTTGTCTGGTTCTGTGTGTCGACACCATAACAGAAGCTCTTGCAACTGGAAATGAGACGATGTGCTTACTGCAGCATGTGTGCACTTTTCTGTCAGGACACAGTGGAATGTTTTGTCTCGTACATCTTATTTTCATAATTCCGAAATAAAAAATAAAATTCCATTAGTCACCCACTCTAACACACTTCTTTGCAGTGCTTATCTTAACACAAGCCCTGCGTTATTAATTGCTGCCTTTGCCACATTGCCAAACAGCAGTTGCATTGCTTCCCTCTGAGATTTGGAAATTCTGAGCAGAGCTGAATTTATTGTTTCAGGAAGAAGGTGAGTACAGTGAAAACAAAAGCTGAACCTGTGCCCTGTGCAGTAGCTACACCTTAACTTATGAATTGTTAAGTTCCCGTAGTGGAAACAAAGCCTGTTTGTTGTTTGGGAGGGTTGCACTGGCCCACTGTGCTGTCAACGTGAGATTGCACAAAGGCTGTCTTTATCATCTTCCATTTTAAAGTTGGGTTATTTATACGCTACTGAAATATTTCTTTACACAAACATTAACCAAAGTCTTAAAATGAGTCTGAATCTAATCTTGTTTTTTTTTCACTAAATTTGTGTTGAATTGGTTTCAGGAGAGATGCAGCTCTGCCTTGTAGTGACTCAGTTCAAATAATGCTTTACGTGTTCCATTTACAGGCTGAAAAATTGACTAGCCAAGGCTGAATATTTAATCACAGATAAAGCTCCTGCTCAAACATTTACACTCATGACCTGTAGCCTTGCAGATGTGGAGTTATTACCCAGTTAATGGTTTAGAACTGGTCTTGCCTGCAGGATGGTGGACTGTACAGAATCCATCTGAAGGAGAAACTCTGCCCCTCAGTCCCAGCAGAACCTACACCTAATCAGTCAACTCCAAGGACAGAATTCATGAGTTCATTAAAAAAATCCCTTCGAACAGGTGAGAGCACAGCCCTCCCACCACCAACTGCCGACATACAGTATGCTCAGGTCCAATAAAACAGCGACATTTGCAGGGACCAATAGAAATTTAGAGCAGATATAAAAGAGACCCCGGAGGGAAACAAAGATAACCCCAACAAAGACGATGGCTGACCTGACATCAAAGTCTGTCTGTTGTTTTAGCTGCATGCTGTGCTGACTATTGCCTTCCCAAGGGAGGACACACTGAAAGAGCAAGCCATACCTCCATCCTCAAAGCACCTTGAATGAAGAGGCAAAGCAAAACACTGCATTGTTTTTACAGGTTGAAATTACACACCCTAGGCCGTCAGGTCTACTATTTTCCAATTAGGAAGCACAAACTTCATCATCACTTCCACTCGAGTCGCACAATGATATTGATGACTGTCTGGGCAGCCACTGTTTCCACTATGTTTTTAATTGTGTGCTGCTGCTGCTTCTGCTGTGCACAGGGTTTCTTCTTGTTGTTGTTTATCTGTCACTTGCTAAGTGCCAGGTGGCTATGTTTGGGAGGCTAAGCGGCAGAGCATATTCTGTACCAGGCTGATGGTAATTACCAGGTGCTCAGCCTTGGCAGAAGCAGCACGTTTGGGGGTGTTGGTTAGCCATAGCATGAGTATACATGTTCAAATGTGTATGTGCAGTGGTATGTTTCCTACTGCTGCTCTAGATGACTGTATTTTTGGCTGATTTTCACCACCTCCCTTCCTTTCTTTCTTCTTTCATTCCTTCCACTCTTTCTTTTTCCCCAGCTGTTTGAGCTGCTGGGCCCAGAGGGGTTGGAGATGATCTCCACTCTACTCCAGCAAAGGGCGGACATTGTCGACTCCCTCCTCGCCATGCCACCTGATAGGACTGGCTACCCATCAGGTGAGACAGACCCATAGCAACCAGATAATCTCCGTGGTAACACAAACTCCACTTGTACTGATGCTATGACACAGTCATGAATACTAGAAATGACTTTACCTTGATAAAAGAACAATACTGACTGAAGGTCTTTCTCTCACGAGGTTAGACTGAGAGGCCATTTATGCATTTCTCTTTTTGAATATTGTGTCACATCTAATGAAACACTGATTTGTTTGCAGCCATATTTAAAACTGTAACATTCAACATGCTTTTTTCTTTTACACATTTAAAGTGATTTATGGTGAGTTTTAAATGGGCAAACTGAAAAACTGCAGTATGTGAATGTGACAACGCTAAATGTACCAGGAAACATTTACAAACTGACAAGAGCCTTCTTAAAGTGATGAATACTGTTCAGTGAGCAGCTGTGAAATGGAGATGTTTTGTTTCAGGTGCCACAGTCTCTGATGTCCCAGTGTTTTTTAGCTGCTGATGTATCAGCCAGTATTAACTCAAGCAGTATTACATGAGAGTGTGTGCTATACTCTCATTATTGGCACAACAGTGATGCAATGACGTAAATATCACCGAAGTGCCAATAAGTTAAAGCTCACCCTCGAATGTAATATTGCGATATTGTGATATGCACCAATTACCTATTTAAGCAAAGTACACTGCCCATCCAAAAAAGTCACCACCTGGATCTGATCGTTAAGAGCCTTCCATTGGAAAAAAAATGACTGAGGTGATTTAATATATTTCAGCTAGCAACAAGTTATTTAACCCTAGCTGATGCTGTGAGTAGCTTCTTATTTCTTAAACAACCATGTCGGAAGACACATCCTGTGGTCGTGAAAAGGATGTTAGAAAGAACAAATCATTTGCCTGCATCAGGCAAAGAAAACAACTACAATAAGACAGCAACAAAGGAGATTGCTGAAAGTACTAGAATTGGGTTAAGAGCTGTCCAACGTATTATTAGAACTGGAAGGATGGTAGTAAACCATCATGTTTGAGGAAGAAATAATGATCAATTAAATGTCCTACGCCAACTTTATGACTGCCGTACGCACGTTTCTACAGTTATTGTTCCTTTGGCGACACTTAGGGGTGATGCTGGGAAACTGTTCTGCACATCACTGCACATCAGACACACACTTATGAACAATTAACACACCCACATGTTTGCTATTATATAGATGGTTATAAAAGCATGCGTAATGTGATGAAGAAAATGGTATTAACAAAAGCCGGGAGGATTTGCTTGCAAACAAGGCTAATTGGTTCATAAGCCGATTTCGGTTACCAAGGCCAGTCTTACTGGAGTTGTGCGCTGGTTTACATATGGGACAAATAAACGAATAAACTCTTTACTTACCCAGAAGTCATCCATCGCGCACCGTGCCAGTGTGCCAATGCACATTTGGGCATGTGCGCATTCAAATATCATGTTTTTGGTTTTCTTAATTTTCTGCTGGTGAAATTAGAGCTGCAGAGCTTTCTAACAAGCCCCTGATTGTCTCCCTGTGTTCAGTATTCCTGTCAGTAAAAGCGGGCATAAAGTTGGAAATGTCAGCCACTGCGCCACACCTGTCCACACCTGTGTGTGCGCTGCTCGGATCCCACGGCATTTACAGCCTCACACACACACTGCCACTCACGTCTTTTTTTGTCATATTTATCCCTGTTGACAGGGAAC
>CM014091.1:3478966-3658966 GCA_004119915.2 Collichthys lucidus
GTCTTACCTCTGCAGAGTCAGAATGCTGCCCAGGTTTCTGTACAAAACGATGCCGGTTACAAACGTGGAGGATTCGTCTGCATCTGTGTTGGGGAAGAAACAGAGGCGCACACACACAAACAATCAGTAGTGTTTAGATGAGTGTGTAGAGAGACATGAATGGTTCAGCCTCTGTTAGTACTGTGGCCTGCTATAGAGGACAATGCAGGTCAGCCATGCTGCCTGCAATCCTTCAGCTCCCCAAGAGCTCTTTACACTGGCCTACATGACTATTCAGCTATAAACGCTGCCTCTTACATTGCTTTACAGTCACGCACACAAACACACACCCTGAAACACAGATACATGCACACAACTGACACAGCTAATTTCCATAATCTCAACAGTGGCAGAGCAGAGTGAAAACAAGACAATGCTCCCCCTAAATTCTACTTGAGCAGTGGAGGAGTGAAGAAAAAAACTAAAGAAAAGTCAGACGGAAAGAGGGTTTACAGAGAAGTGCTTGTCAAACAAAGATCTAACAGCCCAAAATAAGGGATACTATCATATCATTTGACACTGTCATATATTGTGTAGTACAGCAGTAACAGGTTCACTCTTACCACCAGAGTAATAGCAAACCCAGTGTCCTCCTGTGTGGAACCGTAAAAGTAAAATGAAAATAACTCAGGACCCTTGACTTGCTTTTGAGAATTTCTAACAAATACAGAAAAAGAGCCCTTCATTTGAATAGTTATAGTGATTACTGAACAAGAACAACAAACCCTAACCCAACAAAAACATGATTTATTAATTTTTTTTCAAGCTTTATTTTTGATAGAGACAGCTGAAGAGTGACAGGAATGTGGGGAGAGAGAATGACATGCAGTAAAGGATTCAAACCCTGGGCTGCTGCAGCAGGGCTTTGTACATGGGGCGGCTGCTCTACCAACTGAGCTAATCGACAACCCAAAGACATGAGCGATATCTTATCAAAGCTATACCTGATTGGTTGATATTCAATAGAGGCGAAAGGCGTAACAATGGTGTACTTATTGATTGCAAAGTCTTCGCTTCGCCCTGTTCTTTTTAGCTTGAAATGAGACAGGCGCTCTCTCGAGCCGTGTTTAGTTTGTCCGTTTTAGACCACTGCTGGAAAACAGTGGTCTCTGTGAAAAATTGGTTCTTTGTTGAAATATATTTTTGAGCTTTATTTTGATAGAGACAGCTGAAGAGCAATAGAGGGGTGGAGAGAGGAGGCTGCTACAGCAAGGACTGAGCCTTTGTGCATGGGGCGCACACTCTACCAGGTGAGCTAACCGATGCCCCGAAAGAAAGTTAAAGTAACAAAAATATAAAGATTCTTATTTTCAGGTGGTTATACACTAATGGAAACAGTGAATATAACATATAATTTCTGTCACATTCTGTAAATAGAATAGATCTTGCAGCAAGATCTCTACACCACAACAATGAGATTATGGTTATGGCAAATAAAAAATATGGTTAAGGCATGGTTACAGGAAACCTAACAATATATGGCTAAGATTAGGCAAATACAAAGAGGTTTGGGAATGATTGTGCTCATGGAAAAAACAAATGAACAAACAAAGCAAACTCCTCCATGAAAGTCTGATGTTGCATGGCCACGAGGCTCCATATATTTTGTAATCTACAAAACAGTCTGTGTGACAGTCTATGTGCACACCAATGTGTGGGCTGGACAGAATGTATGTAGGCATGGACCATACACTGACAAACATGAGTGTATGCAGACACCAAATATAGTCCAAACAGCCTTCTCTTTTGTTCTCTCCATATAAAACGCACAATACTTGTGTCAACACACAGTGCTGCATTGGCACTTAAAACACTGGCACTGAACCTGGCACTGCTTTTAAATGTTGATCTGTGGAATCCACCAATGTGTGATACATATATCAACTGCAAGTGTGAGCAGAGCTGGAGCGGGTAGTGAGAAACTTTATTGGTTTGCAGCACAGCCAGACACACCATGGGCCAGGAGGATCCATTATGTTTAGAATAAAGAAAGACTGAATGTTAGGACTGAAGTCATAACCTAAATACAGTGACACCAAGAGTCCAGTGTGTGCATGCATCTATTCCTTTAATCCTTTAAGAACCAATAAATTGTAACAGTTACGGGATGGGAATACTCTCATACTATTTTTCCAGCAATAGCTATTGCTGGAAAAATAGTATCATAGTATAAAAAATGGGGAGTGATTGACACTTTAAAGTCTGCTGTACCCAGTTGTGTATAGTGTCAGCAGAAGAAAGAGGTCACCAAAGAATTAGATGGAAACGTAGTGAAATAGGTTTTCCTGCAAGCTGCATGGAAGTTCTGGACAGAGTTCTTCACAGCTCTTCTCTTCTTGTACATTGTTTTGTTGTTTTTTATTTCACGCTTGCTTTGGCAATGCAAACTGTGACAAATGTATCCATCACCTTGTTTACCTTTTAACTATATTGTTTTTTGCTCTACGCTGTGTATTTTTATGTTTTTTATCGCACAGCTGTGACCTGTTGCAAAGGCCAGCAAGAGTTTGGGTAGCAAACTGTGCCTGGTGTAAATAACTGTAATTTTAATTAGTTTTTTTTTTTCTGTCTGTATAATGAAAAGTTTCTATGAGTTTCTTTTGATAACCTTGCTTAAGATAAAGGTAATATTCCTCATTATGGGAAACTGAAAGATAACTGAACCTCAAAGTTAAAGACCCTCTGGTGATTCTTTGTAATGATGTTCTTACATGTTATACATTATACATGCATTGTATGCTCATAGTGTCTTCTTAACTAAATAAATGAATAATGAATAAAAAGACAACGACACTCTCTGGAGTTGGTTTGTTCATCTCTCACTGCAGACACATGCCCATCCTTAAGCAAGGCATCCATAAGCCAAATCTCTAGTATAGTACAGTACAGTGCGTTAATCGTTCACCATGGTTGCATGTTCACAATCTACATAGCGTGGCTTTGAAGTGGTCTGCAGTTAAAACCTGAAACACTTTGTAAAGATCCAACCATCCATTTTCTGTGACTGCACTTATCAGGGTCTTGGTGAGCTGTAGCCTATCCAAGCTGACATTGGGTGAGAGGCAGGGTACACCTTGGAGAAGAGTCACCGACCTACCTACCAACTGCATTTCTTCGAGATGTAGGCTGAAGCCAGAGCGGAGAGAACCCACGCAGACACAGGGAGAACATGCGAACTCTACACAAAAAGGCTGTTATTCTCTCAAGAAGAGAGCAAGACGTGACAGTTTGAACTTGAATAAGTCAGGACTTTGGGTTCATATTAGTTTACCCTCAGATTATCCAGTGCTCTGGCTTGCACCTAAAACACATGCACCACTGACCCAGCCATTGAAATACAGATCAGCCAATCACAAAAGACCTTCAGTACTTACAGTAGAACATCTATTGGCTGATATTCATTTGTGCATCTCTACATGAGGTCACAGCTCTCTGTGGGTGAGCTCCCCCCTGTTTCAGTAAAGGGACAACAGGACAGCGCCAGCATCTGAAGAAATTTGTCAAAACTTGACTGCTGGACTACATGAAAGCAGAGACAGGCCCGGGGTGAGGAGAAGCCTTCTCTTTCCGGCTGCAGTGTCAAATGCAAATAAATAAATAAATAAACCCAACTGCATCTGCTGGGATGATCTGAAGACATCCAGCTCTTCTGCTCCAGCAAACTACAGGGCAGCCTGAGAGCACGTAGCAGTGTGCCAGGCAGCAGGCAGGGGCTGTAGCTTCCAGGCAACAGCTGAGCTCCCATGGGCATCAGGGGGAATGGAGCAAGACGCGTGTGTATGTGTGTATGTATGTGTTTGGGGATGAAGTATTATGTGTCCTGCTCATCCACTCTTTGGCTGCTCCATCCAATATGCTCAGCCAGATTGTCTGTGCCCAACAAGAGCAAGCCTGGAGGGACTTTAACCTGTGATTCAATAATGTTCGAGAACGGAAACAGTTCAGAGCCAACTATCTGTAATGTTCGATCTATGATGTATGTACAGAATATTTGTTTGCATATGTTGAAGTGTGAATGTGTACGCTGCATGTGGCCGTGCATAAGCTTCTTTACTGGCATGGCTTCATGTTCTACAACTGTGGTCTCAGTACTGAGATAAGTTAAAGTTTTATTTAGAATTTCAAATACAAATATTACATTATACCATGTTCAAATGATTATTTATTTCTTTGTTTACTAATCATCATAGATGTCATGACACTGAACCACATGGACTAAATCTAGAGTCAAAGCTAACGTAGCAGACCTTGCTCAGACTCTGATGGTTAAAAATTTAAATTCATAGTGGTTGATTTTTTTTTATTTTTATATTTGTGAAAGTCAGATGTCAGCAGAGTTGCACGACACGACAACAACGGAGTGAACATTTAAGGTGCTACTCCGTCGGATGTCATTTCGATCGCGTACATGAGCTTTTGCTGTGTTTTGCTGTGTTTGCAGGCTTTCAGCAACTGACTGTGAAGTGACATAAGAGCAGTGTGTTGGCAGTGACTGCTGCTTCCTGCTCAGTGAGGAGCATGCCAAGTGTGTCCCACAGTTTAACTGTTAGCCTTGTAAAGGTTCCCTGTGGAGGTTCAGACCTCTCTTAGCACCACAGAGGTGTTTTTTTTTTTTTTTTTATGAGTGGGCCCCACACAAGAACAGACATGCATGAGCCCAGAGGCAGCACCCTACCGCTACTGTCTAACACACTTCCAATGATCGACAGGTGGCAGCAACACACAAACATATGCTGCAGCATGCCAACAAAGTCAGTGAAGAAGAGTGCTGTGAACTAAGCATAAACATGCTAAATTTAAAATAAAGCTGGCTTTGCAAATGTTTTATATGGAAGGAAATGTGCCACCACATATGTTAGGTGTCTTCTGTTAACACTGAATGTACACATAACTGTTGTTTGTTTCCAACAAAACTCAGCAGTAAGCGTGACTTCATGTGGAGAAACAATGAAAATAGAGACAATAGAGATAGAGTTCATCATTCTGAGCTCAGACAGAGCTTTACACACATCATGCAAATAACGGCAAACGTCTGCATAGCTTGGGCGAATAAACGCCGACTGCCAATGTGAACGCAACTTCATACAACACTAAAATCTGTTTCAGATCATTTTTCAATACCCGTCCAACGTCTGTGGCCTCATTCCACCTATATAAGGTCAGGTAATGATGATGTCTTTAAAGTCCACAGAAAACAGAGTGCTGTTTGCTCCTTCATTTTTCTGTGTTTCTTATAAAAACGGTTCGATAACGTGAATCACCGTTTACAGAAGCCAATAGCAATTGTGGTATTGAGCTAATCTAGCTTTTAGTCAACATGGCTGGATACAGAACCAAACACCAAACACAACCTCTAAAACCAGTATTCTGGCTGGGAATACAGTAGCCTCCTGGTGTGCCTGGAGCTGAGTCAGTTTTCTGCAAAGCTAACTGAGCTAACAACAGTTGGTTTGCTACGTTAATCTTTAATAAAGTCCCAAATTTTTTTTGCTATTATTGGGCCAGATATTGGAGTAGATGTGTTATATATGAAAACTCTCTCTCTCCCTCTCTCTCTCTCTCCTACATCTAGCGATGTAATTGTACATTGCAAACACCTCGCCTAACCCTCAAAATGCTAAAAGTCCAGTCTAGTTTTAATCTTTTCTAGGGTACTGTAGAAACATGGCAGTTCAAACTCTGCAGGAGAGGATCCATAGCATCTGTAGATATGAAAGTCTCATTTCAACAAAAACATAAGGATTCTTATTCTCAGGTGATTATACACTAATGAAATACTTATGAATAGTTTTGAATATACAGTAGTTCTTACATACTCGTTACATACTTTAAATAATTTAAAACTTTTAATGGAGGCCCGTGCAGAGTGCTACAAAAAGAACCACTGGCCTACACAGCATGCCACGTTTTTTATTTTAAGAAAAAATGCAGATGCTTTGCGTAGATGCGAGGAAAGGCTGATCAATCAGTGTAAACAAGGCATCAGAGAGCCATTCTAATCCATGTAAGCACGTCCAAGCTGTGTGCATAAAGAGGGCTGCTGGCGTGACATTGCCACCATGGAGACACATCTCCCAGCTGGGGAGGAAATTGTCTCTAATTGCTCCTGATTGGCTCCTGTTGACTCCTGATTAGGAGTGACGGCCTCATTAGCATGCTAGCGGTACAGGGCTGCCTTTAATGGTCGAAAAACAACCCGACTGACAAATAACCCTACTGCTACTGAAAACTGTGCACTGAGCACCTGCCTGCAGTGAGAAGCCTTGCTCGGCTGATGCTGTTCTTAATCACAACTCATGATGCAAAAAACACAAGTATGCAGCCCCCCCCCCCCCCCCCCCCCCCCACACACACACACACACACACACACACACACCACTGAATATTGATATTGCACGATGCTGAAAAACTACTCATCATGATGTTTTTACCATATTTACTAGAGCATGTGAGGTGAGGTGACCACTAATCATCATGTCAATGGAAACAACACATATTGTCCACTCCTGTGGAGCCGTGTCACAGATACAAATGAAGGTGGATTGAATTTTGATTGCATGTCAGGGTTACAGAAAAGAAACAGCTGCATCATTGGTGCGAAGAGGGAGCCGAGTCCGAAGGTAAAACTCATCAATCAATAACCACACGCACTTCAATGGCTCTGATTTTTATTGTAGGTATTTGTTTATTTTTTGTGGATTCAACATTAGCCATTTTGTGGAAAATGATCTGAACCATTGTTCTTCTGTATTTGCAGTTACTCAACATGAAATAAAGGTGGCCCATAAATCGTTATTTACTTAATTGCTGATAAATCATGTAGCTCATATATCGATATATATAGATATCTTCTCCACTTCATGCTTATGCTTCTCTGTATTGGACAGTGGGTATTAATATTTGCGGGTGTGATTCTCAATGGCCTTGGTCGTTTTGTTTGAGGTCTAAAATAAATGACAATACCGTGTGTGTGAGTCTGTGTGTGTGTGTGTGTGTGTGTGTGTGTGTGTGTGTGTGTGTGTGTGTGTGTGTGTGTGTGTGTGTGTGTGTGTGTGTGTGTGTGTGTGTGTGTGTTTCACAGAGAGCATATAGAGAACTTGATGTGATATCAGTGTTGTCCTCGGGCTACAGTTTCTGGCCCGTGCCCGGCTCTGCTATCGATACAGTATCTGGTCTGAACATCCTGTATACTGCCTGAAAAAAGTGTTTTCCTGTCAGTCAAATCTATTGCTGTTTTACACACACACACATACACCCAGTGGCCACTTTATAAGTTACACATGAACAATCTAATATATTCCAGTATGGCAGCTCAGCCATGAGTTCCACCTTTACTGAATACAGGCTTTATGCTTCATGTTTCATTGACATTATAGTTAAAGGTGGTATTGTTCTGGACTACATCATGCTCAGAGGTGTTTTTTGTCCTCCATATTTACATGCATCAGGGAATCATAAACACCTCAATATAATACAGTGCCGTTTAGTACAGCACAATGACTAACATGACCTTAGTTATCTAAATAACACTTCTAGAACTGTGTCTGACAAAAAGTCAAAGGCATCATAAAGCTGACACGTGTACCTAATCAAGCGGACACACACGCACACACACACACACACACACACACACACACACACACACACACACACACACACACACACACACACACACACACGCGTGCGCACACACACACACACACACACACACACACACACACACACACACACACACACACACACACACACACACACACACACACACACACACACAATTCATACTGCCATAACAATAATCCTGAACAATACATCTGAGACTGCTGCAGTCATGTTGGACATATTCACGAGCATATTATTGGCTTCGTTCTGGAACACAGGGGAATGAAATGAATATGTGAGCCTACAAGCAGCAGCTGATGATTGTGTTCAGTATATGTTGATCAAAAATCCTCAAAGATTTTATTGATGATTCACTAAATATTTCAGTCTATTGAATATAATCATGCTTTGTGTACTCTCAGTTTCTTTCTGCTGTAACACACACATGTCATTGTTTTTGTCTGTAAGCAACGAATAAGTCGTCTGTGGGAACGCTCTTGTTTGTAACAGTGTCATGGAATTATTAAGGCAAACACGCTTTGGATTAACATTTTATGAAACGCTTATTGAAGACGCCGTGCCTCTTTTGTTGTACAGCTGCTGAACAGCAGGCGATGAAAAATGATTTTGTTATTGTGCTGCATGTTTCATTCTTAACATTAAATACAAGCATCTCTGCGTGCTTTTGTCCTAGCGGGTGCTTTGCTTTGGAGATTAATGGCAGCAAACAGTGTTTTATAAATCAAGTGCTGTTGCCTATCTTTGCCTATTTTTGTCTCAACAGCCCCCCTCACACACACACACACACACACACACACACACACACACACACACACACACACACACACACACACACACACACACACACACACACATACACACACACACAAAAGGGTCAAGCACACACACTCTAAATACATTTCTAAATTATTTCTAAACTAATCGGCCACAGAACAACCTGTGTCAACAACCTCACTCTTTCCTTACTTGACAGTTTCTCCAGAGTCTGCAAACACTTCATCCTGTTGTGTGTGTGTTCTGTCTCAGGTTTGAATGCTAAACGTGACATGGCTTTGTGAAGTGTGTTACGGCTCTCACCTGGCTTGCCAGTGGACAGAATGTTCTTGGGGATGGTGACTCTGTCCTCAGAGCTGCGGGCCCAGTCCACCATGCCCCTCCAGCCCTTCATAGGGAAGCTGATGTCGGCATGACCCACCACTGGACGCTTGTGGATGCTCAAAACTGTAGTAGTAGAGAAATAGTTGAAACTTAATATTACATCATGCAGGCATACATGCATGAAAACATAGTTATAAATATATTATTCCATGTCTACCTCTGAAGATAAATGCCCCGAATCTTACACACTGCACTTTTAAATTGTATTAAGACAAATTGTTGAAATACTTAATTTTTTTTTTTTTTTTTTGAATAAATTCAAGTCTTGATTTTTTGTTTTGTTTTATGAAAGGTGTAACCAGACCTGTATGGAAGCCTTTCACTTCATATCATTTTTTTCTTTTTGTGATGGGAAATGTTTTGCCAGGATCATTTTTTACTCTTTAGTTTAAATTACTTTTTTAAATCTGTGAAAGAAAGTTTAAAAAACATGAATGTTTTTAGTTCTGTTCAAAACGTGACATTTTGCTGCACTTCAGCCTCTTGTGGCCAAAATAAGAATAACAACAACGCGCTTCACCTGCCAAATCTCTCTCTCTCTCTCTCTCTCTCTCTCTCTCTCTCTCTCTCTCTCTCTCTCTCTCTCTTTTTTTTTTTTACTAGTTCTTGAGTCATAAACACAGGACACCAAACAGTTGCTTCCCAGAGCTTCCATAGACACTTAGATCTGGGGACCATGGGGTATTTTCTAAGTTTCAGTCCAGAAGACATTATCATCAGGGACCATCGAGGTGCTGTGCATGTGGGCGAACACAGAAGACAGTGGATGTAGGCGTTTTGATGTCATACACTGTCAGTTTGTGCATTGTGTGTAGTTGTGTTTCATGCCAATGAAGTTAATGAGGCGGTTCATCTTTATATAAATGTAGAGAGAAGTATAAACATTCGGAATAGTTGTATTGTTGATGTTCAGGTCTGGCGATGGAGGGAGGCAGGAGTTGGTGTGGACTCTAAAGACCTGCTGCTCGAGGGAGTGCTAATATTTACGAGGGGTTTGTTGCCTTGATGTAGATACTAAGGAGGGCTACAGAAAGACAGTGTGCCATCACTCCATGCAATAATATTACATTTGTTAAACCAGAGGTATTTAAAGCTAAGTATGATGGGCAAATCTCATCCTGACTTTACAACACAGAGCCTCCACTGACTCCAGACCAGCCCCAGTTTTTATTGTTGAGGATTTATGTGAAGATATTGGCAAAGTAACAATATGAAATATGATAGATAAGACACATCTATTACATTATTTGCACACTATAGAGCTTAAGGCCAAACAGCCACATACTTGGAGGATCAGATGATGCTTGTATTATCTATACTACTTACCACCACAATTTAAAGGCTTTACTGTATTTATATCCTGACGACAACAACAACAAAAGAAAAGTAATACCAAAGCAATAAATGCAGCGTGTAGGGTGTGTGTTTTGTATGTAGAAAGAATACTGATTGAAGCTGAGGATGCCAAATGTGTTGGTACAAATTTTTTGACTGTGATTTATTTTCAGTTTTGTTCAGGTTTTGTAAAATTAATCTTATTTAACTTCTGTTGACTTTCTGTTTAAAATGAATCAGAGCTCGACTAAAATTGGGTTTTTGAAGTAGATAAACATTCAAAGATCTAATCATGATATATGCATGATTCCTAATTTGGTCATACAAGACCAAATGAAGACCAAATGGATCCTTGAGACGAACATACTGTATGCACTAAGCAAGATATTTAAAGAGCTGCATTACGGGAAGTGTAGGATCCATACTAGATCGGCTTCCCCTCATTCCATTTTAAGCATTTTACTTTATTTATTCATATTTATTTTTTTGTTGATGGCAGTGTAATATTAAAGTGTGTTATACTATTTTGTGCTGTGGGCATTATGATAAATATGTGATATTTAAAGAAAGCCTGTCACCAGTGATGATTAGTAAGCTAATAACATGAATGAATGTCCTGTGTATGGATGCTGAACATTTATTTTGATAAGCAGAGATGAGGCACAGATCTCCTGGATGCAGAAAAGTCTGACCTAGGTTATCGGTGACTTCATACAAGTCTTGAAAGTCTTTCATCCTCAGGCCGATGACATCCACAAAGTCCTCGACCAGCCGGAACAGCTCTTTGATGTTTGGCCCCAGCTGAGAAAACACAGACACATGAAAGTAGAATAAAAGAAGAAGGATTATGGATTTGGGCTGAATATTCAGAACTGCTGTTGAGACGCTGATTGAAAAAGCTGTGTTTGTGGCAAACATTGTCCCGTTGGTTCAGCGCCACCATTCCTCATATTCCACACAACATTCATATTTACATACTGTGCATCACAGTCTTACTCTTGATTCTGATGATGGTGAAATATGAAATGAACTCTAAAGGTTCTCAGTTTCAGTTTTTCAAACTCCGCGTAGGCATGAGCAACATAATAAGTTGTGAAAACATTAATAACATGAAGACTGCAGACCTCCAGCCTGGCAGGATTATTCAATAAGAAAACTAAATTTATGAGCACGTAAAACCAGTTCAGTGAAGGAAACAACACATTTAATAAAGTTTGCTTTAGGGTGCATAACCTCAAATACTATAAAAATTTGAACTGAATTTGAAACGATATCACACTACAGTATATACATACTGCAGGGTGTTAGGTTTCTCTTCAAGTGTATTTTTTTAATCCTAACAATTCCTGTTGCTGTATTATTTAAGATAGTTTTTTTTTCAGATCATCTCTTGTGTTTTAGATCTTTATATATATAGTGTAAACATCAGGTTAGAGATATATACAAATTGCTTAAAGTAGCTAAACCATCACATCAATATGTGCTTTAGTTTTCCTTATTATTATCTGTATTACTATTGCTAGTTGTCTTTGTCTAGTTTGGGGTTTTTGGTTCAGTATTTCCTGTGTTATGTTGAAAGAGTCTATCCTCAGGTGTCTTGTGTTACTTCCTGTCTTTGTCTCTTTTTCCCGCCTGTCTTCTGTGTCACCTGTCTTTAATTAGTAAATAAATTATCTTCTATTCAGTGTTTTTCCTCTTTCACCTGTCAGGTCGTCTGTGTCTCTTCTACCTTCCCGTCAGTATTTGGGTTTACTTTTTGAAATCAACCAAAACACTCTTTACTATACTTACTATATGTCAGGTTTGTCTGATTTTCCCTAATCAGTGCCATATGATTCACACTAGACAGAGGGAGCACCGTCATTGGTAAAGCTGGTTAACCGCCGAAAGAAAAAGTTACTTTCTTATTGTTTCACAGTGGTTAAGTTCACCCCCCACCCCCACACACTGCCGCAGTGCTGGATTCTGTCAGAGTGTATGCCTTAAGATTAAGTAACCACTTAAACGGCGCATGCATAATTAACAAACAAATCTGAAATTAATCAGTTCACCCAAACAACTGTAATTGCTGCATGGTTAACCCAGGGGTAGATTAATCCAGTTGGTAATCCATCTTTGGCCCTGACAAACTAAAGTTTGGCTTTTTGATAAAATTCCTTTCTTTTTACAAAGTTAGAATTAAAAGCAGGCGTGGTGCCCGCTGTGATAAATTCTCTGACATAACTTTCAAGTTCCTATTGATTTCACCATCGAGACAGAAAGGGACACCTCTGGCTGCTTCTGGAGCTCGGACATGTTCAAAGATATAAAGTATGACAGGCACACTGAAAAATGGTCTGCAGTGATGTAAGAAAATGGTTTGTTTTTATATCATATTGATCACGGTCACGGTTAAACAAGAAAGGCTCTTTTTCAAAATGAAGAGCTCTTGGCATGCCTCAGCTAAACAGAATTCTAATAACTCTGTCTCCTTCATAAAATCTTTTCATCATGGAAGAACAAACATCTTAATTCTTGTGCACAAAGCATGTTATTTGCATTTCGGCACTCCGTCCTCCTTTTGAGGAGACCGGTTTAGTTTACTTGCCATTGTTCCGGTGCCTGAACGGCGGCACTTCTGACAAAAGGACGGGGATGGCTGGACGGTTGGACGGAAGCAGAGATACTGAAGCATGAGCGGATGCGTGCAGCAGATGGATGTGTGGGTGTCTGCGTCGACTCGGTTACTCATTATAGCTATTTCGGTCCTTCAGCAGTTCTCCTCGCTCCTCTCCTTCTACCTCTGTCAGTCTGAAAAGATGCAGGTGGGCTGTTTGTCCACCTGCGTCTTTGTCACACTGTCTAACTTGTCAATTGTACAGATTCAGGGTTGTTATTATTACTGTACAATAAGTTCTGGAAAAGATGTAATTACAGGTGAGGTGGCGAGGTGAATTCTGTTTTAGAAAGAGAGGCTGATACTAACCAGTTGTGCTTCCTCCCATCTCTCCCTGTTCTCTTCCATCAGCAGGTTGCTGACTGACTGCACAAAGTTCTGGAAAAGAAAGAGAAAGTGTTTCACGTGACGTCCCACTCTTAGCTTTCCATTCTGAAGTCACACCTCAAGGTTTTTACTAGATAGTCTGTATTTCTTCTAGTTGACAAATCCCATGAAATGACTCCTCTGTTGTGGAGCTCCACTGTTGTCCAAAAATGATAAAAAATGCATAAACCAGCAGGGTGACACGTTGCTTCATTAGCATGAACACACGCACTGTCCTGCTGCCCCAAATACTCACTAGAGCACAGATGA
This sequence comes from Collichthys lucidus, assembly GCA_004119915.2. Taxonomy (NCBI): domain Eukaryota; kingdom Metazoa; phylum Chordata; class Actinopteri; family Sciaenidae; genus Collichthys; species Collichthys lucidus. Next base: position 3,492,411 of record CM014091.1, read on the forward strand.
AAATAGTCCCTAATGACTTCCTTGTTCTTGTGTAAGATCTCTCTCAGCCACTCATGGCTGATGAGTCTGTCTCTGCTTGGGGTTCCTGATTTTTTTCCTTCCGTCGTCAGCTTAACTGTAATGTTGTTATGGTAGAAACCACCTACATCACAAACAGCATTATCAACTCACCCTCATGTCTGCACTGCTGGGACTGTAGTATGCCCTCCTGAAGATCTCTGTCATATTCTTCAGCACGTCCACGATGGCCAGCAGATCGCCGCTGTAGCTCGTCCCATCACTGGACGTCACCCTCAGCTTGGTCATCACCTCCGAAACTCCATCTCCCACAAGACCGCGCTGTGCTTTGGACAAATGTTCCCGCGTCTAAATGGAGAAAGTGGCTTCTGTTAAGAGTTCACGCTAAGTGCTCAACACATCATGGCGGTTTATGGTAACAGCTTAGGGTAGAATGAGTTTTTATTTAGCTTGTTTCATGTTTGGGGCTTTCTGAAGATAATAACAATATAACAGCACCTACAGGCATGTTTGAAAAGCTACAATCAGTGTCTTGATTTGGCTATTCTGCTTTAAAGATCTGTATTATTTTATCTGAAGTGTTGATATTCATATGAAGATGTATTTGTGCTTTTAAGTACCAAAAACCATCTAAGTGTAGTTTTTACATCTCTTCTCTCTGGAGCTCAAGCATGACTAGGATATTTTGTGTTGCATTTTGTCTCATTAATATTGTATCACATGTATTAATATCACATGGCCAGACCACAGATAACAGAATTTAGCCAACCTGGTCGGTAGGACACACATCCTGGTGACTAGTTTAAAGACACAGGACATCTTTCTTTTTTTTTTTTTACATTCTGTTTATGCTAATAATAATGGACATCTTACCTTTTATAATATTGGAGCTTTAAGGCTACCGTGAGTGTAAAAGAAAAACTTGTCGGTGCTCACCAATGTTTGTATACTGCGATAGTCATTGGAAATGCATTTCATGTAGGTGGGATTCTCCCAGTAGGCGATGCCCTCCTCATCCAGGGTGCAGCGGCGCAGGATAAGTCCTGTGTGTGGACACATGAAAGATGCATTCTCTATCACCAGAATGTATTTGTAATCCATCTTTTAAAAAAATACCAGTGGTCATTTGAGTCCTGTGGATGGTAAAGGTCTGAGCTCACCCATGGCATTGGGAGGGCAGCGTACTGCCGCCGTATCCCCAGCTGGAGTCATCTTCCAAACGACGTTGGAGAAGTTGTCCTCGCCACATATTTCATGAGGTTCTGCTCACAAAAGAGATTCATATTTCATGTAAAATGTGAAAAACAATTCTCAGTAGCTCAGGTTTCGGTCACTGATAACATCAACACTGACCTGGGCATCTCTTTTCATTACAGCGGCGGACCTCTTCTCGCTCTCCAGGACACGATTCCCCTCCAAAAAAGGGCCCAAAACAAATCCTGTTTCTTTGCTGGGTCCCTCCTCCACAGGTTTTAGAACAGCCTGACCACAAAGACCACGGCTGCCACTTGCCATCCACTGACAGGATGAACACAACATGAGAGTGTTAGACAGGACTCGATCAGGCCCAATGAAACACACGGAATAACATTAAAACTGAGCTTTCAAATCAACCAGCAGAGACTTGAAACTTGCTTAATGCAATTCATTGATAATTCATAGCATTCTGAAATTAATAAAGACTGGTGGCAGACAGCAGACAAACACATTCATTTAAATCACTGTGAATCATGAGCAAGTAAATTACTAATAATGCAACAGGAGTTTGGTGAAAAACAAATACACAAAATCACAGTTACAGAACCATTTGAGAAATTTACTTCAATCACATACATTCTGATAAAAAAAATATGCAATCAGCTTCCTGTATGTGCTCTCTGTGTTTTTGCTCCCTTTGCAAGGAGCGCATACAATATTTAATAGAGTAGTGGTTGTTGATGCGTGTGCAGAGCCCACTGGGGTTTTAAGAGCATTTGAAATGTCCCCAATTTCACATTCATTGTTTGTCAAGTCGTCTATTTAACATGCATGGTTTGTGATTTGTGTTAGTGTGCAGGTTCTCAGTTGATTGTTTGAATTGTTTTTCAATTGTTGTCCCTCCCATTTTTCAATGGATCTGTGCTGTGTATGTGAGAAGGTAATAAGCTTTGCAATACGGCACATAATTATAAGAGACATGTGGGAGTCATATGTTTTCTGTTACTGCCTGCATCATTCTATTTAATCTTAATTATTTAAATAAAAATCTGTCTAAATGTTATTCTGTCAGATTCAGTTTGTTATATTCCAGTAGGAAACACCAGCAGGAATAGGTGTTGTTTTTTTGAATGACCTGCCTCACCTGTAATTTACTCAAAATGTCCCCACAGTAGTGGATGAAACACGCAGTCCCAGGTAAAGCCACACAGCATAGCTAAGATATTTCATCCATCAAGCCAACGCTTTACAAATTGTGTGTTCAAATGGGTTTGATTATGTGGACTCTCCCAAGGTGAATAATTCAGTGCTGAACTGAAGAGCCACATCATGCAGCAGAAACAAAAAGGACCGGCTGCAATAGAGTTACAATTCTGGAAGGTTCAGGTTAATTTATGATTAAATACTCAGACAGCTTGGCCTTCTAGTAAAGCTGATGTGAAAGAGCAAAAAATAGAAAAATATTTTTATCTGACTTTGGCCCTTGTCTCTTTCACACCTGGGCAATCCCCTAGGAAGCAGTCAACAGTCTCCAGCCACTCTCCTCTGCACTCGGAGCCTCCGTACGAGGGGCCGTTACACTCCCTGGTTCTCTGCATGGTCCCATTGGAACAGGAGGCGGAGCAGGAGCTCCAGCTGGACCACTCGTTCCACACTCCATCCACTGAGGATGGCCAGGGTCACCAAGCAGACAGGCAGAACAATACAAGAAAAAATGGGTTAGATACTAATCCAAATACTTAGAAATAAAATAAAGAACTACTTCCATGACTGCACTTACCACATCTACAAGGTGCTTATATTTTAATTTGAACAAGTCAAAACTTCTTGTATATATTGTGAGCATGAATGTCCTGATGTACATTTCCAAGTGTAGGGTTAGGGTTAGTGATTTATTCATGAAATGTTATAGTAACATATATGGACCAGCTTTAAGGGTTGGGCGAGTTTTAAACTCACTAGTTTATACAAAAGTCAAAGCGTCGCTCCAAGGTAAAAAGCCTGCCCTTACACAGAAAGTGGGGTGTAGGGGGACGAGGCATCATGAATCTTCTCAAAGGCATTTACTGGGTTGTGCACTCAACAATAAGGCTGAAGTATTTGTGTGAAATGCTGGATGCAGCAAAAGTTCTGTTTAGGCTACATTAGGTGTCTGCATACCACCTCCATGTTTTCAAACATGTTTGTCAGCACTTAAAGCCACGTGCCTAAAAATCCCCACAGTCATACATTTTAGAGCTGAAGAGTCAAACCCTCAAGGACACTTGAGATTAAAGTCATGCTCACCCTTCTAACCACGTGGGGTATATTTTTGGCTTAAAGAATAGAAAAATGGAGCTTGAGAGAGAAGTTGAATCCTATAGCTTCTTTCTCGCCTCCCCACATTTGGTTAATTGCTGCATGGTGAGGGTGTGATTTGTTGTTTGTATGATTGTCAGTTTTGGAAAAAGTTTTGTTGGATGTAGCCCTAATGCAAAGGAAGCCAGGGATGGGGGTTTGAGGTGCTATAAGAAAATCCAGCAAGCGTGTTGCTTGAAGCATAGACTCATTTTGGCATTGCTTCCTATTGCATTCACACTGAACAACTGTTTTGTGCATTGCCTGGCTAGGAATTTTATCTTACTTAACGTAACCCTGTAGTCTGACTGTAACCTGGGTTGTTCTCTTTCTGGTTCTGAGTATTTTCCTTACCTGGACAGACAGCTATGTTGCAGAATTTGGTCTGTTTCTCTGGGCCCTCACATGGGTCTCCCCCAAACTGAGGGGGTGTGCAGGTTCGTGTTCGGGACCTGTAACCTCGGCCACAGGTCGAGGAACACAAACTCCACGGTGACCACTCGTCCCAAGCGCCGTGCACTGCAATTAGAGCAGCTAGGGTATGATTTATAGACAGACAAGCGCAGCCCCAACCAACACACCAGAACAACACAAGATCTTTACTGGAACACTGAACTGGACTATTATAAGTTCCTGTGATGGGATAATCTATGCTGATCCACTGTCCTCTGATAGCTTTGCTTTCTAAGTTGAGGAGTCTCCCTGCCTGCCTGCATGTAGGACAGGACAACACCAATAAACATGTCATTATAGCAGGAATCACTCTAAACTGTAGCCTTTCTGTAAGGTGAGGGTGGAAATCATTCCAGGGGCTGTGGATTTTCTAAGTGCCTGAGAAAGGGAGTCAGGTGGGTATGGGTGAGGCAGGGTCCAGGAGAGGGCTGGGCGAGCGCAGGAAGGTAGCAATAGGGCTGGCTGGAGGTGGGGTGGGGGGGGCTTACCTGGACAAACAGCAGAGTTGTTGCAAGGTCTCTGCTCTCGCAGTGGCCCACTACACTGGGTGCTGTAGGAGGAGGACACACAGAAACGAGTGCGACTCTGCCAGCCCTCCCCACATGTGGCAGAACACACACTCCACGCTGACCACTCCTCACCTGAAGCTGAGTCTACTGAGGAGGTAGGGTGGGTAAAGGATAGGAGGATAGAGGGAGAAAAAGGAGGAAAAGGAAAGGAGAGGGCCATAACTAATTACCATGCAGGATGCAGCCTCTGTGGCCAAAAGAGGAAGGGTTGTGGTGTGATAGAGAATAGCTTCTAGATGTGCCACATTTTAAGGGGCCACCTCCTTCAAAGGCTTAATATTTCCAAACTGGTGGATGAGGCTGTCTCATTCCAAAGGTTCCCTCAACCAAATGTGGCTGATGAATGAGGCCTTCCTTTGCAGACGTAACTGATTTTCCTTGTTGGATCTCAGTATTCCAAACCATTGCTCACTGGTCACTTGAAAACCATTCCGTTATCTTATCTAGGACCTGACTTTGAAGGAGGTGGCCCCTGAAATGCACCTCCAGCGTCTGTGCTGCGTGTCCTTCTTCATCTGTGGGGCTCTGATGTCATATCCTTTGCATTGACTTCTAGCGGAAGTGAATGCCACTGGCTTAGGATATGTCAGTCATCTTTTCAATCTCCATGACTGCCGATTCGATGCAACAGTTGACCAAAAAAGGGAAAACTGGGCAGTCACAGCTGGGGAAGCAGGGAGAAGAGAACTAAATAGGATGTGGGGGGATCGATCAGCAAATTAAAGTGATACTTCACGCAAAAGCTGTCTGTTTGTATCAAAGCTGCACCGCATGTAGGCTTGAAACATTTCGGCTTAGATTCATAGCTATCTGCAACATGGCCACTCCTGCGACATAGCCCACCTAAATGCTGATCACAGCCTCTGTGTGTCATTGTGAAGAAGCTAAATACAAATCTTTGTTTCTCTTTGCTTCTAGTCATTATGTTAAGATAGGCTAAACACACACGGATTCTAGCTCCATACTTGGTGCACAGACAGGAGACTCTTGGAGAGATAAAGGAGCAAACAAACACATGTCCCAATTTGCTGAGCCATTTCTTTCAGCTTACAAGAGGACTAAGTTCTTACTACTCCTGATTTTGGATGGAGTATCACTTTAACAGAGAGGGAGGACTCCATTTGATTAGTGTTTTACAGACAGGGCACAGTGTCCTGTTTTGACGTCACATAAAATAACAATTTCACTATGTTCAGTCAGGGTCCATGTTGGAATCAGCCCATTGCGGACGAGGCACTACTTTGGGAGATTTTGATAGATGTGTGCAACTCTACTATTTTGTGCTTTTGTGCATGTATATATTGTGTAAGTGTAAGTGTGGTGGTCACCCAAGCTGCCACAGTGACTGATGCATGGGATCCCTCTGCGTCCCGTTGTCTTACCTGTCTGAGGGCTCTGCTGTCCACTGCGGGGCTTGTCTACGTCATCACGCTTGCGGCTGTCCACCGAGCGGAGCGATTGGCTGCGAGAGAGATGGCGACCTTTGCCTAAAGGGGGGGTGGGGCAAGGCCGGGGGGGAGGAGGGGGCGTGGATTAGCAACCAGAGGTCCGTCATTAATGGCTTATATTTGGGACACAACCGTGACGTGATTGGTCACCCAGAACAGCATCAGCCAAACTTGGGACTTTTGTTGTGCTGTCGGTATTCGTGTGCTGTAAATGTGTGCGCTGCTCATTTGATGTTTTCAGCTGCTGTGTAATAATGTTTATTTGAGTCTCTGATAGCATGACTAAGTGGAATAAATCATGATAACACATCTGCAGTAATGACTGTCTGTCTGTTGTTTGAGCTATCTGTCAGACAGAAAGGTTCTGTACAAATAAAGACAGCAGTAAAACAATTCAGAGAAAGCACTAATGCTTCTTGGTAAATTGCTTGATTCCCTGTGTCCTTTTAGCCATTTGTGAGTCATGTCATGATTTTGACATCCTGTGCATGGATGGTCTTGAAAACAGTCGACCATGTCATTATTATTTTTCATCGATCAAAGTCCCCTTTCCAACATGCACTCCTTAAGTCAAAACACTGACTTATAGAGGATGGGCACAAAAGCAGATGAACAAGATGTAAGAAAGGAAAAAAAGAAAACAGCTGTAAACACACACTTTGCACACACCACGCACTCATATTTAAATTCAAAGCGTAAAAAAGGGAAGTCAGTGACAGACGTAGATGTACTGAATGAAGACAAAGGGCACACAGAGACTGAGGAGCTCACCCGTGCAGGGCTGCGAGTTGCAGGGTCGGCCCTCCTCCACCACACCCTCGCACAGGTACGACTCCTCTGGAGGTGACTGACAGGTCCGAGTCCGGGTTTGAATCCCGCCTCCACACTGGCTGCTGCACTGCGCCCATTGGCCCCACCGACTCCAGCCACCTAGAGACACACATACAAACAACAGTGGTCATTTATTATCAAGCCTCGATAGAGCGTCCTTAATGCAGGCATACATATATGAAGAAATTCTACATGCCATAACATAAAAGTTGTGAGCTGTTCAAGCAATGCCAACTAAATGTTTCAACTACTGTCTATCAATATGCGACCTGTTGAAAAACATTGGTCTAATATTGTTTCTATGTCCAATATATATATATATATATATATATATATATATATATATATATATATATATATATATATATATATATATATATATATATATATATATATATATATATATATATCCATATTTCATTGAGTGGCGTGTGTATATTAGCGTGTAAATGAACACGGATACATTATTTGCACAAACAGGCTCTGAGTTAAAAACAAGCATGTGATTGACATTCGCTGAGGTTCATCCTCAGTAACTTTTCAGATGAGTTGTGCTTGACTGAAGTTTCACAGGTCTTATTTTTACATCTTGATCAGATATTATAGAAAAGCCTGCACTGCGACTTGACAGACGACAGAATCTGAGGAGCTGAAGTTAGGGAATGTCTCTAATGAATACTAATGAGTCATGGGATTTTTTTTAGCTTTACTTGTTTTACTTCACAATTGTGATAGAGAAACTGTTTTTATTTTCTTGTTTCATTATTTGATTAATTCATGGTTAGAATATGAATTTTGTACATTTTGTTGACATTTATGAATAAAGAGTATGTGTGGGAGTAGAAAATGCAGAAAATGAAGCAGATTTGATAAAAGCTTTTTGTGTGACATAAGCCATCACAGATACAGATGTAGAATTGCTGCACACCACTAATGTATACAATGTGCACATTGATTGCCTGTTCTTGTTAAAAGTTAATCTTATATTTTGGTCCTTCAATTTTCTTTTGATTTAAAAAAATATATATAAAAAAGAGCGAAGAGCGAAAAGAGAGAGAGTTTATTGGATTTTTTATTAAAAAAATAAAATAAAATGGATATACTGTATATAGTCAAAAGGGAAGAACAAACTAAATAAACAGTTAATATGAACAGAAACTTTTTCATATAGCCTGTTTTTCTTCATATTTTGACATTGGATTGCCAAACAGAAAGATAAAGGTGAGGTCAAATGACATAGCATTCATCATTTGCTCTAAAACAATGACCCAAAAAGAGAAATAATTCCCTTTAATTTTTTATTTTTTATCAAAGATCACATTCAACAAGACAGCTTGGCTCTTCCTGTACTTGTACCACAACAGAGTCACATCACAATTCAAGCAGCGTCCGGTTTGAACGGCTTTTCACAGACGGCTGACTTGACTGTGGTGAGATTTCTGAGGATGACAGATCTTGTTTTGTCGTGTCTAAAATCCTATCAAAGGGTTTTAGCAAATGCAGGGTCATCTCAGGGTTATGGTTAGAAACCTTTTTTGTCATTTGAAATAGATAATAATCCCAGTTGACCATGAAAAACAAAAAAAAATCAAATATGCACTTTTGTTTTGTTTTAATGCCTGTTTCTGAAAAGGAAATTGAACAGCCTCTACACACACACACACACACACACACACACACACACACACACACACACACACACACACACACACATACACACATACACACACAGCAGGTATCCTCTTAAATTTTTTCAATACTCCACCACAGTATTCATCAGTCATACATGGAGAAATCTATAGCAGCAGAAGCACAGATACAAATTCCTCTACCACAGTGACCACAGTGCAGCACAGATAAGAGCCACGGCTGCCATCTATCACAGCCCCGACATCCAGAAACTAAGTTGCTAAACTCTTTTCCCTGCAAATATCCATACGCATAAAGGATATGTATGCCAAAAATGCATGATGTAGTGAAGTGCAGATGAGACCAGCAGAGGTAAAGTGGGTACACCAGAAAATAACACAGCTCCTGCACTGAACACTACAGACTGATGCTATCTAACATTGAAAGGGGATCTCTTTTTTTCCCCCTTTAAAACAGAGGTGTGATGAATGCCACTGTCATTGTGAAATTCCCAGTTTGGCCATACTGATTTAATGCACTCCATTAAGATGTGTGCTGATATGAAGAGGAGCTGCAGAATGTCTCTCTTTCTCTGTGTCCTGCACGCTCATGAATGTTTAATGGAACAGACAGATGCCTTTCAGCCCCCACAGGCGACGACAAATATGTATTAATCTGCATGAATAGAACATGAAGTTGGCCGACGTCCAGACACACACGTTTTTAATTACTCGCAAGTCAATTTCCTCTGGGGTGAGGGCCGAGACGAGAGGGCATCGCGGAGAGGGCACTTGAGTCGTACGTGTCTGTGCACACACACACACACACACACACACACACACACACACACACACACACACACACACACACACACACATTCAAAAGTGTGAGAAATCTCATCATGTCAGCCCGGTGAGTCAACCTTCATGGATTGAAAGAGACAGATTCCAGTGAAAAATAAAGTCCACATCTGTAAACGATTTCCTCTTTGGCTTCAGAAATGAAATTAGTAGGCACCGGTGATCACAGTCAATATCTGTTTGTTGTCAACTGACTGACCGAATGTGGCCCGAGAGTTTACTTATGGCTGTGAAATTGGATTTGCTCATGTTTCTGTGACCACACTCAATCGGCACACGAATAGACCAGTGGAGGAATAAACCATTAACAAAACAACACAAACAAAGCGCGACTTGTTGGACCAGTGATGTGGTAATTGCAACTATGAGTGCAAGCACGGAGCTGCTATCAGTTATTGAGACGTATCAGTAACTGGGCTCCACACCTTATGAGCACGCTAAGCGATTGCGCTTTGCGGAAATCTTTCTGTGCACATCAGGTTTGGTTGTGTCCAACTTGACTGAGACGAGAGAAGAGGCTATAAAGGAGCGCTGCTGTAAATATTGTGCTTGACCTGACTTGATGAACAATAGTCCTTTTACATGGTTTGACTAAGGAAATTGCTGGTTGCTGGTTGTTGTAAGCTCATATTTTCTTACTCTTACCAAATATCTTGCATATTTCAATGTTTCGTTCAAATACAGTTCTATTGTCATAACTGATGATGTTAATCGATAAATTTTGTAACTGGATTATTCAAATCAAACTTTGACTTCAACTGTTGACATTAAATCAGCCCTGCTTCTTGTGAACAAGAAGAGTTAATACATAGTTAATACATGGTTCATAGAAGAAGTCCAAAACATGTTTTCCTGGGTTAAGATGTTTCCATCACCACATACCAAACAACAAATCTTTTTTTGACCTGTCAGTGGTGGGACATACAGTAAAGGTGAGGATGAACTATTCTTATTTCAGACACTGTACAAAGCTTGATGGTTAACACTCCAACGGATAATCCAATAGAAACACAAGGCTGGACTTCTAAAATGTTGCTAGAGTCTTGTTTTCTTTCCTCTTTTTTATTTATCTATGATTTTAACTGAGACAGAAATAGTATATCAGTACACCAACTTATCCATATTAATTCATAATTCCTACCAACATATGAAGCAGCACTGTACTGTATTTAAAACACATCTTACCACAGCAAAGAACAGAGCTAGCTACACCTGCGACTGCCAGCAGAGTGCATGTTTTACCGAAACAATAGGGAAGCATTTTATTAATTATTTCACATATACATATACACTTGTAGACAAATCAGAGATACACTGATGAGCAACATGCATCCATCACCGTCAGTCACCGCTCAGTGCGAATGTGTGTCAATTATTCCTGACCAGTAGATGGCAGCACACACATGAACCATTGGAAATGACTTTTTTTTATTTTTTGACTTACGAAGCTCACCTAAAAAAATCACCTTTCATCAGCTTCACAGATAAAATTGATTTTCTCACTTGTCCCTTAGGGCCTACAATTATGAGCTTCTAGGAATAACTAAATCATTAGTATTTGCTTATTGATTGACACTTCTTTGAACACTTTCATATGAAGACATATAATGAACTACAGGGGGCCTTTGTCTTGTTTTAGCCCTGGATCGAAGTGTGAATCAATAGAGACTGGAACATGTGTCACCTCTTATGTCATGTAGGTGCATAGAGTATCTTCTCGGGGCGCCCATGCGTAGGTAGCGACGGACTGCAAAGAGCCAGTATTCACACCAGTCTAGTCAACAGAAGCATAATGTCATTACCATGACAACGGTTTGTCATGGTAGTGACAGGCTAACTTTATTGCTAAAGCCTGAGGCAAGTTTGCAATAAAAAGGAAAGTTAATGAAGAGATGAGAGAATTGAGGGGAAGGACAAGGGACGGATGGACAGATATACATTCAACCTAGTGGTTATGCTCATACCTGACGCTATGTGTCTTTTTAGTTAAAGGGGAAGTCTGGTGATATTTAGCATTTTTCTTGGTAATTTGAAAGACTAAAGCCAACAACACATATAGCCTGATATATGTGCGGTAGAGCTCCATTGCTGTCCAACAACTATACCACAGGAAATAGTGCCCAACAAATGCATTTCATTGTTAACATTAGGTTTGCTTATAACTGCATCAGCCAGCCAGAGAGAGATATATAGAGAGAGTACCACAGGCAAGGTATGAACGTATTTAAAGGTACAGTTGGTTTTGTTACATTATGAGATGACAATAAGGAAACATTGGGAAAAATACCAGTCTTAAGCTTAAGAAAACAAACAGCATTTATTACACGTCTCCTACTATACAACATGTGTGACGTTCTACTGTCCCTTCACACTGACTTCTTTGTTCCAACACTGACAAGAAATCATTTTGAAAGCATCTTTTGGTATTCTTCATGGTATTTTACAGTTAGTCATTTCCTGTAAAAAACATACTAACTTTGCATCCAATAAAACACTTTCTCTTTTATGATGTTGCTGGAGGAGAGTGACAAAAGCAATAACAAATAAAAATACAATTTTACAATCTTATTCACTGATTTTGATGAAATTGGATCACATTTAATAGAATAAAAATTATATATTTTTCCCCTTGGACTGATAGCACTACTTGCTGAAATAACTAATTGCTTATCTGCCACTACTGGCAGGCTGAGCACACTAGGTGTTTACACTGTTAGCTCAGTTAGCCATGCAGCTGGGTAAGGTTGACCTGGTATAGTACTCAGTACAGCATTCCCTCAATCAGTCTCAGATACTTTATTCAGTCCCAGTCCAAGAACACTAAGCTAATAGCACGGTTCTGGGGCTGGGTTGTAAACAGCAAATAATCTGCTCTCCCTAGCTGTCTATTTTTTTACACAAACACAAGAGACAATATGGAAATTATTACATTTATCTTCCCGACCCTTTAGCCCTATGTAAAATTCTGTTTGAATTCCTTTGCCTTTTGACTGTTCTTTGACACCACTGGTTTATCTCTCTAAAAAAGTTCATTGTATACAGGGTCTGGCACCACTAAATTAGCTTGTACAAACCAATGCTGTACTGTACATAGTGATTACCAATAACACCACCCTGTTATCCTCTCATGCTTTTCATTGAAACATCACAGAGCAGCCATTTCAATTTGAACCAAATGCATCTTTAAAAAAAAAAAAATCTGCAGTTCTGGTGTTTCAGGAACAAAAGTGAGCCTGATGCAGCGGAATAACCTTCAGCTGCTCTCCTGAATCATTCTGGGTTTATTGTGAACAAATATGCTTTATGAATACAGAGGGAGATTAACTGCAGTTTAGAGCAAAGGACAGAAGCTCCTTCTGTCAAATGAAGGCTTTGGCAAGGCGAGAGAAAAAGAAGGAGGGGTGGGTCCATTTTCAGATAAGATTCATTCTTCTGCAGGAAAAAAAAGACATAATGACAAGACCGTGAACTTTTTTCTTCCTGCCTGCCCAATAATCAGACTCGAGGGGAGGGGGAGGGGCGTGGAGGGGGGGGGGGGGTGGTGGAGGGGGGGGGGGTAGTAACACAGTGTTGTCTTCACCCTCTGCAAGGGCATTTTATTATGTTCTCAATAATTCAGAGGGGGTCTTTTGTCAGAACACCCCTGGTAGCAGTCATCTCGATAATCCTTAAACATATCCTTCCCCCTTCACCTCCCAAAGTCCCTGCTTTACTTTGACCTTCAGTGTTCTCCAAAACACACATATTCTCCTTCAATTACTCAGTGTGTGCATCACCGGGTGCATTGCATGTGCGTGCTGCAATTTTTTGTGTGTGTCTATAATGAACTTCCTGAAAGTCACCTTCACCGCCTATTTGGAGCGGTGGGTTGAGTGGATGGGCATCTCCTCTTACGGCTCCAGTTTCCGCAGCTTTAAAAACCATCAATAGCTGCCACTAACCCCCACCCTCCTCCCAACAACCCACCTCCACCATCCCGGCCAAATCACCCAAGCACACACATGCACACGGAGCTCTCATAGGTAGGGTTACTGCAGATTTATTGATTGCGAAACGTGCGCATAAAGACCTGTTGTGGGGGGAAAAGGGTTGGGTGAAATATGATGTTGAAGTTGACAACTTTTGTGACAACGAGCAGGCAGGGGAGGGAGGAAGAGAGAGAGACAGAGAGAGAGAAGGGTGAGGAAAATGTAATAAAGACAAGAGACAAGAGGACTGAAGTAAATAATCATGAAAACATGGAATGCAGGCAGAGAAACGGGGCGATTGGTTCACACAGACAGAGCTGAATGGCTGAATGAAGGATAAGGCGAGTGCTGACACCCAGAGGACAGAAGCAGTCAACTGCACTGCAGAGATAACAGGCGGTGAAAAGAGGGAGCGAGGGGGGAGGCTGTGGAGGTGGGGGAGGGAGATGAAGGGGGACAGCAACAGAAAGAGGGGGGGGAAATGTTGGGAAAGATAAGATGAGAGGGGGAATGAAAAGGAGAGCAGAAAAAAACACAGGCCTGACAATCTGAACAGAATGTTAGAATCAGTGAAGACGCTCACGTTTTTATGATGTTTTGTTATTTATTTTTATTCAGATAATATTCATTGTGACGTTAATTCATCAGACTGATGAATCATCTGGCTGTGAGAATGTATTAGCAATTTATATATATTATAATACACCTGTTGCTAATAATTATACTTATTAATATGCATTTATTGCATGTTAGCTGTAGCTCTGGCAGGTCTGAGGTGCTCCCTGTGGTTTTCTAGAAATAATAAATAGATAAATAAAAAAAGAGGGCACCTCGACAACTGCATCCCATCGATCAGTTGCTTCCTGTAGAGTGGGAAGCTTAACCTGTGGGTGAACCCACTGCAGAGCACCCAGCACCCAATCAACTTCCTCCCTGTCAGGTCACTGGTGACATTAAACAAGCAGTCACCAACATATCACGCCTCTGGATGTAACCTCTGTTAACACCTGATGTTTCTGTTTCACCTTCAGTTCATTACAGAAGTTCATTTCACGCTGTTATTTTCTCTTTAAACCTGCACCAATATTTTTTATATATATATTTTTTTTAGATTAAGGCAGCCAAATTTTCATGGCAAATAAATGTGAAAATATGCAAATGGCCCGCGGTGTTGTTGCACGCAACGGATGCCGTAGCTTTTATCAAACATTACTCAAACAGGAGGGAATGGTGCATTACCACTGAAGGATTAATTTATATTTGGTAGACGCTGATGAGTATTTCGGGCAGCGTGACGGTGTATTTGGGATTGAGTTAAAATACCAGACTCACTTCTATTACTGTAGTTACAAAGGTAACTGCAGTGTGAGTTAGAAGTTTGATGCAGCAAGAAACAAACAGACAGACAACAAGTCAGTTTTTAAATATCCCAACACTTTATCTGGATTAGGTTAAGCACTTTGTTTGCAGGCACAACCTCAGGTGAGCATGCCTGGAATCGATCATTGTGCAGCCAAACTAAGCATTTTTAGTCAGAGTTGAACTCAGACTCTCACTCTCTGCCAGAGGGAATGGTTTATCGTGTTTCTTCTGCCCTGTTTGACTTTTTTTAGCTGGTGAAATTAACTTGTTCAGTACGATTGTCATAACACGAATGTTATAGTAATAATAGCAAGAACCTCCAAAATAGCCTCAAAATCCAACCCACGGCCCTTGTTATATGCTCTCACCTCCTACTGTCGACCAGGAAGTGGAAATGCTCCAGACGATACGTAAAAAAGATGGCAAGCTCTCATCCGCTTTTCTCCTCTGTTTTATTCTTGTCAGGAAGCAAAAAAAAAAAAAGAAGCTTGTGAAACACTATTTAGAGCATCGTGGGACAATAAAGCTCTCCACTGAAAGCTGAAATTCTTTTAGGCAGGTTAACCGTTCCTTCGGGCAGGATGAGGCAGCTTTTATTGCAGGTTTTACACGATGTCCTCCCACCTCACTGGAATCACTTTCTCTGGTCAGACATACTCAAATAATATCATAACACAGCAACAAGCTGAAATCAGGGAGGAACGTTGGCTGCATCACAACCCTCAGACGAGAGATAGGCCAACAGTGTAGGCTTCATCAACCTGGAGAACTAATGGCTTTTGGGATCTCAAACATAGGTGCCCATTATCTTAATGATCTGTAAAGGCTCTACACGACAGGACTTTGACAGTAAGCGTCACGATGGTTGCACAACATTTGGCACCTGGGAGGGAGTGCTGAAAGTAATGACACAAAGGAAGTAGAGTGTTCTCAGCTGTACATCGGTGATGGAGCTCAAAACTCACTTTTCAGTTCAAGCTTAATGACCATAATAAGTATGACTGATGCTTTTGTTTCCTCATCTGACTATTGGATCACCTCTTTATGTCATGTATAAAATAGAAGGTAGAGAGACTGAGAACTTGCTCTTAGCTTTTGTTGCTAATACTGGGTGGAAACAGAGAGTCTGAAAAAAAAAAAACTTCACTGCAGAACCAAACCAAAATTTAAGGGCAGTGACATGGAGGTGACGTAGAAGTTTGGTGGACAGTGCTTCAAAATCTTCCTTTGTGTTACAAAGTGATTCACTGCATCTCCAGCTGATTTCGGGTTTCAACTATTTTGCATTCAGAAATCCCCCAGACGATTGGTAGATGCTAAGATCTCAGATATCCTGGTACCACAAGGTACATTCTCTATATGAAGTACTGGATATTCATGCTGTAAGTAGACATAAATGAAACATGAAAGGGATCAGCTAAAGAAACAAACATTTTGGTGACATGAGAAAAATATTTTTGAATACTTAAGGTGATTTTATGTTTTTTGGGTGTAAGAAATAATTTAAATGAAAAACATGACAGTGCTCTCAAAGGGCAGAACGAGATGCACAAATATATATCTTTGTTTGCAAACCCACCTGCTGCTGTGGGTGGCATTTCGTTCAAAGTTAAGCGGTGCTGAAAGTTGCAGAAATGTTCAACCTTTGGCAGATTGCTGTTTTGATTTTTTACAGAAATGTGACTCAGACACCTACTTAAATATGAGACTGATGTGTCAAACAGCCAGCTCATTTCATTAAGGTCTGTGACAGAAAGGGGCTATATTCAAATCCATGCATAAAAAAACCCCAAACATTTTGCACACTCAGCTGATTGTTGATTCAGAGCAATGCTGTGCCATCTCTTTAACCCTCTCAGCCGAGGAGCACACACCATTACACCCCTCACCTTCTAGTGCAGCACCATCTCTGAAACCCTGTGCCCAAACCCATTGTCTATAAATACATATCGTGTGGGCTGCTGCTCTTTGGTTTCAGGTGCAGGTCAGCCAACCAGACATTTCAATTCCGAAGATGGATGCCCCATTTCAGAGGGAACGATAAGAAAAGGCTCAAAAGGTCTTTCACCACAGGGATCAGATGCTTTTCTTACTTTTTCTTCAGTCTGACTGACAGCACACAAAAAGGTTGCTGTTTTTTGTCCTTCTCGACACACATCCGACGACTGCTGATGAAGTTTGCATGCTCGGGGAAAGATTGCGCATGTGGCCGCATGACCGCACATGCTCGTCAAACAACTCAGTGCAATTATATTGGAAGTCTCTGCCAGTCGTGCTCTGAATTCAGCCTTGTGTTTTTTTTTTTTTGTTTTGTTTTTTTTTTGGGGGGGGGGGGTCTCTGCTGATTTCCAGAGCAGTTAGAGAGTTGCTGAGAAGTACTTTCACTTCAGCTGGATGTTGTTTACAGGTTGTCTTCCTCCCAGTGCCCCAATGCACTGGGCATCAGGCTAAAGTGTTCCTATGGGAACTGCCAGAGTCTCCGTGTCTATTTCCTCCATGGACTTAAGTGGTTTCCCCACCCCCTCAACCTTCCCCCGCATGGCTATTAGGACTGAAAATCGCCCCCGCTGTGCTTTGGTGTGTCCTTAGCTCTCTGCAGCTTCTTCATTCACTCCACGGATGATGAATGCGTCATTGTTTTTCTTCTCAGTGTTTCTCCAAGTTACTTTGGGAGCGCGTTTAACTGCTCCATTTAAAACCCATACGGCATGCTATAGTATATGAAATATTTTCAGAGGCGTCCAGGGATCGCTAACTTGTAAGCCTTGGATCAACTGGCACACATACAAATAGATGCAAGCGCGCAAACACACGTGCACGCACACACATGCACAGATCTCTGAGCAATGCGGTTTACTCTTCCCACGCTTTATAACACTCTCATACATCAGAAGCCCTTGTCTCCCCACACAGTGTGGGATGGTGACTGCATTGTGACTCAGAGACACAGAGTGAGAGAAACATAGAGATAGAGATGGATGAGGAGGTGGTGCGGGGCTGCTGGGGGTTAGGCCATGAAGGAAGAGGCTCGCAGGTCACTGTGGGTGATGTACATACAGCTGTAGATTTATGCCGGCGGAAGTTAACAGCAGCCACCTCCACGTTGGTGGATACATCTACTAACTACGCTCGAGGAAAAATTAGATTCATGTAGTTCCACATGTACTTTACAAGTGCCAGTGTACTTATGGCCAAAGATAAATTGGCACCCACACAGGTTTAATTTGGACCCCTAAGTTCCAAAGAACCTCTCTTGTTTTCCATTACGTTTTAACCAAACTCTCTGAAGTGCATTAACTCCATTGTTCATCTCAGCTTGATGACTGCCACCTGTTTGTGACGCATGCCTGATCATCTGCATCGCTGCTTCCAAACTGCTACAAAAGTCTTCCGCTTCATCTGTGGGGAACTTTCATTCACAAACGTTTAACAAAAGAGTCAAAAGTAAAAGCGCATACTGTGAAAGTAAAGTCCTACGGTCTGAAACGAGCAAAACACAAAGCGACTTGGCAGCATCAATAGTGGTGTTACAGCAGAACATATTACTACAAGTGCTAATGCCCTGACAGAAATAAAGAGAGAGGCAGCTTATACTAAAGAAATCAAGTGACACATGTCCATGACTTGGATCGGAGGCAGTAACATGGTTCATGAAGACGGCAGCTGTTCTACTATCATAGTTTTGTTTCTCTTAATATAAGTAACAAGGCAAGTTAAAATAATTATTACTTAGCATTATAAGTCAAACTAGTGGAGAAGGCAGGGTAGCCATGTAGAGGAACATTCCTCAGGATCTAGAAAGGTGGAAAGGAGAAAATTAGGGTTTTTCTACTGTAGGGACCAGAGTCTAAATCAAGTTACCCCAGTGTCCAGAGCTCAACACTTCTGACTGTTACTAGCATGATTCTTTTTCAGCCAAAGGAAGTTACAAAGGAAAGGCCGGTAGCATTGTTCTACGTAGTACAGTCAGCCCACCAGAGAACATGGAGATTGGAGCTCGTTGAACTTTAATGCAACAGCTCACTGAAGCCCATTACAATTCTGTCCAATCACGCACATAGACTGCCCAGATACTCTGCATGTTTGGTAGCACGTACCCTGTGTGCAAGCGAGCGAGCGAGCAGCTGTTCTCTGAAATCAAGGACAACAAAACATCTCACAGGACATGTCGCGCTGACAGAGACGACGAAGCAAAAGAAAAGATACCAGATGTCGAGCATGAGCAAATAGAAAGACTTAATGGACAGAAGAACCTCCAGAGGTAGGAGACATTTATGTGTACAGTTACCGTAACTGTATTATTGTTATTGTTGTCTGACCCTATCCTGTTGACACTTTGATATACTTTTACATGCACAACTTAATTTCTATGTAATATTGAGTTCAAATTCAAATGTATTTTGAGATGTGAAGTGAGTTTAAGTTTTACATCTCACTTATCTTCTATGTGCTATATGTTGGGTGTGTGGAATTCCACAGTCATAGTTCATTCTTTTATTTTCCAAACACAATGAATTTTTCAAGTTTCAAGTTTCAAGTTTCAAGTTTCAAGTTTTTTATTTGTCACATGCCTAAAAGTACAGGTACAGTGGCAGTGAAATGAAAGTGACTGTCGCGACTGTGCAAAAAAACACTCAAAAGGATAAAAAGAAAATAAGATAGAAAGAAGAATAACATGTAAGATAGAAATAGCAAAACTAGAAAAATAAATAAACTAGAAAAAAGATATACACCACTATGTTACTGTATTTACAACTATGTACAAATTAACATTATATAATATATAAACAGAAAACAGAAAAATCTCACTATGTGCCATAGGAACAGTAGAGAGCAGTGATGTGCAGATGGATTGGTGTGTGTGTAATGCAGGTGTAGTGTGGTGTAGTGCGGTCAGTTATGGGACTGTGTTGTTATGCAGAGTTCAGGATCCGTGTGGCCTGGGGAAAGAAGCTCCTCTTCAGCCTCTCGGTCCTGGCTCTGATGGAGCGAAGCCTCTTGCCTGAGGGCAGCCACGCAAACAGTTTATGGTCGGGGTGGTGAATGTCCCTCATGATCCGACCTGCCCTGGACCTGCACCGCTGGGTGTAAATGTCCTGTAGGTCGGGCAGTGCGGTGCGGGTGACACGTTCAGCGCAGCGGATGACTCTGTGCAGGGCCTTTCTGTCCTGTGAGCTGCAGCTGCCGTACCAGGCCGTGATGCTCGCAGAGAGCACAGACCCCACAGTGGCGGTGTAGAAGGTTACCAGCAGTTTACTGGAGGCCTTGAATTTCCTGAGCCTCCTGAGGTGGAATTTTTCTGGCCTACAAATCTATTTTAGTTTTTAAGCTGGCTCTGTCAGTGATTGAGTTTGACAGCTGTGCTTTGGACAATAATGTTCTTCCAACTCTGTGTCAACAGTTTGTGTTTGTCCCTTTCCCTGTTACCACACCTTTGGGATGATATGGAACGCTGACTTTGAGCCACACCTGAGCCACACCTGATTAGCCAACAGTCATCAGTTGCTGAATGGGAGCAAATCCCTGCAACCAGGTTCCAAAAAAAAGAGACTGAAACCAGAAGAGTGGAGGCGGACAGCAACACATTAATGCTTACGGTTTTCAAGCTGGATGTTAAACTATCGCGTATGATGGTAATGTTCACCAACCTGATGCCATAAGTACTCATTGATGTACCAAATGTGTAGTTCTCAACCAATTTCACATCTATTTCCTATTTCCGTTGTTTAAGTAACACTTGTTAACTACAGTGCTGGTTTGGGAAATGGTGAACCTTTAAGGAAAAGGTGACCTCTTTTTTTTAAAGATTTACATCTTCATTAGGTGAGGATGAGCTTAAAGCAGTTTTTCAAAATGTCACCAACATTCGATAAAAATAGCAAAAAATCCAGCCTACTCTGCCCCAAAGTGGTGTAAACAAAAAAGCTGGAAACACTTCTTCCACTACATTTATGTGAACCTTTTTTTAGTAATAATTAGAGGGTGGTGTGTGAAAAATTTGGATCCACTTCACACCTCAGAATCTGAAACCAATGCAAATCCGTGTATCACCTGCATGTGGACCGGAATGTAATATCTGCAACTTGGCACCAAACACAAGCCTCTAAAATATATGAAATGAATGGGATACCAGAGGAGTCTTTCAGAAACACGCTGGGTTCTAAATGTTTTGAATCAGGTATCTGGAGTCATTATGGTTCCGTGTAGAAGCACTACCACCAACCTTCCTGTCTTTGTGCATACCCAAAAAACACTATGTGTTGCAGTTTGTCTGTCATAAACTTTTATTCTGCAAACAATGAGGGACTACTTAAGACTCTAGTGCCACACAGGGCACACCTCAGAAAATGAAAATGCATTTTCTACCTAGGGCAGGGGTAGTAGAAAAAAGATTCTGAATTAGACTTTTCATTGTGGTTCAGACAGAAAGTGCTCTGCAGCAATATTATTTCTGCATATGTAAGAAAAAAAAGTCCAGAAGAGTTGAAAATGTAAGATGCTCTTTTAAGTATTTGTATTGTTTTTTTTTATTCTTTAAATAAACCATTTTTTCAGCAGATGAAACAAAATGCTACAAAGTAAAAATGAAATAAAATAGTGCAGAATCCTCTCTGCTCGTGGCAGGAAATCCTTGGAAAAATCCTAAGATTTTGGCATCACATGTCTTAAAGTCCCAAAGAAAATGCATGAAAGCAACATTGCATATAAGTTTGGTATTCTTGCAATTTAGTGCAGCTTAGTGTTGGTTCTGTGTTTCTTGTCTGTGTCTTGTCTGATTCTACTTCCTGCCCTGTTTTCCTGTCCGTTTTTGATTCTGTCCCTGATTAGGTTCTCCTGGCTGAATGTTATTTGTCTCTGCTATTTGTCTCTGCTGTTTGTCTCTGCTGCCTCCCCCCTTCCACAAACAAAAAATAAATAAATAAAAATACAATTTTCTGATGTACTCATGCAGAGCATTCCTCTAAAAACCTCCTCTTCTTCCTGTTGGTCCAAAACGCAGCTACAGGTGTACAGTGCACAGAGTGGGAATGCAAAGAATGCTTGGTATTTCCCAGGAGAAATGTTACATGTTGTTGCTTTAAAGAAGTCCTAAACACAGAGAGAAAGATCATTTTCTCTGAGGGCAGATGCTGAAAATGGTTACTTAAGTGTGATGATATTTAAAATCAACACGCTTTAACCAACAAGTTCGTGGGCTGTGTATAGACAGCACAGCAGTAAAGCATAGTTATTTCTGTACTCTTTCTTCAACCTATTGGATCAACACTTTAGAGGCCCCACAGGCTTCCTGTATGACAAATACTTATTGGTAATTTGATTAAATAAAGTAAATGTGTTCACTAAAACTCTATGAATGCCTAAACCACAACATAAACTGAAATTTAAGGAGCAGTATTACATCTGGATTAATACCCCCCCTTATTAAAAGTCTTAAAGCTTTTATTTATTATTACTGTGCTTAATGATGATGACTGTGTGTTATTATTTCTTAGTGTAACCACTAACAGGACATTTAGAGCACATCCACAAACCTACAATGTATGAATAAAGAAGGGTAAATAAAGGTCAAATGAATACATATAAATGAAATGAGAGTCTGAAACAACAAAAGACTGTGATTCATTTGCAACTTATTTATTCCAAAACTGATTTTAAAGGAGTACAACCACTGATTGCAACCCCCTCGCCTGAACCCTCTTACTAGCTGTGATGAAAAATGCAATAGGCCCAATCTAGAACCACCATGTTGGTTCGACGTAGCTGACTTTGTGGAACATGTCCAGCAGCGTCTGTAGATATAAAAGTCTCATTACAGGGTAACAAAAACACAATGCTTCCTTTTCTGTAAATCTGACACACTGGACCTTTACGACCAATAACAGCTCTCTAACTGCTGTGTTCATCCAATTAGGCGTAGGGCCTGTTGTAGATGTCTTAGTCAATCACCTGTTGTACAGTCTACATGAAAAGATGCCAGATTTCTACTATGAGTGATGGCGTGTTGTGTTTGCCTAAGGACGCTCGCTGTCTTCAGCGCTTTCCCTCCTTTTTATTGACCTCCTCTGCTGAGTAACTAAGCACAGATGATGGATTTTGGCTGATGTCAGCAGCCACACAGCCGCGGCCTAGGATGGTTTTTAATCTTCAACAATCAAACTATCAAAACATTAAAACCAAATTTATCTCCTAAATTAAATGCAGAAGCATTAGCAGAACACAACAGCGCTAACACCACAGATAGAGATAATTCATCAGTGATTTTTATGCCACACTACGCTGAGAGAAGAGAAGAGCTCAAATCTGAAAGGGGGTGGTGAAGGGGCTCTTATTGGAGCCTCTGGGCATTGAGCTGCAATTAAAGAATGTGTTCTATAGAATGCTCAAAAATAATTAATTGTAATTTTCGTTTGAGATTAGATTGAGAAATATAATCTTTAGCGGATATGAAAGCATTGAAAAGATAAGAAGTCTATCAAGCACATGAATGAGAAACTGTAAAAAGGCACACCCTAATTATGTTGTGATGCTTTGATGAGAAATAAATGAGAGTAAATAAATCAATCTAAACGAGCAGATCCTAGAAGTTGGTTGCAAACTCGCAAAATCAGTAGGAGAGTAAGCAGTTGCGTTTCGTCTTATTTTGTTCAATTTCAACGATACAGAAAAGAAAACTGCTTATGAGCTAACGACTGGAGAGTTCACTCAGCAGTACGTGAGTGCGCGTCTACCTCCAAAACACAGCAGTTGCTATGGGGATCGGTGCAAATCGTTTAAGGTAAATATTTCATTTATTGTTTCTTTAGCTTCAATATGTGACAGTGTTATTAAAAATTCTACATTCTACACGGAAATACAATTTAAAATATGTGGCTTTCATGGCTCTCTTAGCTAAAAAGGTTCCTGACCCCTGGTCTACAGTCTTGCTAGAGGCCTTATGAGACGAGTGGTGCTTTGAGCTAAATGCTATCATCAGCATGTTAACATTCTCACCATGGCAATGCTAACATGCTGATATTACATGTTCTCATTCCACCTACTAGTCTAAAGTGGCAGCATAGCCAGCAACTTCAATGAGCCTGGAGTATCATTTTTCAATGCATGGGACTATGAGGTCAAGTTAGCAATAATAATGGTTATCAGTGGAATGATTATTACGCTGCTTTTTGCCATAATTGATGGATTAGGTACTCAAAATAGCAAGTAAGTACAGACGTCTGCACATTAAGACACAACTAATTAGGGCTAAACTTAAAGCAGACTATAGCTGTGGGTGACTGGAACATCTTTGATTGTAAATTCATGTAATGGACAATTGAAATTTTGACCCGTTGAGTGTGATCGATGCTCTGGGAATCATGAATGTTTCTGCAATTCATCCAGTACATATAACTGCTTCTACGATTAATATCCATGGAGCCATGATGACCAGTATTGCTAAAATATTCTTAGATTTGATTTACGTATCAATCTGATCTGATCACTTTTAGAAATTTCACTAAAAACCACCACTGTTCACTTCAATTGTTTCATTACATTGGGTCCGTACCGCATGTCGACCACCAGCTGTGACTGGTGTCAGAGGAAACCACAGTGACAAACGTGTAGAAAAGCCGGAGGAAGAGAAAGCTAAAACACATTCAAAACACATTGACCAACAGGGTTTGTTTGTTTCTCATCCCCTTGTCCATCGCCAGTAGACACTGAACACAAATGAACACCAAGCTGAGCCTCATGCTAAATGACAACTCACTGTTAAGAATGAGAAAAGACCAACAGCACGCTTCATGTATCATGGAGAAAAGTTAAATAGTGTAACTGTAAGAGGGAAAAATAAATGTTGTATTCCATAAGTGTGTCCAGTCCACCTTTTCATCAGTTAGTGATTTCCCAATACAGCCCTCAAACAAAGAACAGACTGAAATGTAAAGCAAAGTGTATCTGAGGGTGATTTCATCTACAATAATCTGTAAAGCAATGAATAAAGCGTGCTCATATATTTGTATACTTTGGTTTTCAAAAGAGGTTTTAACATCATCTGTCTGTCCAACATGTTCAGATCTCTAACAGCCTGATTTCTATGAATTGTCCTGGGTCTTTCTCATGGTCTAAGAGGTTCCACAGTGGTTCCAACGCACCAACACTTTGTCCTGAAATCTTTTAAAGTAGAAGGCCAGACTGCCATTTAATTAGCTGCGGATATTTATGCTAATTCCCCAGCACATGAATCTTAATGTCTGTGGTGACTCTGTGACCTTGGACTGCTCCATGACCACTTGAACACAAGATGAAATTATCTGATGAATTCCATGCTTCTAAGGACATTAACCATTTAATTATTCAACAAGCTCAAAATGAATTCTAGATGCGATGTGATTCCATGGACACAAAAGAAGAAAACTGGTTGACTTGAGCAACAAAATTGCACTTAACCCCACAATTGTATGACTCAATGCAGGAAGATAAGAAGTACAGAGGGCTCTGTCGACAAATAAAGGATAGAGAACAGGGCCAGATCTTCAAATGGTTGAATGAATTCAGCCACGCTAATATGCTGTTGTCAGGCAAAAATGATCCTAGTAATTCTGATACAGCTGACTTGAGCTGAAATTCCATTTTTTCACATACATGCACACACATGAGCGATAGACATGGCGATAGAGTTGGGGCCTTCATCAAGGGCACCTCGGCGAAGATCAGGAGGTAAACTGGCACACTGGAGTAACATTAGTATTTTTTTTACACATAGACTCATGGACTCATTTTGTGTGTGTTCCTGCTGTGTCACTACTGTTATTATGCCCCAATTTCCACACTTACATCACTGTTAAACAGTTAGACATGACCAGTGAATGTGGTTGGACTACAAGTGATGCAGGTGTGTAATTGGTAAGGTTCTCCCCGATCAATGTGCGCAAGATTTTTAATTAAAAGCCTGCTATGAAAATGAAACCTCGCTAAAATTTCTCAGAAGGCAGCTGTAATTGCATCAACAGTTTTCAGCAAAGTGAGTTTTGCAAGTTAATCATTTAATATATTAAAATTTTAGTGTCTGCGTGACAAATTAAAATTTTAATGTTGAATTAAATACCATATGTTCTGGCTCTATTGGTCTTTCACACTTAGAGTCTTTTAGCTCAGTTTATGTCTTTTTGCTGGCAGTATTTCAAACTGCATTTGGGTCTGTTTTAGTCTCCAAATCTTACCTTGTTGTATGTTTTATCTCATATAAATATCCGTAAGTTTCAGAATTACACCAACAATTCATGATGATTTCTCAAGAACCTGCATTTTATTATTTTGGATTATAATTACATCCAGAACATTTCATTATAGGCACAACAGTTTTGAATTTTTTGGTTCTTTTCAGAACCAAGAAATAGACACATGTCAAATTATCAACAACGTAATGTGGATACCCACATAATGAACAATGGGGCCCTGGTGAGTGTTGGAATCATTTAGAAGCTGATCATGGACATAGCACAGACAGTCTGATGGCTACCTACTGTGCCTGTCTGTTCATGCATTAGATTTGATGTTTTGGCTAATAAACAGAGCCGTGTCACTGCTTATCACTGACTAATTATTTGAGAATTTTCAAAAAACACTCAGGACTGCAGAAACATCCCTCACACCTCACATGCGATTTAAGGTGGACTTTAGCCTCAGACAGTGATATATTAATGTGTAAAACATCAAGACGGGTGTGTGTTGGAGTGTGTCTGTATATTTTCTGCTTGTGTGTGTGTGTGTTGTTAGAACAGCACATGGAACATGTCTGCAGTAATGAGTTCTTTTCTTGGACCTGGCAGGCTTTGGCCAAGATCCACTCAGCTTATTGGGTGTGTGTGTGTGTGTGTGCGTGTGTGTGTCTGTGTGTGTGGGGGGGTGAGTGTTCTGACAGTGTGTCACCTCTGGGTGTCATTCCAGGTGACACCGCCAAGGAGAGCAGCCTTTACAGCCGTCCTGCAGAGCCACCGCCTGCTCTTAACAAGGACACAGAGGCTCGCGCATGCAACAACACACACACACACACACACACACACACACACACACACACACACACACACGCACACACGCACGCACACACACACACACACACACACACACACACACACACACACACACACACACACACACACACACACATATTGGCAGTCTTTCCAGTCCAGCTCTGGAGCGCAGCAGCAGTAAACGCGTACATTTCAGTGTACCCCGAGTAATTCATCTTCATTGCCCAAGTCATCAAATGTGAAGAACGACAGTTGGACTAGCATTAAATGTCCTCACAGCCAATGAGACTGGCGACATGAACACACAATAATTTTCTATTTTGCCACTCGCACGCACACACACACACACAATTTCACCCTTTGAAGACACAACGTGAGCCTCTCTCAGTAATAGAGCACCAGTGAACGGGGCGAAAAAAACGGTTTCAAATCTCCTCCATTTCCCGATTCCTCTAAAAGAAAGTGTGTGTGATGAAGTGTAAAATGGAAAAGAGAAAAGAGAGAAAGAGAACAGGTAAACAGTGACAAGCTGCCTGTCACAGAACACAGGAATCCCTATCGCGTCTGAGCATCGTCGTCCGGCCATTCTCCTGCAGTCACACATGACTGATGAGGGAGGTAGAAAAAGTTCAACTTGTCTTTTCTCTAATCCTCACACTTTTCTTTACGGCAGGAAATTAATGGCCTTGTACGTAGGACACTTTCACACACATGCACACACACACACACACACGTCCTGGAGCAGTGCTTTTATCATCACCCGGTAAGTAGCGGCGGTAAAATTTCTTAATTAAAGCATGAATGTTTAATAAATCCTTAGGCTGCGTGGAAAAGGGAGCCCGAGATAGGCTGTCCGTTGATGGGCAGCGCTAAGGAAGGAGGCAGACGATTCCTCTACTCGCTTTGCACAGAGTTCAAGTCAGCTCTTTGACAGGAAACAGGTGGAGCTGGCAAAGGCCTGAAACTTGGTGAGTGGCGAGGTCACCGAGTTGTTCACTTCTGTAGTGGCTGGGAGTGTCAGCTCCTGAGCTAATAGTCTAACCTAAACCCCAGGCTGCTTCATTTTCATAGCATTTATATTCATCGAGCATGTCTTAGCTGGACACACCATATATTGCTATTTTGAGAATAAGTTGCTACCACCCAAAAATGCCATTGAGTGTGAGTCTGGACACTGCTAACAGGTCTGTGAGGCTGCACATAGGCTGAGTTTAGCTGATTCTGGTGGTATGTGTGTGAGAAGGCTCGTCATTTTTTCAGTTATGAGAGAAAAGGAAAATATCTCAATATTCAATGAAGGCACGAGATAGCTAAATGAAAATACTGTGCATCGTTCTGTGATGTATAGCATCAACATTCCACTGAAGAGCTGAAATTCTTTGTTGTCTTTAAGCCTAAACAGCCTTGCAAAAAGCAGATGTTACCAACAGCCTCCGGCCACTTTTCTTTCTTTCTTTTTTTTTTTTTTGCTGCAGATGCAGCCATTATGCTGCTTTCATGTGCTGCTGCAAACAGTTGTAAGTGAAATACATTTTTAAATGTAATAAATACTAGATCAAAGACAGTGTTCTATCATTAATGAGAGGATTTTGTGAGTGGGTGTGCAAATCTTATTATCAAAAAAAGTAAAACTCCTCCACGCATGATTATCTGTAGCCGCTCATCCTTTGGTGTATCATTTGGTGTATTACATGTAAGAATCTTTTATTAATTCATCCATCCATTCATCTATCCTCTTCTGCTTATCCAGGGTCAGGTCACAGTGGCAGCAGGTTTTGCAGGGTGCTCCAGACGTACGTCACAAGGATCCTGAGGCATTCCCTGGCTAGATGGGCCCTCTAGTTCCTTCCAGTGGTATTCTAGGTCTACCCAGGGTCTCCACCAAGTTGGATGTGCCCAGTACACCTCTAAAGGAAGGCACTCAGGAGGCTTCCTGATCAGATGCGTGAACCACTTCAGCTGGCTCCTTTTGACACGAAGGAGCAGCAGCTCTGCTCATTTCGGCCACTCGTATTCTTGTATCTCATTCTTTCGGTCACTACCCAAAGCTCATGACCATAGGAACATTGAGAGTTTGGTCTGGTGCAGCATCCACAGTACTACATTCGCCGCACCAAGCCATGGGACCATCTCACAATCAATTTTTTTTCATTTAAATACATCCAAGAGGATTGCCAGTCTGATTACTTGGAAAGAAATAACAGTGATGCTGATAATCACAGCCTCCAATCTCTAATAATTACACTGATCTTTAATGACCACACATAACACTGTGCTCGTTTGCTAATTGTTTTCTCCCCCCTGATCCCAAAAGTACAAACTCCACATGAAAACTTCTCAAACAGAGCTGCGAGGCTCCCTGCAGGTGGAGCGACCTCTACATCAGCGTGGAGCATCTTACTGCCATCTCTCTTCAGCTTCATCCTGCCCACACGGTGCCCCCTGTGGTGAACGCCACACCTCGCTCCTCTACACATGCTCACACACACACACACGCAAAATCAGCTTTTATTCTCTCCCTCAGTCAGCCACCCACACTCAGTCACGAGGGACCGTTGCGTGGTTGCAACAGTGTATGTGCCATTTTCTGCTGTGACATTTCACCATGTGTGCAGTGTGTACGTGTGTGTGCACAGGTGCGCGTGTCCACGCATGTGAGTGTGAAAAGAAGCTAATGCATTAGACTTGCTTTAGGATTCCTCAGTGCTCCTTATTGAGGCGGGTTGGAAATCCCTTAGTTTAGCAACAATGTGGTCGGGCCGGGCAGAGGCTTGCAGAGAGAGACACAGCTTCACATTTATCTCTCTCAACTGCAGCCGGCTGCCAGCGAGCGGAGGAAAAATGTGCAAGTCAGGAAGGTTCATGAGGATTTCTTCCCTCTTCTTTCCACACGCTGTCACTTTTTAAGACCATGTATCGGTCTGGACTTTTATTATTTCTTTACCCTTCCATCATAATCAATATGTCAGACAGCGCTGATTAGACTGTGATCAAAGTTCTGAAACAATGTGTCTCAGCACTGTGGAATTTCCACAAATGAATAGTTCAGTGAAAGCAGTACAGATATAGCTCAAAAGAAGAAATATATAAAAAAAAAAGTCCCATTCCCCTCGCTGTCAGTTTTTTACACGTACAGTACCCAGTTGTTCCGCTGCCTTCAGAACAGTCAACGAAATGGCTGTCCAGCTGGTCTGAAGCAGCTGGAGTCCAAAGGATAATGATATTTGAGGCCAATATAGACCCAGATATTCAAAAGCTACAAAAAATACACATGTAACGTAACACAGACAAATATTTTTTGGAATAAGTGGTCATAGAAGATGACCTAAACGAGTAAGAACTCCCTAAAGGTTTAGGTTATTAAGGCCCTGTAACTCAACACAGGTGTTTTCAGTCTCAGGTTGAAGGTGGGCTCACATGAGCTCATACTGTATCTACCAATAAAACAATAATTAAAGTGAAGCTGTCGCTCTAACAGACAGCTTCACTTGAGAGAGTGAGGGAGATGTCAGTCAAACACAGTCGCTACACCGTCGCAGAGACCTGCCGAGAGGTCTAATGAGGCGATTTAATTAAAATCACATGTGTCAGTTTACCATGCGCAGCGCCTCTTTTCATTTTGAAGTCACGTTGAAGTCAGAGCGTCTTTATCTTTCACAATGTGACACATTTCAGTGTGAAGCAGAATATACAGACAGGGAAGGGCAAGTGTAGGACTAAAGCAAGTCTAATGCAGGCCTGACGCCAGGATAAAGTGAGTGAGGGGGCTATTAAAAATTGCAAAGGGGCAATTCTTTTTTTTTCACACAATAAAGTGTATCGATTTAACCATGCAGCAGTTTCAGAGAGGCAAAATAACAAAGGCACATGGCTACTGTTTCAAAATCAAAGAATCAATTTATTATCTTTTTATGGCTTGCAGTTCTCTCTCTCGCTGACTGGCCCTTTCATTTGTCACCCCCACCTCGTCTCTGGACTGCTACAATGGAAACAGGGCTGAAAGTTCTATTAACAACGACAAAAATGTCTGTCTGTCTGTCTGTCTGTCTGTCTGTCTGTCTGTCTGTCTGTCTGTCTGTCTGTCTGTCTGTCTGTCTGTCTGTCTGTCTGTCTGCCTGTTTGTCCTTCTCTCTGTATTATTACTATGGGCAGTCTAGTCCTGTATCTGTGTGTTTCTCAGCCAATCATTTTGTTGTTTTTTAATAGATACCTAAACAGAGAGGGCAAAGCATACTTTGGTACTGAACCTGTCTCTATCCACACACTCCGTAGCTGTTAAAGGAGAAAGGAGAAATTAATAAATTAGACTTTAGATTTTAGACTTTAATTAGACTATGCTTTTTTGTGCATGTGCTGTCTGACGGTGTCAAATAAAAAGCCGACATATTAGTTGTTATCAGTGTTTCTTGCCTGGACCTGACACTCAAGTCCTGCTGCATGTCATGCTGTAGCTTGTTGACAGCTGCATCACTGTTACTGTCCTGAATCAGGCTTTGAGAAAAGTGGAAGCAACAACAAAAAGAAAAAAGAAAATCTCTGGGAGGAAAGGAGGACGAGAATGTTCAGTGCTTATGAAATGATATATCCTCCAGGATCCAACATGATGAGAGAAAAAGAAATATGTATACTGTGGTAGTGAGTTGGCAGTTCTTGTCAAAGGCAGACTAGACAAGATCTTTGTTTGTTCAATCACCGGTAACTGTAGCCTCGGGAGAACTGCGATGGGCCAAACGGACAGACAGCAGAGACAGTTCCCTCCAGCCCTCCAGTTTCTGCATACACTGAATAATGTTCCAGCATGTATTGGGTCAGATTCCCGGAACATCCTGGACAGTCAGGACTAGTTTGCTTAAACAAACACATCAGCTCTGTGTACAACCACAGTCTTGACTTGTGATGATAACCGCATGATCACAATATGGCAGTGTGATGCCTGAATTTTTAGTTTTGTTTGGGCATTTCCACCACGGTGAGGTAAAGAAAATCCATACACAGCCACTTTTGACTCCTCTGCTGACTCTTCTTAATGTTGTTAGCTGCTACAGCTCCCTTGACCAACCCAGCCGCCTACTTATGTACTAAGATATTCATATTATTAGCTGTAAGATGTAATGTTCATGTTTGTTTATTAAGGGAGTTCACTAGCCAAGTGCCTATTGCTGCTTAAAGACTTTTCCACACTGTTTTTCATATAAATGATCCATTCCATGACGTGTCTCTGACTGAAATGTCTTTTACTTCAAATGATGAGAAACCTGCAAATAGTCATATTCATACTGAGGGTAAGTATAATCCATTATTTTATTTATTTCCATTATTTATTATATCAATAATGATATACACAGGCTATCATTCATCCTTTTCAGCTTTTGTAATGATGGATTTTCTAGTGACTGCTAACCAACTGAACACACTGCGTGATGGTTCCATTAAGAAACTGACTCGTGCACAGTAGATTGAAGACTGCAGGGACTGTAATGGGTTCTTGACCACATTTGGAGCTTTTGAAATGAGCCAGGCCTTGTGGGTGTTTTATGATGCAGACATATAATGTTTGACATGCACACTCACATCTTTGGCTAATTTGGGGTTTTCGGTTTACCTCATCTAACCTGCAAAGTCCAAACAGAAAGGCTTTATCCAGCTAACTTGAGATGATGTGAAAACGACTGAGCCTTCTCGATGCAGAGTGCTTTTAGACGGTGACACTGAGACCTTTTTCTGTTATTTTCCAACATTTATTAAATATTCCACACTTGAAAATGCTGGAAAGCTGCAAGTGAGAGTGCAGGATGTGAAAGCAAGGACCCAGATGATCGGCATTGTGGGTAAATCGTGTCTGTCCTCCTTGACCTTCACTCGGTCGGTCATTTCTGGTGCTTTCTCAAAGCTATCACACCGTGTCTCTTTTGTTCAGATTGAGTCATGTGCTTTCTCATCCTCTCACATCTCTCTGATCCATCCTTTAATCACTCACTGCCTCCCCTGCTGTCCACTGAAAGCTAACAAATGAATCCTTTCGTGCTCCGTGACACACCACGTTTGGTAACACAAATCACACCACATCCACACACGTTGGAGGTCTACCAAAATGGATTTTCATGGGCATTATTTCTGGACTGAAACTACAGAGAGCCAATATTTTGTCCCAAAACCTTTAACTTTGACCATTTGAATGTCAGAACAGTCCAAAAATAGCCCTGAAATCAGCAGTCCTCTCAACTTAAAGGTTAAAGATTTCTCACAAAGCACAGGAGCTGTGTTCAAATGGCAAGCTATGGATGTATAGTGAGCTAATTAGCTGTTCCAGGGGCACAGACACTCTCAATTTAAACAGACGTGATACTGATACTGAAAAAACATGTGATGGATCCTTTCGTACTTTAAATGTGATCAAAAGGACACATTAGAATCAATGCAGGTTAAGCTTCTCCTATTGATGATCCTATTGACATTAAAAAAAATAGATAATCAAGCTGCTACCATTATCTGTCATACCAGAGGTCGACCACCCTCATTGGCCAACATCCAATGTTGCATTATTGACAGCAGTGTAACGCTGACTCCACTATCCTGAATGGACACGCAGTGCTCACCTCTGCCTTTATGGGGGTGGAATTTATTAATATAGAATACTGACATTCCAGCTCTGCAGATTGCAGTATTTAACAAGAATTAATGGATTATTGATTATGACATGTCCACCATAATCAAAAGAATAGAAGATGAGGAAGACATTCATGAGAGGTATCAGTCATTGTCAGATCACGTAGAGAAGTAACTCACCGTATCTCTTCAAACATGAACTGTTAGGGTAACTGCTCCTTACCATCTCTACCGCAGCTTCCATGTGAAGTGAACTCAATCCAATTACCAGACAAGAATATCCGTATTAGACTATTAGACTAATGTACAAAAGACCAAGATTATGTTCCAATATCTTATGTTTTTTCTTTCAAATGCCAATTCTTGTTTTCTCCAATATCTGCAAATGACAAGTATGTAACATATGGTTAATGTTGTGGAGAAATCGCTAAAATCAATGGCACCAGGTCAGGAGGGAAGAAAGCGTTCAGGAGCTCTTGATGTCTTATGCTGAAATATTTATTGAAGCTTGATCAAGAAGTATCAGAGACACTCTGACCTACAATCAGGTTTGCATATGAGTTGGTCTCTATTCTGTCCAACTCATGCTGGTGGTCAGACTTTAAACCCTTATACATGTCAGAATATGTCAGATAGACCATGTTAGTGTTCAGTTAAGACCAGGGAAAGTTTTTTTTTTTATGTCAAATTAACTCTGGTTAATGTATGGTTAAGGATAGAAAATACTTATAGTATGGTTCGGTTTGTAGAATTTAGTTGCATCCAATGATGAGAAAGAAGAAAGAAAACATGGTGGACTCCATGGAAGAGGATCTGTGGCTAAGGAAACTAAATCACAACAATTATTATTTTCAGGTGATAACATATCTGAATATATGTATATTACATTTCTGCCAACAGATCACACTAAATCTTGCTGGAACACAAATTGCAGGTCTATGGCAGGATGCACATTTTCCAAAGAGAAATCCAGATGTACATCAACCACCCCAACATCTACTGTACATTCTCCCACCTTACTACATAAAGGACAAACTACTTCCTGCACATTGGCATTGGGGGTATATGAATTTCTGTGCATTGTGGACATTCCTTATTAGGCTTTATTTCCATTAACCTTTATAGTTTGAGTGCATGGTACAGTGTTGCACGGTATTAAAGTTTGTCTATCTGTGGTATTACATTCTAAAATGTGTTATTAAATCTAATTACATAAGATGTTATTAGAACGAAGCATTTGTTCAACCAAAAAAAAAAAGTTTTCATACCTTTAAGGGTCACTGCAAATACTACTACTAATAATAATAATTCTGTGCAATATGCTGTCAACCACTTTTCTGTGAGGGTTATCAGACTGTGAAAATCTCACACAGTTGCAACTATATTGGGTACACATGACTAGGAGGAGAGGTTTAGCACGAGGCAAAGCTCTCTACTGCCTATAAAGAGCCAAACTCCTTGCGCCCTCGTGAACAAGACAAGCAAGACGAGAGCTGAGCTCGAGCACCGACAGCAGGTCTCACCCCTCCGTCTGCTGCTGGGCGGGACCTTCAGTCCCACTGCAGAGAGCGGCTGAGGGAGGCTGGGAGACCAAACAGGTCCAGCTACATACTGGCAGACCCGAGCAACAACTATCTGTCCTCATCAAGGCCAGTCCACCTCAGACAAACTCCCCCTCTCTGCTCTTGTCAGCCTCTTCACTCTCCTTTATTCCCTCTCTCGTCTCTGTATCTATTGTCTTTCCTTCATTCATCACTCACAACTGTCACCCCTTTATTCCCCTCTTCACTGCATAGCGGGACAAAACTGCCTGCCTCCCAGACCTATTTCCACACAGAATCCATTATGTCTCCCCATCTTCTTTTTATCTTCATCCACCAATTCAATCCAGTCACCCATCCAGCCAAATATTCACAGACTGCCTCTTCCATTTGAGCTCATCACAGGGTTCCATCGCAGCTCGTATACTCTGAACCTGGGATTATCATCTACAGACACTTTGTCTGTGTGGGTTGAAGCACACAAAAGGAGAAAAAAAAGCTATAATGTGCCCTTCTCTTCCTATCTCTACAAAAGCCAACAATGGATGGTATATTTCTTTTTTATTTTTCACACCTTAAGGCACAAACAGCCCACACCCCGCTGTTGAGCACCATAAGCGGGGTAGTGTGATAACTAGCGGAGAGGAGGCTGGGGCGGTGAGGGGATATTAGACGCTCTGGAGACTGGAGGAGGATAAGGCAGGAGATACCCACCGCAACATCTTCTCTGCTTGGTTGGCTTCCCACGACTGGCACAGTATCAGCCCACTGTCAGCCCAGGGAGGGAAAGATGGGGAGGCAGCAGTAGTGGCTCAGAAGAGGAGGAGGACCAAGAGAATAAGACCACAGGCTGATTAGGGGAAGCGACTGAGAGTAGCAGAGGAACGAGGGAGAGATAGATGGTGAAAAGGTTAGGGAGAGAAAGGGGAGCCGAGAAATGTTCCATCCCCTTGGCCATAGTCCTGACAAAGCCAGGATAGAGATGTCAGGCCACATCCTGTCTGCCGAGGGAAGGGAAGGGGAGCTGGGATCAAGCAGCAGACAATTAGACTTCAAGCCACAGGCCCTTATCCAATCACATTTCTGCCTGTCTCCTTCTATCTTCCTCTTTTGTCTCTCTTTACATCACCCCCACCAGCCCCCTCCCCTGTTCTGAGCATCCCCAGAGCTATCCAATATCAGCACTTGATTCTCCTCTGTTTCCACAGGCTTCCCGGAGGCCGATCGAGTGTCCCTCCGTGGACCGCAGAGGGACAGAATATGGTGCCGACCTCACAAGGTCACAGAGCTCGCAACCATCAGATGAAATCCTAAACCTTCCACTTTGCCTCCTTCTGTCCCTCTTTCTCTCTTCCACTTCAGCCAAAGCACTCCACTTGCTTTTGTGCCAATGTCACACAAATTATCCTCACTTTTCACAAATCATACACATTCTCATGGCTTGATTGCTACTGAAGATGCCATTTCTCTGTCATTTTCCTGAGAGCATGTTAAACTCCAAGTGTGCCTTCCGAGGTCACACAATACAAAAATGAATCTGTTTTTCCAAAATTTCTTCAAAGCAAGGCTTGTCTTTCCCTATTGTTTTACAGGAAAAAACTGTACCACTAACCAAACCATTAATCTTGGCACTTACAGTAAGTGCTTTTGGAAGCTGTGCAGTTGATCTATGAACAATGATAAACATGCGCAATGATGTTCCCAAAGTGAGTAATATTTAACAGGTCAACTTTTGGAGTTAAGCAATCATACAGTCTTTCTACTCACCATTTATCTCAGCATCTTTTCCACTCTCTTTCATGCTGGGTAGACAGTTTTCCAGGTAAACTCCATTGTGATAACAGCTATCCCCTTCACTGAGCTGCGGTGGTGGCTCCCAGCACATACATGGAGTCTGCATGATTCCACATGGCCTATTAGACGTGCTGGAAGCCAGACAATCCTCCAGCCACTGGCACAGCATCTGGCAGGCCGCCATGCTGGGGTTACGTTTTCCCACCACTAGGTACTCTGTTTTGAATTCCCCGTTGCCGTCTGTGATCGCCGTGCCTGCTCGAGGAGGTCCCTTCCTCATTTGGAGAAACTGCTTTCCGGCCTCCAGGAAGGCCACTGGCGCAGAGGTGTCGCACAGCCTCACCACCTCATTAAAGCTCTCCATGCCCAGGTAAGTACGCGTGGTCTCCAGGAAGGAGTCATACTGGAAGGTGCGGAGCTGGGAAGGCACACACTTCTCTGTGGGTTTGGTAACCTTGATGAAGATGGTGTACCGCCGTGGGTCAGGATTCTGCAGGGTCCAGGAACATGGTATGATTGGGAATACTGATGATGAAAGGAAGAAGCCGAAGAAGCGACTCTGAACTAAGGTGGAGCAGGAGTCAGACTCCGGGCCTGAGGGGGCTGCATGGCAACAACCCTCCATCAGCAGCAGAGGGGCAAAATATAGGAGTAGAACTGGGAGAGGCCACCTTGCTTGGCCACGAATCCAAGAGAAAATGTTTGTCATGGTGTGCAGATGAACAGAAGGTATCACAGGTTGATGGCTGCTTTCTGGCTTCAGAGGACTCAACTTCCAGCTGTGTAGGGCAAAGGAAGAAGAGAAGGAGGTGGAGTGGGTAGAGGAAGAGGAAAAGGACGTGGTGGTGAAGGAGGAGGGGGAGGAAGGTTCCTCTCAAAGATCCAGCGATCGGTCCATGGTTGGATCAGTCGACCCAGAAATTCACAGGAACCTGTGAAATGGAAGAGACGAGATATGAATTAGACTTCATATCTGATCACACGGAATGGGATTACACTGATTCTATTTATCTCCGCAAAGAGAAATCTCTATCAGCTGTTACTGTTTGTGCTGTAAACTGAGAGCGACTGCAGTGACTGTGCAGGCCCTGAAGAACAACAAGTAGAATAGAAGCAGACAGAGGGAGGGAACCGGTGATTTAGTTAAGTTTTTCTTCATTACGCAAGTTTAGATTGGTCTCTTCCTAAGAGACAACTGTTTCCCTCACATGTCTGTTCCCATATTTCTTCTGCCAGCTCATTAATTTGTCCAATTATAAGACTATTAATTACAAAAAGGCAACACCTGCAGTCATTCATTACTCCAATTTATCAAGGATGAGCCACCGACAGCAATGTCATGATCAATAGTCCTCTTTGTTTTTGCTTATTAAAGCTGAAACAATTAGCAGATTGTTGCGTTAAAATACATATACAAAATATGATAGCACTATATTTTACTTTTTGGCCTGCTTTTTCTATAACTTGTCTCTTCTACTGTACATGATATGCAGGGCAGCCAGCCTTGAGTGGCTTTGCCGTTTTAAGTTGTTATAATCAATGTTTCTTTATTTAAAAGCTATGGCGTGGAAAATAGTTTTAGGATGGTAAACAATATTATTCAAATGCTCACCCAAGGTTTGCTCTTGTAGTGACAATTGCATAGTTTCAGCTGAGTGCGCTGATTGATTTGGAATATGACTGCTTTTTAGGAAGACTGTCGACCGTTGTTAAAGTTATTGTATGAAAAACAAAAGGTGCTCAGATTTGCAGCACTGACGAATATTTAAGTATGTCAGCAGAATGTTTCGTGCAGGTTTGAATGAAAAACAGCAGAACAGTATGAGAAGCAGATGGTGATGTAACTTGCAATTGGTTTGAGGAAGTACAGCAGCAAACCATAAAATGACAGAGAAAGAGGTCACTCATAGTGATGAACCCAGAATCAACACCAACTGTTTCTGTTTATTGTCTAATTTCTAGCTGTTTTCAGCTACCTGGGATACCTGCCCAGAGACAAAGTCAGAGATTAGCTGAAACGATAGTGATGCATTTCAGCCACACATTGGTCTCAGGAGACTGGGGAGGTCAGGGATGCATTAATCTAGTACATCTGATTGGTACCAATACACACCCCCTAAAGTGATTTAGCTATCTGCTGTGATATAACCAATCCACATTAAATACAGTTTCTTTTTTTCAATTAAGTTTTTCTGCTATCGATGACATTCCCTCAGCCACCTATTTAATTTTAAGAGCCACAGCATCCCTGGCCTCCTCTTAACTTACATACTTAATTACAAATGATTGCATACGTGTTCTAAATCTGGCAAAAGGGACTACTGGTAGTGGATTCAGTACTGGCCTGAGTTGAGTTTCCAAGAGTCAAAATAGAGGGTTCATAGTGATGGCAACGGAGGTGGACCCAACTACAATGTTTCCTGGTAGCCAGCAAAAGTTAAAAAGTGCATCAACCAGCTTCGACCAACTCTCTTATTTAATATCATTTCAAGCAGGAGACAAAATAATAAAACTGCTTCCTGGATGTATGCCCTTAATTCTTACAATAGTGTCCCTACAGACAACCAGAAAAAGTGAGCATCTAAATGAGATGTAATGTGTTCAAAGATGGTCTAATCAGACTCCAGGGGCCTTGGAGTACACCATTCAGTTCTTAAAGAGCTTGGGCTTCCAGTAAAATGTGTCAATGTCCATACTAATGATGAAGGAAAATTCTCACTGGGTAGCCTACTGCCAGTGCATGGGTTGAGTTCACTGAGGCTGCCCTATAAATGGTTTAATACATTTAGCAACTTCTGATCAACCCATATCAATTTTTCAGCTTAAATGAACATCTTCTGGTTGGTCGAGCCCACAACCATCTTAAGCCAGTTCTGCAGCCTGAAACAAGCTTAAACTACTTCCACCTTGCAACAAATTCAAATGTCAAATGACTTTGACAACAGGACTCCAGGAATCCACCGGATCTCTGTCCAGCGGATATAGATTTCAAATAGAGAAAACCTAATGGCCGGGTGGACGATGTCGCCAAGGACACCAGCATAGTGAAGCCTCCCTCTGATCAATCATAATGATCTATGGGCCTGACAGTAAGAGTGCGACACAGTCACCGTTGTGTGGAGGGATGAAGATAAAGATAAGTCGTCAGAACCAATAAAACACAATCCAAACGGAAAATCCCTCAGAAGCAAGCCTTTAGAGGAAAGCACACTGTATCATCTCTACAGAATGAAGCTTCCTCTCCAGACAAACTTAATTAAGCAAACTTTAATCAAACCGCGCATCCGGTCTTGCCGACAAGACTTTTTTTTTCCCTTAATGACAACAATTCACAAATTCACTGGACAGATTTAAATGGCTCAAGAACATACATCAGAGCAGTAACTAAAGAGAAAAATAGCTTTTATACACAAGTTATTTCTTTATATCAGACGGTACAATGAATTATATAGTATGATATTACATCATGGTATGTGTACAAATGTATGGTGGTTTTATTCATGCAGAGTTGTAAACAGGCCTTATTGGAACTACAATCATTTTTTTATGTTCTGTTGACCATCTCAGGGGGCATTTCACTAAATTTCCAACAATACAATGTTATTTCCTTTCTCTCATTTTGGCATGTTTGAATAATGTATCCCCTAATTTGCAAGTGACAGTCACTTGTGAAACATGAGGCTGCCACAGTTTGAAGGCGACAGGAGCTCAGTCTGCTGGGACTTGGCTTGGGAAAGAGAGGGTTTGACACAGAGCATCAGAAATGAACTTCCCTAAAAGGGATTAATAAAGTGCTCTTTCTTCGATATTATATACAATATATTTACCGACGCTGTCATTATTTTTAGTGAGAATGATGGGCAGCCACTTGAACAGAGTGCATGATCAGTATGATTTTTTCTATTCTTCAGTCTGAAACAGATTGTCCATGTGGATCCAGTTTAGATGTGATTATGAGTGATCAGATCAAGTTGCACTCATGTATATAATCTGCAGATGATCCATACGGACATGGACAGATGGCCAACTTTATATCACACGAATATGTGTGGATTCTCAAGGCCAAAGGGAAGGTATAATTTGGGCTTAGAAAACGATTGTGTCATGGTGCCCACATTCTGTGCATTACTGCAAACTCAAGGTTGTGTGAGTGAGTCACTTACCTAACCTCTGTGTGGAATGCAGAAACACTTTGATTTAAGAAAGACTTTGACTTTTGATCTTCAGGGCTGTAATTGTCTGCTAACCTTCCTCCAGAGGCGAGCCGGCTCTGCAGTCTTTTTTTGGGGAATGCAGTAAAAATGTTTCCTCCCAACAACAGAACCCCCTTTGTGAGACTGAAATGACCCCTGTTCAATTCAGGGGTGTCAATTCTCAAAACCCTAAGCTATTGCAAATCCCTGTATCTAATATCACATTGACTTTTCTTTTGTTACAGTGATTCATCGCGTCTCATTTATATCTCACCCCTCATGCCTCATCCTGTTTCGCCCTGCATCAGCCTGGCAGCTCTCTAACTTCAGCCTTACCAAAATGTGTCCGGGAAAAACTCATTCACCAGACAAGCCTGACAGCAATGAAATAGAATTGAGGTTTAATAGATAATAAAGAGCAGCATTTTATTGACAG
Source organism: Collichthys lucidus (assembly GCA_004119915.2). Lineage (NCBI taxonomy): Eukaryota > Metazoa > Chordata > Actinopteri > Sciaenidae > Collichthys > Collichthys lucidus. The sequence goes on from CM014091.1 coordinate 3,533,667, forward strand.
CTCCGCCTCATTTATCTACAGACCCCCACCCCCCCACCCCCCCTTAGCCCCCTCCTCTCCCTAACCTGCCCAGTCGGAGTCTGATCGCTCAACATGCAGCTCTCTGCTGGAGCTTCCTGTTCATGTCAAACCTCCCCTCATTTCTACCACCGAACACAGCCCCCGCATCATCCCTACCTCCAACCCTGAGACACACAGACACCCTGACCGTCCTCCATCCATCGATCGAGTTTGAGAAGCTAACAGATGGAGAGCAGCTATTAACACACTTTTATCTAGTCTCTGCAGCGGCGGGGAATAAGACACGGCAGTGAAAGACGAGATTTGCGGCAGAGCTGCACGGTGGCAGCCTGCTGAATGAAATCTGAAACCAACGATTAAACCTGATGTTCTCTGTCAATTAATCAATACAACCGTCTGCATCTCTGCTCTTACATGTTCTATCACGTTACTTGTTTGAAAGGCTGCAAGATTTTCACATAATAACACACTGGTGGCACTGAACATGAGATACACACAAAAATGTGTGTATCTGCCTGTATATGTGTAGAATGTGTGTGTGTGTGTGTGTGTGTGTGTGTGTGTGTGTGTGTGTGTGTGTGTGTGTGTGTGTGTGTGTGTGTGTGTGTGTGACTATAGAATCTAATCTTTTTTTTTTTTTTTTGTCTTGATGGTTTTTTGTTTGAGGTACTTCAGTGAAAACTGGTCTTTATGTGCTGCTTCAGCCCACTCATGCTCAGTGTCCCTGAGTTGGATGGTGATAGTTCACATGAATGATAAAGTGTAAATATGCAACTATAACACTATAAAGTGATGTAATGTCAGATGTTGTGGTTTCTTCTGGCTTCACTTCCTCCATATGGCCAAAAATAAATGCAGCTTTAATACTTTAACTGTTTGGCTCTTTCAGGTGGTTTTACTCCTTTACGCCCACTAAAGCTGACCTGCTTACAAATCATTTCATTCTATGAGGAAGCCGCCAATTCTCTCAGTGAATGTCCTGCTTGTTTATCAACAGATTGTGTTTATAATGTGTTGATGTCAAGATTATACAGTAGCATTTTAATGCCAAAAGAGATGTTAACACAACTGTGCTGTGTATATACCAAGCTGCCGGAGCACATTCATATTCAGAGAGAGGAAGTTCTTCACGGGGTGGAAATTTTAGTATTCTGTCGCTGTGGAATTATTCATTCCTTTCAGCCCGTGGCTGGAACAGCAAGCAATTAAAAGAACAAAGGTGTTGCATTAGCCAGCAGCCTAGAAGCATGAATCCATGTAAACAAGCCCAACAGGCTGGCTCTGCGAGCGAGTCAGAACAATGGCCCAATCACAGAGAAGCAACAGTCCCTCAGAAAGAGATGTAGAGGAAGAGATAGAGACAGAGACAAAGAGAGCACTGATGAGAAAATGATAGAGTCGCATGGAGAATCACTTCTCACATCAGCAGCACAGGGATTACAGGCTGATTAGCAGAGCAACACAGGGACCTGCTGCCACGCTCCGCCGTATAAACTACAAGGCAAAAAGCCACGGGGCTGCGAGACGCAGACGGATTTCCTCTCCTCTGAAGTACAAATTGTGTAAAATTGCTCCTCTGCGTCAGGAAATTCTTTCACATGCAAAATAATTTGGCAGAGACATCACTTGCAGCAGTTTGCCATGTTGGACACTGATCACGGAGGCTATTCAGTCGAGGTATACACTGCTCGAGAGAGCAATCAGGAACACGGGAGGAGAAATGGGAAGAGAAAGAATGATGGAGGATGAAAGTAAATTCATTACATGAAGTTGGATTGATAGATGAGGCAGAGTGTTTCAGTAAATGACTAGTCTCTACAATGGACACACAACCAGCATTATTAAATCCTTGCACTAACACGAACTTTACCACGAGATACAGAATTAAATAGTTCATGGAAAACAGTTTCCAGCCTGAGAAAAGGGGAAAGTAAAAAAAGAAAAATCCAGAGATCAAATTAGGTCAATGAGGACACAACTGAAAGAACAAGGTTCTTGTCTGGTCAATAATAAAGAAATGTATTCCTGCAATAATTTAGCAAAGCGTGCAGATGATTGAGCAACTTTGGGTATTTTGCAGTGCGAGGTTCTCAGTCCTGGTTAGCAGTTTGATTTCCATAATATAACATGTCATTTTTAAATGTATTGGAGAAGGTAGCCATTGATTTTTGAAGGTCATCTCCTACTTCTTGTCACACTGTCACTGCAGAGACGGAGGCCGAGCTAATGGACATTTAGCTGCAGACAGTAGTGAAGTGAATGTTGAAGACAATGCTGATTGGGGTTGCAAAAAGGCAGTAACTTTAACTTGGGAAGTTAAGTTCGGGAATTTTGGGAATATTCCAAATCAGAATATCCATGGTAATAATGGAAATTTATGGGAAATAACTGTAAATTGTGGGTAATTTAAACAAACTGTATTATATCGCAAAAAATCTAAACATTTTGTTTTGTTATAAGCAGACATGCAAAATAAAACATTTCAACAGATTTATTTGTAAGTAGAACTTTATCATTTTTAAAATTATTTTAATGAAGTCCACAGGCTCAAATGTGTGGTTTCAATAGTCTCTGTGTGCCCTTTGCACAATTTTGTTAATTTCCATTTTTTTCCTGTTTATTTATTCATTTAACTTTGAAAATTCACGGAATTTTGCAACCCTAATGCTGATGCACTTATCATAGTTTTTATATAAAGGAATATAATTTAGCTTGTGGTTGAGAGCTAAACTTCTCCGTAAAAAGATATTCTCACATACATGAAAATGTGTAAATTTACAAGTGCAACAAAAAAAAACTGTCAATTTTAACTGATGTCAAATGAAAGTGTTGTTTTGTTTATTTAACAAATGCATTTTTCAAGATATTTTTTTTATCATTTTGTTATTATATGTGAGGTGAAAGAATGAACAAAGAAGCAAACAGAGGTCTCTGGGTGGAGTCAAACTGAGGAAGTTGCAGTTATATGTATGATTTATAACCACAGGGCTGCAAGGACATCCTGACAAATGTGTCCTCATACAGGTTATGATTTTTTTTTTTTTACCTATAAAAGTAGTCTTATATTTATTTCACAAAACTAGACTGATAGATCAGTGGAAACTTTTGTTTTAAATTAAAATCTGACTTATTTTTCAAGTGTGTAGCGCATTGGGGAATTCAGAGATATGGATCGTTTTTGAGTAATGACTGTGCACCATCTGTAATCTTAAAAGGTGGCTGAAAAGTTTGTTATTAGCTCTTTTTATAGATGATTGTAGCTGTAGATGACTCACAAGTATTAGAACAAATTCTGATGTCAAACCCAAGTTTCAGCAAAATGTCTGAAATATATCGTGAAAAAAAAGTGTCAATTTGTCAACAGATCCCAGATATATTTTACTTTCATGAGGTTTTGGACTAAAAGGAGGTGACAGCTGGCAGAAGTAGTATATTTATTTGTGGTCCAACAGGCAGTAAAACACTAGCAGTCAGTATAAATCCTGCATAGCAAATTTCTCTTGTGTGATGATCGTCTTCGATCAACACTAACATCCATTTTCCTCTCCTTCTGAAATGCATGAATGAAAGCTCGGATTGACCTGAGCTCAAGGGTTAATGGAGAAGCAGGCTGGAGGAAACGCGGCGGGGTCTTTCTCGGCAAACTGCTGCTGTTTCTGTACAGCTGCACCCTGATGGCTGCAACAACAAAACCTGCGACATCTTGCAAGGCTCCAAAATTAAACAGATAATCATCTGTCTCTGCTGATGAATGTGTTTACTGTGGTAAATGTCAAAGCCTTTCTAATAAGCAGAGGGAAGACATCACACACACACACACACACACACACACACACACACACACACACACACACACACACACACACACACACACACACACACACACACACACACACGAACCTGCTCACCATTATTCAGATACACATTTCATTACAGCTCCCATGGAGCTTGATGGGAAGTCTTACAATGGAAGTGGGGAATGTTTAATTGATGAGAAGCAATGTAGAATAAAGTAATAAACAGAAGTGGATTGTAAAAAAAAATCTGCTTAATGTCAAAGAGTAAGTTCTCCTTATATATTTTCTCCTCAGTCTGAAAATGAGCTCAACACACTTTACAGACGTGTATGTGTGTGTGTGTGTGTGTGTGTGTGTGTGTGTGTGTGTGTGTGTGTGTGTGTGTGTGTGTGTGTGTGTGTGTGTGTGTGTGTGTGTGTAAAAACATAAATCATATTGTGTGGGAGGAATTTACTCTGCAGTCCAAAAACCTGCAATGCAACCTGCAAAAGGTGGCAAAACTCCTTTGGTTCCAACTGATGTTTACATACAGGACAACGGTATCGATATCAGCACAATATATTGGTGACAGTGTGTCACGGCAAATAGGCATGGGTCATAGGACCGGGACGGTTTTTGAGCTTGAATTGGTCTGATCCTGTGCAAACTGTCTGAACCAGCATTTGTCCACAGAGCCACGCTGGCAACAAGAAGCAGCTCTCAGATGTCGGCCATTTAGAGGAAAGTCACTACAGTTCTCTGCAGCACGCGTAGAGGTGTGTCGCAGCTGAGCAGATGGTGCTGCAGAGTTAGGAATGTCTTCACAGTAAGTTGCTGTGAGGTTAATAAACAATGGGCCTGTCATTTGCCCTGTTAAAATATAACTCTAATAAACCCAACAGCCATCATGTCAGTCAGTCAGTAACACAGCAGAAGTACAGAGCCTCATTGATCCACTCCCATTTGTCCTGCTAAAGTCGCTGCAAAACACTGTTAATACAAACTAAACACTCAATGTTTCATTTCAAATTAAAAGCCCTCTAGAATTTCAGTGGACATGAACCATTTATTCCTTAACAAGGCCTGTATTGCGAACCATTTGCAGTATCATGTTGTGGAAAACTCAACATCTCCACTCTCATCATGGTTCATTATGTTCCACTGTGACTGAGAGATTGACTCGTACGCCACACCTAGTGGTAAAATCCAGTATTCGGTTCAGTCTTTGGCTTAATGTAAAACCAGTAAGAACTCTGTTTGTCCTCAGTTCTACCGTCAATACCACCTATTTGATTTACCAGAGTTATTAGAGATCATTTTGGTTAAAGTAAAACACCAACAATGTTTATTTAGTTATTGTTTATTTGATCATTTCTAGATTCCATAAGTGAATTATAACTTCTTTTTTTTTAATTATGAGGGACAAAAAGAGGATCCTATGTCCCTGAAACACATGGTCCCTAACCACTTCCTGCAATTATACCTTGGGTGACGTCATCATACTCAAGTATGATGTAAATGAGGAGGTCAATGAGCTTAGCATTCATTTATGTTGATTTGTGATCTAGTTATGTTGGTTGAAATGTAGGTATTAGGATGAATAATGTAAAACGTTTTATTGTGAATTTAGCTAAATTAAAACATTTCACCTTACTGCAAAGACTGCAGAGCAGAAGAAGAAGACGACGACTGGTCAAATATCAGCCGTCAAATATAACAAAGCACAGATGAAAAGAAGATTTACAATTCTATTTAATTATTTATTGTTGTTAAGGTTGAAGATGGTGTCAAAAATATAAAAGATTTAAAGTCTCATTAAAAAAATTGTTCAATAGATAATACAATACAGCAGACGATACAATATTTTACAATAACAGCACAACTCAGTTCAGTTCACCTAAATATTGAACACAATAACTGAACTGAACTGTGTTAAATGAGATTTGGATACATTTTGAGCACAGCACATATCTCTGTTTGTCATCATCAAACAGACAGTATTTTGTATTAACACTAAAATTAATATAATGCTGAAATATCGGCCCTACTGTTTATAAGTTTATAATCTTTACACCCCTTAAAAATTAGAAGGCGACCCAACCCCCTGTGAAACTTATTGGGAATCAGTGATTTATTCTTGTGATGACTTGATGAAGCAGAAACACAGACCAAAGATGTCAGCAAAGACATCAGGAGTCACTGCCCGAGGAGCAAAACAATCCACAATTTGACGTCAGTCTGATCTGTAGTCTGCTGTCATGTCTTCTTTCTCCATAGTGAAGAGTTGGACAGACAGACAGACAAACTGACACTGTCATCCTCATACTGCGCTGCCAGTGTAGCATAAAAAAAAAAAAAAGTTCTGCAGTCAGTCCAGGCCCCACAGTGCAAGGTGCAGACAGCAAACAGCCGTCAGCATTGTTTACAGCGCTGTAACACTCGAGACACTAAAGCACCATGAGTGTAATTGAACATGTCTATTATTAGCTTTACTGTACAGGCTGTGTATGTTGTCAACTTCAGCTGCATGCTGCTCTGCTCTTGAGTGTGAAATAAGAAACACAGAAAGCAATTATTCCATAAACAACAGGCCATGACTGTGTTAAAGTGGATCCAGAGTTACAGAGCCCTAATTGGATTTTTAGCGGGATGGGAATTTATGACATGTGTAACCTCAGATTACAGCCCTGCCACATACAAAACAAACAGCACGAGTGCTTTTACAAACACACTAATGGCCTGATAATGACAAACCGATCTTTGGCTTTGTTGGATTCTCACTTGTAACACTCATGGCTGCAGACACAGCGGTGCCCCGCCGGAGCCAGAAGAACAAGCAAAGTGAGATTGTGGTCATGATGCATGTGCCTGTGTGTGTGTGTGTGTGTGTGTGTGTGTGTGTGTGTTATCTGTCCTTCCTAATACCCGTATCTCTCAGTAGGGATGTTACTGATGGCAATGTGATGGTCCTTTTTTTTTTCCACAAGCGCCATAAGTCTCAGTATAATGGCCGCTTTGTTCTACGACGTAATCGCATTAATATGAAAGGCAATTGCTCTGGAAAGCAAATTAAATCAAGTCAGATCACATTCAGATGAAAATGAGTTAATCAGAAAAGCTATGTGTTTGCACAAAGGCTGGGGGATTAAAACTGGAAGAGGACATCATATGCAACTGACTGCTTTCAAATGTCATTCCAACTGTGTTCCATCCGACTGTAAAATACATTTTAGACAAACCTTTGGAAGACTAAATGACGGGAATTCAACGTGCTTGCATCAGCTACAGACAATTTCTTTATTCTCCTAATGTTAAAATTGTAATGTTAATTTGCATCCACAAGGGAAGCTGGAATAGCATTTGAAGAGTTTGTTAGGATTGATTCGTATTAGAGCTGTGCACAGACCTGTTTTTCTAACCAGCCTACTCCCACACTCCCACACTCTATTATATTAAACCTGCCACAGCCCGCAATTTACATTTAATGCCAGTTCTCATAACAGCTCACCAAAGGATGAACAGTCCAATTCTTGATGATAAATCTCTACGAAACAAGTTCCAATTATTGGTACATCTGCATCTATCACCACTGGGACGACCTACTGTGTATGTTTTAGACTCAACGGGGGACTTCTCTGCATAATTAAACCATACGACTGTATGTAGAGCCATACATACAGGTGGCAGATTAAAGGCAAAACCTGAACAAAGAGCGGAGAAACATTATGAATGCAGACGCTTCCATGTACAGCACACAGGGTCATTGGATGCTTTGATGAGTATGGAAATGTTGTAAATCAGATGCTGTCGACCAGCGCCGGTCCTGGCCACATTTGCGCCCTGGGCGAACCCCCGCTCGTGCGCCCCCTACGGAGACTGCGCCCTGGGCGGCCGCCCACATTGCCCATAGCTAAGACCGGCCCTGCTGTCGACATCTATGGGAGATTTTAGAGGGAGTGCTAGACACCAGCCAAACACTAAAGGAGGGAAAGTGTTCTAGAAGGACGGCGTTCACCCCCTGTAGAGCTCCACACACTCCTCTCCATGTTCTCTTCGTGTACAGTGTACATCTGGCTCAAGGTTAAAGCAAGGAGGGAAGACAACACGTCAGAAATCAAATCAGATGGCTTCATTTGACTCATCTACAAGACAAAATGAACAATGACAAACTACAAAAATGGACCCTAAAGTGGAAAGAACTAGCAGAGTGCATCCGTTTGAGAGTAGATACCAAATGTAGCGCATAAATAACACGTGTGTTCACGTTTTCACGTATTATTCTATTGTCTGACACAGTAGGTTGCTGTTGAAGTCCCATGTGAAACCAAACGTCAACATTGACTGATTTCAACACCCCTAACATTAAATGTACATATGTGACTGATTTTTAAAAATATAACCTAATTGTGATGATTTCACAATGTTAACCATGTGTTTATCATTGATGCATGACCACATTCTTTCCTGCATGTCCTCAACGATGGTTAAAAGTGGTTGGTGTTACTCATACCAGCAATGAAAAAAGTCAAACCTTCTGACCTGGTGAAGTGAGTGCAGCAGTTGTCCTCTTTTCAATGAAAAGAAGGTAACACTTGCTGCTGTTCTCTGATAGCCTTGCACCCCAGTGATGTGCGTGTAATTACCTTCCTGCTATTTACACTATTTATATCCCATCATGATATCACGTTGGTCTGAGGGCATGGGGGTGGGGAGCAGGGAAGTATAGGGCGGGCTGTGTGTGTGTCCGGTATGTAGAAAGGAGAGGAGTGGAATGAAGGGGAGAGGATACGCAGGTTACATTAACAAGGTGGAACCTGACAGGTGTGCGTGTATATATAAACATGTTTATGAAATTAGGTGTCAAAATCCTGAGCTGTGGGGGCGAATGTGCTGAAGCCACGCCCACTCGTGGGAGCAGCCATGCAGCCATTTTGAAGCAACTGAAACATGTCAGATGAGTTCAGAAAATGACATAACTAACTTTGAAACACTGAGTGAGATGAATTCATCTCTGTCTCTCTGCTAGGGGTGCAGGGGTATGCTCAGGGAGGCCTCAGTGTGTCATCGAGCCACCCTTCAAGGACCGCCCACAAAATCCTGGACTGAAAACTAGTGAAAAACAGTTTGAACCTCGATGTGTCACCACAATATAATTCAGTCTTTTTTAATTTTCAGCAGCTATTTTCCAGCATATTTAATGTATTTTGGAAGAAATCTCGGAATTGCCTTTAAATGATAAATGTAAAAGTGTGGATGACGATGAAGCAGCAGCACAGGTCATTGTATTTTGTGGATCGTTAAGTGCTCCTAGCAACCACTACAACAGCTTTTCAATCGACTGAAAATGACATCAGGGGGATGAATGTCACTAACTATTGATTGGCGAGGACAAAACAAAACGAACGCCTCCTCCCACCCCCCCACCCCCGTGAACAGACTCTGTCTTGGATGAACACAGTCTCAGACTGAATAATCAAGTCAAATGTCAAGACAATCTGATTACCAGGCTGAGAATCTATGCCAAGACCTAACATCTTACTTTGACACTTTTCGTTTTGTCACCCATCACAACACATAGAAAGCTCTTTGTTAATGTGGTTAAATGGATCCATTATTGAGATGGAATGTAAACTTATGTTGTACCTGAGGCTCAGCGTCTGATGATTCAACCAGGACAATTTCATCCCATCTAAATGTTGGAGATGCTCCAACGGGAAGTGGCAAAATGATTTGTGGGAAAAAATGGAGGTTGTTTGCTCAGAGGCAGAGCGGGTCGTCCACCAATCAGATGATCGGTGGTTCGATCCCCAGCTCCTCCGGTCTGCATGTCGAAGTGTCCTTGGGCAAGACACTGAACCCCAAATTGCTCCCGAAGGCTGTGCCATCGGTGTGTGAATGTGTATGAATGGCTAGGTCCTCAAACTGATGAGCAGTTGGCACCTTGCATGGTAGCCAAGGCCATCAGTGTATGAATGTGTGTGAATGGGGTGAATGAGATATGTAGTGTAGAGCGCTTTGAGTGGTCGGAAGACTAGAAAGGCGCTATATAAGTACAGTCCATTTACCATTTACCATTTACAACCCCGTCAGCCAAGCCTCGCAATCTCCACTCGAAATCCTTTCTGTTCTTTCTATTTAAGCAACATTTTCTGTCACAGCCTCCCTCTGTCTTTCTTCCCCGCTGTATGTCGACACAGGTGATGTGTCCTTTTCATGGCTGCTTCCACATCAATAGAGAGCAGATCTCTGATCAGCTCCAGGTTAAGTGCTGTTAAGTGGAGGAGCAGCATGAAAATGATTCTATCCATTACACCGTCATTAACGATGGATAAGAGTAGAAACACATGATAAGCCTGTTTGTGCTAAACGCATATGATTAATCGCCGCCCGTTGCAACATATGCACAATAACACACACACACGCATGCGCATACACACACATCAAATAAATGCATTCACATACACCATGAACGGTCCAAAAGGTACGGCAGTAAAGTGATGTTTGTGGCTGTGCATAACACACACACACACACGCTTACAAAGGGCAGCAATGACTCAGTATAATAGCCCTTTGTGAAAGCGACCTCAAAGGATGACGTGGCGACACATCATCCACACATGACCTCACAGTCTGATAAAGACTCTCACAGACGGCTCTTTAATCCTGACAAGAGCTCAGTGCCGCCTCAGAGCTCAGCTCCATTCCGCCACTGAACGGTGCTAATGTCATTGTACGATGTTGTCTGCTGGTTTGATTTCATGTGTTAAGAGCTGAAGAAAACTATTTGTTGATTAGTCCATTAGTGAATCAATGAAATCACTTATCGACCAGAAATGTCTCTGGCTGCAGTTTAGTGTGAGGATTTGTCGCTTCTTTTCAGTTCATAGTGAAATAAATTCAAGAGTTTGGGACAAAAGGAGACATTTAAAGATCCTTGGGCTTCTTTCTACTCCCGTTTCTGTTAAAGTGTATCTGCCTATTTGAAAATAAATCTTAAAAGTGTACTGTTTTTTTTTCCCCAATCAAAGTTATGTCTCTGCTGGTTTTTGTTTCAGTTCATTGTAATTATCACGCAGGCTTTAAAACAAATTGAACATTTGACGTGTTGCTAGCAGTCTTGTGCGGAGAATTTGACATTTCTCGGAAGTGGCGGTTAATCTTCATAGTGTGAAAACTGTGAAACCACCGCTGTTGGTTAATAATGTTGCCCTTTAACCCATCTGAACGTACAGCCCAGTAACCATAAGAACTGCTTCATAGTGTGAGCTTCATAATAACCCGGGGAAAGTAGGGATGTGGTGGATCGGCTTGTAGTGCAGTTAATGGGCGGTCAGTTTGTCACTTTAACACTTCAGTCCAGACTAAAATGACTCAACAACGGCTGAAAAGATTGTCATCAGAGTTGGTACCTAATGTCCAGAGGATGAATCATCAGTGCTGTTATCATTGTGTCCAGCACTGTGCTTTATGAGCACATACCTACAATACCAATGGTATCCCATCAGCCTCAGCTTTGTGTACTTTCTTTCTATGCTTTGTTAAACCATAGACATAAAACCAAGCATGCAAGTCAGATGGAATATATTACAGATGCTTAATTACTAATGCTAGCTTTGCAATTTTCAGCATGTTAGCATGCTGATGTTAGCATTTATTATAATAATAGTTGTTATTGTTGTTATGATTATTATTTCTACTACACATCTTTGTCTCTTTCCCTCTTTAAACCCAGCCAATCACAGCTGATGGTTGTCCACCATGAGCCATGTTCTGTGTTGCCACTGTCATCAAGTGCTTGCTCATGGTGGGAACTGTTGGGTTTCTATAAATATGCCATGACATAGCTTTGAGTGCAATATAAATAAAACTTAATTAGATCAAATATTGATGTGCCCATATACAGTACAAAGTCACAGAAACACTAGCACAGCTGCAGCGCAATGGCCAACAACCAACAATGCAGCGCTTTAACTCAGAGTACTTAGCTGTTGCACTTGTGATATTTTGAGCATGATGCACTGTGGGGATCATTCAGACAGAGTTGTGTATTTCAGAATAAACATTTCAGAACCCATCTGTTTCTGGTACCAACATCAGTCTGCTGCCAACCTGATGATTCTGTCTAATTTAACAGTAAAAGCCCAACTAGTGAATGAGTTTGAATCAGCATCAAACATAACTTTTTCATGCTGTCAGACTGCTCGGATATAATCTGGTATTCAGTTTATGAGTGAAATGTCACATTACCAGAGCTCATTAATCCTGTGCGTCATGAGAGAGAACATTCCAGTTCCTCTTGCCTCTGTGACCATTTACAACCAAACAAAACACAATAAAAATACGACTGAAATACAATTGCATTGATGCGTTTATATGAAGTGTTTTACCAAAACATTTCAATTATTTCATTTTATTATTGTTTTAATTGACTGTTTAAAAAAAAACACCCACATCATGCCACTCTGCAACATCCAGACAACAGCATGATTTCCTGGAGTAGCTGAGTTCTTCATTTGAAACAGTCCATGCTCCCTCTGCACTTCTGCTTCAGTTCAACTTATGATCCATACAGTGAAGGTCTAGACCGTAGTCTTAATACTATTATTTACAGAGACTCAACAATTTGCGCCATGAGCAAGCACTAGGCGACGGCAGCAAGAACCGAGGTCATCCTCCCCCGCGACCAGCTGAGTTAAAGAGAGAGAGGAGCAGATAGATATACAGTTGGCAATAAAATTATAGTATGAACTATAACTACAAACTTTAATGGCAATATGACTGAAGGTAGTATCATGATCATAATATATATGTAGTGGATGTCAAGCAGGACCAGTGTTTGCATTATCAAAATTAGGCCCTTAGTCTTGTTTTACCATAGTAATGATCTTACCCACAATCCTCCAATGGTAACCATGTCTAAGTTGCCCTATGACGATATTACAGAAAGAAGAAACTTTAGCATTAAACTGTGTTTGCAGAACCATGTCTATATCAACATCCTGTCTGGCTATGAATTCAGCTGCAACAAGTTCAAGCCCTCTGCTCTGACAGCTGGCAAAAATGTATTCTGAAAAAAATCCACTAACTAACAATTAGAAAGTAATATGACAGTAGCAGACAAGGCAAGGTGAGGTAAAGTGGGCACACTGACAAAGTGAATAAAGCTTCAGCACTAAATAACTTCTGGGATCGCACACCAGTGAAATCTGACAGTCTATAAAAATCCAAAGTTTGAGCGTAAAACCATTTTATGTATGGGAGTGTTACATTTGTAGGCTGCTCTGTGATCAGCAGAAGGAATATGCAGGTAATAAAATGAGTGAGTAATGTTACAGGTTACATGTTTTTTGTCATAAATTATCAATAGTACACAATTTACACTGCATAAATACTGAATGTGTATTTATTTCTGCATAGCTACAGCACAATTGCAAGCTAAGTCATGTGAGAAAGACGGAGTGCTTTCAGAACTTGATTTTTGAAGCATTTCAAGTAACTGTAGAAAATATCAGGAGTGTGATTCCAAAAGCACGTGTCTGTACGGGCCTTGGAAACCACATTTACTGCAAGTCTCTGTGATGAAGAGCAAAAGAAGAAGCGAGTGTGAGAAAAACCTAATAGCGGAATCAGCAGACTGTGTGTCTCTGTGAGACTGTGAGATCCAAAATGTGCCTTCACAACGTTACGCGTCAAAAACGCTCATCACAGTCTGAACGAGCTTATGAGAACAAAACAGCGTGCAAGCAGACACTCTGGCTAAAATTCCCCTCAGCCTATTTCAGGCACTGAAATCATATTTCACAGGTTGTGTTCTTGTTTCCTGAATGCTCCTGTCTATTTTGGGTCGGGCATGAATCACTGTAATTCACCAACAGACGATGGAGGAAGCCCGTCACACACAATCAGTTTGTTAACACCCTGAAAGTCAGGTTTTATGACTGTGCTTGTTCAGCAGGCATGTAAACACACGAAACACTTACTCTTAACCTTGAAGTCTCCATGAAGTCAATGTTTTTATCACATATTTCTGCCACTATATGCCAACTACAGCACCTGGCCGAAACAATGACAAAGCAAAAAAAAAAAAAAAACTTGTTGATGACTCATCCTGCACTCTAGGGTGTGTACTAATTTTGCATCCAGTGAAATGCTTTCTCACTTATCACACCATGCTTCCCATTTGATACAGTCTATGAGTGATTCTGAGGGCTGCTACAGTCATTTATGATAGCTGTACGAAAAAACAACTCTATAACTTGGATCGGTTTTGATACAAAATGTGCAGGTTTTTCTCATGTTGTACAAATAGCTTGATAAAGTGCTAATTCAACTTGACGGCTGAATCTGCAACAGAACTGGGCTCAGCAGCCAAACTGGATTTAAGAGCAGCCTGACAGACCTGGACTGACTCAGCCCTGTAATACCAGCAGCCAAACATGGCAAGGAAACCACCTCAGTAGGATACTGTAGTCCCTGCTAGACTGGCTACTGCTGATTTCACAGGTTGTGTTTTTTCTCGATGTTCACTGTGTTTCTCTGGTTAATAATCAAAGGTATGCATGCCTCAAACTGACCAGACAACATGATTTCTAAACAAAAATACAGACAATGTATAATGTAACGTTTTGTCTAGTCTCTCCTCTCTGTGCAGGCCGGCTGACCCAGTTTCTCCACCACCGTTGATCCTCACCTGCTCTGCTCTCACACCTGCATCCCATCATCTCACCTGCAGCATTTAACTACGGTTCATCCTCTCACCCCTAAAATACACTGCATGCGGAACGGCTCCAGACTGGCGATGGAGCCGACACGTTTCTATGTTAGTCAGTGTGTCAGCTCACACAGTCTCCGTCCCCGCTGCGTCACGGCTCCGGAGCGACTGCGGCGTCTGGCAGCCCTCCGTGAAACAAACGCAGAGCTTCTATTTTTCATGGACGCCAGAGCACGGCGCATAAATTCAGCACATAAAACCCAAATAAAACCCTGGTTTATTTTCAAAATAAAATACTTGTGTTCACTGCGGATCAAGTTTCATTACAAGAACACATCATGATGGGTGGGGATGACAGGTCAACAGGTGAGGGTGTTTTTCAGGCGTCTTTTCACCCCACATGGATGAGGAGAAGTTGAGCACTTTAGTGCTATAGCGTTTAGGGAATAAGGTAAACACACTTTTGGCTACTCTAAATGACAATCAATATCCATGAGTCCCTCCCTATCTGAGCGTACACTGCTTTCTGTTTCATGAGAACTTTAATTGTGGGGCCAGACATACTGGAGAAAGATAAGTGTTTGTTCAGTCTAGTTCTTTGAATGATTCTTCCTTCTGAGAAATGTTGAACAAACCAAACACAACAGGTAGTGTTGGTTCTGGGATCAAGTAATCAAATATCTATGATGATTAACTAAAAGGTCTTGAGTGAAGCAGAACTGAAACCTCAAGTGACTACTAATTCAGCCTTCTAACCACTGAACCCTACAGTTCTTGTTAGAGTCTACCACTATCGCTATCGACATCTGTGTTGAGACCTGGAAGGTTTAAGGTGTGGAAGGAAACCTAGTTATCTCAATCATGAATACAGCGTAATTGAACAAACACACACACACACACACTGCTCCTTTTGTCAGACCTATGCGAGGTGGATCTATTTCACTGTATGCACTCCAGATCTACGGTGAATACAGAGGAATCTGTGTGCGTGTGTGAGCACGAGTCAGAGATGAACAACAATAACCTGTTCTGCTCGAGCACAGCGATAAGGACTCTGGATCCAGGCTATTACTGTAAGAGCAAACACAGAAAACCAAACAAACAAGGAGCCTGTGTAGTGGAGCTTTAGAAAAGAGCTCCATTGATCATCAATGACGTGTTGCTGAGTCTTGTAGTGAACTGTAGTGAAGGCTGCTGCTGAAACTGGGTGCCTATACCACTAGACAAAGAAAGTAAATGAACAAAGCCGGTGAAGAAATACTTTTTTGTATTGAAGCAGAACTGTAGAAACTTTACATAGCCCACAAGAGGGAGAGAGAAGTGGGAAATTAATCGTTGTTGCTTTTTGCCATTTTCTTTGTGGCTATCAATTCGAAACTGCAACACGACCTGCAGTTATCTGAAAAAGAAGCAATCCACTCTACAAAGAACTGAGAAAATGCTACCAGTAAGTCATTCAGGCCTGTTTTCACACGCAGCTCATCGAATACGGCAACTTGCTCAGTGGCATCATGCTTCACACTGTGATGCTGTAGGTTCCTTCTTGTTTTACTTCTGGACACATACACCTCTGGTGTAATATTTTGATGTGCTGTTAAATTCAGGTGATGGAAAGGTTTTCACCTGGGTGACCGTTGCCTGTGTGTTTTATGTGAAACTTGACATATGGGACAGTGGTCGCCTAGTTCAAATGCCAGTTATCTATCTTGTATTTTTTTCTCGATGTTCACTGTGTTGGTTAATAATCAAAGGTATGCATGCCTCAGACTGATCAGACAACATGATTTCTAAACAAAAATACAGACAAAGTATAATGTAACGTTTTGTCTAGTCTCTCTTCTCTGTGCAGGCCGGCTGACCCAGTTTCTTCGACCACTCACCTGCTCTGCTCTCACAGCTGCATCCCATCATCTCACCTGCAGCATTTAACTACGGTTCATCCTCTCACCCCTAAAATACACTGCACGCGGTACAGCTCCAGACTGGCGATGGAGCCGATACGTTTCTATGTTAGTCAGTGTGTCAGCTCACACAGTCTCCGTCCCCGCTGCGTCACGGCTCCGGAGCGACTGCGGCGTCTGGCAGCCCTCCGTGAAACAAACACAGAGCTTCTATTTTTCATAGACGCCAGAGCACGGCGCATAAATTCAGCACAGAGCAGATTGTGCGGGGAAGGAAATCCGCTACAAAATACAAAATAAAACTCTGGTTTATTTTCAAAATAAAATACTCCATGTTCACCGTGGATCAAGTGTCATTACAAGAACACGTCAACAGGTGAGAGGTTTTTCAGGCGTCTTTTCACCTCAGGTCCAAAATCAAACTATCATTGATGACACCTCACATCCTTTTTATAAGGACGGCAGAAAAAAGATGCAACGTGGAATGCCATCGCAGGAGTCAAAGAGACTACAGCTGGAAATATCGCGCAATTATGGGTGAGTTGAGCACTCTGTGTCTGGCGGAGACGCACCCGTGCGCATCACAAACGGATTATGTGTGAGTTGGTGGACGGTGGAGTATGCTGTCGTTCCGAGCAGAGCCGTTCCGCATGCAGTGTACTTTAGGGGTCAGC
The DNA here is from genome assembly GCA_004119915.2 of Collichthys lucidus. Lineage (NCBI taxonomy): Eukaryota > Metazoa > Chordata > Actinopteri > Sciaenidae > Collichthys > Collichthys lucidus. The sequence goes on from CM014091.1 coordinate 3,550,750, forward strand.
CTCCGCCTGTTTGTTCTTGCACCTTTAGCAGTAACTTCACAACTTACCAGCTCCGGGAAACTTACTCGTTGAATATCTTTTGTCATAGTAATTTTGAAAGCATGTTTTTAACGCCTGTTTGTCTGCTTTGTCCTCCAGCCCTGCCATGCTCACCTGCTCCGCTTGCCACACTCAGCCTACCATTGTCTTCACAATGGTTTCTGTTTCTCCAAATCTTCTAAATATCTCCAAACCCCTGTTGTTCTGGTCAGCATGGTCACCTCTCCAAACCTGCTGTACTGTTTTTTTTTTTTGTTTTTTTTATGTTTATATTTTTCACTGACCTGCAGTCGGTGTGTTTGCTGCCAGATTCGCTTGCGGTGCAAGAAGAAAATAGAACAGACAGCGAAAGTAGATTTGGAGCTTTGGCGCGACTACAAAATTGCAGCTGAAAGGTTTGGATATGATCCAAATGTAGGCCTAACCAGTTGTGAACTGTGATTTTAAAAGCAGCAGCATCAATGGATATTGTGACACACCTGCTCAGCCCATTATATTGTGTGATGTGAGAGAAGAATCTCAAGTCATAGAAAAAAGAAAACTCCATTCTAATAAATCCAGGCTTGAAAACATACTCATGAAGTGACCCAAAAAAATGACTGAACCTGAGTTGTGGAAGTCTCATCAGGAGGAGTCTGACCCTGGGAATAAAGACAGAAGCCAGCGAGGCAGCACAGACCTGCACTGTCCTGTGGTCGTCACTCAGCTGGTGTGTGTGTGTGTGTGCGTGTGCGTGAGTGTGTGTGTGTGTGTGGAGGTTTCCCAGGGTTGAAGGGCTCCATTGAGACGGGCTCTCCTCCTTTCCTCTCATTGCCATGCAAAGGGGACCAGCTGCCTACACTCGGCCGTGACGGCTGAAATATTTACCACTCTGTTTACCGGGAAGGTCCTGATTGACAGGCCCGTCACCCCCCACCCCCTGCCCCAGCTCTCTGGAGCGCCTCTTTCTTTTTACCTAAAACTTCATCCCTCCTTTTCTCCTTCTCCCGTCACTCCTCAGTCGGAGCTTCCTATCAGCGCTGGCTCAGAGCGTCTTACACTGGTTTTTGTCGATAATAGATTCTCTGAGTGACAGATTGTAATCCTGTCCCATTCTAATGACATTTGCTCTCCTCCCAGTGTGTCACCCACTATCAAAATGTCACAGAGAGATTTACAAGTGCATGAGCTGCCAAACAAAGCTTATTTTAGTCCGGCGCTTTAGGGTGGGGGAAAAAAATCCATATATACTACATCAATGAGGAAATTTATGGCTGGCACCTGTGGACGCGAGATTGTGAATGGCTGCATACACGTAAAAGAATGAATGACTTGTATGGATTTGATCTGTGTGTGTGTCTGTGTGTGTGTGTTTGCCTTCTTTCTGTTGTTTCATGAACGTAGTCATGTGTGGGGGGAAGGAGTTAAATGAATGTTATGTCTCATGAAAACAAGCCTATAGAAGGGGCGTCTTTATTAGAGTCTTTTAGCTGCCATGCAAGTGAGATGCTGTCAGCTCTGTCACAATGTTTTTTAGAATCTTTACATGCCTAAAAAAACAAAACAAAGCTGTTTTAAATGCCTTGTTCTCACTTCACTGACAGAATAAAGAATGGACAGCGTATGCGTGACAATCTGTTGCTCTGGCTGACGCCATGTTGGAAGTCCTACTTCTTCCACCTACTGGATAATCTACAAATCGGCAAAGACACTGATCATCAGCAGACCTGAGGAGGGCTGAATGAAGCCTGGGTGATCAAACAAGCCATCTGTAATAACACCCCCCTGTCTTTTTAACTGGCCACACTCTTAATTCTGCATAACTTTAAGCCTTGATATAATGTGAACAGGTAAGTTGTATATAAATTTACCCTCAGTACAGTTGTCATGAACGGGGAAATTAGCTATAGAGACCAAAACTGTTTTTTGTACCAGGCTGTAAACATGTTTATTTCTGCTGTGAAGTTGGACATTTCAACATGGGGACTTATGGAGACTGACTCACTTCTGGAGGCAGCTTCAAGCAGCAACTGAAGGAACTGCATATTTATGGCATTTTGGCAACAGTTTCTGCACAGGGTGTTTTATTTAGAGATTTTTGACTGGCGTTTCTGTGTCTGACTTCTGGTCAGCTCTGGCTGCTTGATGCTGCATCCATCAAAAACAGACCAGCTGTGTATTCTCCACAGAGCAGAATAGGGAGTCGCTTCTGAAACATGCTGTGGCACTACTGACAAGCATTGTCTGGAATGGGCACGATCAGCTCCAGCTGGAATGTGATTAAGAGTTACGTTTCAGCTCCAAAACTTTGTCTTCACCCACCGCCATTTCCTCGCATGTGTCCGATCGAGATTGGCTCGCTTATTAGTGACTTCCACCATCAGCAACAAAACACATCAATGAATTTATTATTTTTCACCACTTGCCCACAGATGACATGTGGCATGTTATTTCTTGTTGAGCCCTCTTGAGGCTTTCTTTCTGTGTACTGATGGAGTGATTTTAGTTTAGTTTTAATTGATCCTTTCTCTCTGTTACAGTTTATTTCATTGGACTGAGGCCAGCGGAAGCTGTAGGTTTTGTTGCATAGAGCTGATATCAATTATATGAATGCAATTTGTTTAAACACATTTCTATTATTATTATAATGCATTATACTCAGAGCTGTTTCTTGCTATATGTGGATGCATAGAGCCCTGCAGCCACCAGTGAGCCCCCAAGCTGCAAGTTCTGCCTCAATATATTTGGGAGAATTACCAAAATAAAGTACCTGTCTTATTATTATTATATTTTGTAGGATTTGGATTGGTGGGGAGAGCGTTTTTATGTTCTGTCACCATGTTTTCAAAGTTTACGATAAACATCTTTCAGGAACATACAGCATCTGTTGCATTTATTAACATGCTCCAGTCTGTTTTTTTTGTTTTTTTTTTAAATGTAACACTTTTGCATCGCCACAGATCATCTGAAAAGGTTTGGAATCTCTCCCTCACTTTGACAAAATAGGGGCCCCCAAATAGCCTCTCACATAGTGCCCTCCAAACAGCTTGAAACGGCCCTGAATACACTATATTAGATTCAGTTTACCTGATAGAACGTTGTGAATATGTTAATGCTTTATTTGTTTCCTGAAAGTATACAGTTTGTGGCCTTATTGTCAACAAATCACAAAGTGCAGAACATCACCAACAATGAGTTGATCTAACTAACACGTACTGTGTGTATGGAAGCCTGATGTATGGTGTTCTGTCGCTCTGTGCCAAAACAAAAACACATCAATAAGCCACAGTGTTGCACTGGGTGACATGCTCCTTCATTTAATTTTGATTCAATATACGGTACACCAATATATTCCCATATACACCATCCCACTGCCACAAACACTGCGAGCCCAACTGCGGCTGCAGAAAATTTTCTATTTCCCTCTGTCCTTTGAGTAATGTTTCCTAAAAAACTACAGTGCCTTCAAAAACAGCCTGAAACTATGTATTTATATTTATGAAATAAATATATATTACTACTAACACGTTGAGCCTTTCATAACAACTCTTCTCATGTCTTGTATCCTTCACTTTTTCCACCATATCTGACGTTATACAGGGATATCAATACATTTGATATACATGCAGAGGGATGTGTATGGGTCGGGGCGGAGAGTCGGGTGATGGACAGTGCATGGGATTTATATCTGGATTATGAAATGTGTGCAGGACACACACCTCCACTCAATCCTCATGGGGGCAGGCACCCTTTGACTTCACAGCCTTATAAAGCTCATAAAGCCAATCAGAGGCAGACATCAGAGCGCCACATGTGTCCTACTTGTAATTACCACTAGGAGGCTGAAATGAATGCTTCTCCTCAGTATCACTGTAACCCTGAGATGACACATGATTCTCCCTCTTTTCTATCTTTGTCATCTCTTTCCCTCTTCCTTCTATATCTCCCTTTCTGCAGTTGCAACCTCACTCATTTTAAACGCCTGTGGGGTATCGGTGTGATTCCTCAGTGTGAAAGTGAAAAAAAAGAAAAAAACATGACGTACCTTTAGGGCACAATTACCCAATGCCAGCCACTATTACTGTGGTTCCTCTACAATCATTCCCTGAGGGAAGGGGCCACGGAGCCCACACAGCATCTCCCCACCCCCCCGAGTAATGGATTTATGATATCCCCGCTCTCCATATGGAGCCATCGGCCACATATACATAAACAACTCACACACATCCTGCAAGCATTTTACTTCACTGCAGCCATATGCTCATAACTCACTGACTTATTCAGCTAAGCCTGTCCGAAAATGTGCACACACACACACACACACACACTCACACACACATATATATATATATATATATATATATATATATATATATATATATATATATATATATATATATATATATATGCGTTTATATATTTCTATACAGGGGCCATGCACACAGTTTTTACACCTCAGCATGTACGGATTAATACTGACAATCATCTACGAACAAGAAAAATCCAACCTCGGGTGATTAAACTGCTATAAATCAGTGTGTGAGGTGTCTCGGAGAAGATGAAGTGTTATGATTTGTGATGTACCATTAATACTTTCCCATATTTCCCATGAAGCCTTGTGTCCTTTTGATTCATTATATGAAAGAACAATCTTCATCTTGAAGACTGCAGTCTTAACCTAACGTCGACTTCAACAAACACAAAGATTGTTTCTTCCTGATATTTTTATGGAGACATCACACACTGTTTTGTGAACTGGACATGACGCCCAAAAACATCCACCCATCCATCCATCTAGCGCCATCAGACGCAGACACAATAATATAGTATATACTAATAAGCCACAACATGATGACCTGGCTTATTTTGTGTAGGCAAAAATCAGCCCTGACCCATAGACGCATGGACTCCACTAGATCTCTGAAGGTGTACTGTGTCTGCATCTGTAGGGATGGGAATCGAGAACCGGTTCTTATTGAGAACCGGTTCCGTGTATTTCAATCACATGGAATCGTTTGGCAGTTTATGTAACGATTCTCTTATCGATTCCAGAAAGCATGAATTACGTTGCGTACAGTAACTTCCGCAAGAAGTTACGCACGCTCGATTCCAGCAAGCACGACAATTACGCCACGTAACTTACACAAGTTTCGCACATGCAGTGCAATCTGTAGTAAACAATGGCACCCACTCGGTTCAAACGCTCCAAAGTTTGGCTGCATTTTACCAAAACAGATGGCAACAGGGCGACTTGCAATCATTGTAAAGTGGAGATAACAGCGTCAGGAGGGAACACGACGAACATGCAGAAACATTTGCGCTCACAACATGCAATATTTTTAAATGAATGTCGTGTTTTTGACACCCTTCAGACTGGAGATGAATTTTAACCTAGGAGCAGCGGCAGCAGCCAGGCTATAAGCACCTCTGCGGTTTGTAAAACATGCTACATGCCTCATGACCTCGCTGTTGGTTTTGTAAGGTCATGAACTAAACAAAGTTGATACGGATCAAATTGTTTGTTCTCCTTTTTTTCCCAAATGAGAATCCATAAGAGAATCCATGAAGAACCGAATCGTTAAGCAGAATCGATGATGGAATCGGAATCGTAAAAATCTTATCAATTCCCTAGATATCTGGCACCAAGACGTTAGCCGCAGATCCTTTAAGTCCAGTAAGTTGTAATGTGGCCCTCCATGGCTTGGACTTTGTCTAGAACATCCCACAGATGTTTGATTAGATTGAGATCTGGGGAATTTGGAGTTCATTTAAACACCTTGAATTTGTTGTTTTCCCTCAAACCATTCCTGAACCATTTCTGGGGATCTGGGCTTTAGTATTTCTCAGCCACTATCTGAATATCTGAAGTGAATTATCAAGGGTATGTGCTGTGTTACTCTGGGAGACGGAACGTTTGCTTGTGTCTCTGGTGGCTGGCCACAGTGTACATGGCTGATTACACACCTTGACAGGCCTGCTTCATCACTGCACACTGAGCCTACAGTATATGGTAGCTACCTGCCCTCCCACCCCACCCCACCCGTCCTCCTCCATCCTTTAGTCACAACACATTTCGTCTTTACAGTAAGCTTTATTTCGATTGCCTCACATTCTTACTTTATTTCCACTGTGTAACCCTACATTAAAGTAATGGGCTGTGGCATTTTCATTTAAATGAATGTCTGTTTTGTTGCTCACATACTGATGGAAGTGAAAGTTTAGCTCGTTCATAAAAGTTTTAACATTTGGTGTTCTGCTTGCGAGGTTTTTACTAAAGAAAAAAAATCATTGGGTGCAGAGCAAGTGAAGCATGTTGTGTTTCCCATTTCTTTGGCAGAAATAGAAGAGTAGTTTGCATGAGCAGTGGATGAGCGTGAAAACAGTGCCAGTGCCAGCTGCAGAAACTCTAAACTTGATCGACTAAAAAAAAAAAAATCTAATGTGCTCTTCCGGCACAGGCAGGCGCGTTCAGGAGTTCCAGAGAGGGCAGATGGTGGAGAGAGTGAACTTAAGGCCAACAACAAAAAACACTTCCAGCACGTTTAGCTTCTTCATTAAACACCGGGGAGGAGGACGAGCTGCAAGAGACACTTGATTTTGGTATTTTCCTCTTGTCAGTTTGAGTACTGTTCTGTCTTTGACCCTGAGCCAAAGCAAAACAAAGGCTCTCCATTGGCAGCCCCAGTACTCTGCTCTCCAGAAAGTCAGAAACTTTTATTTCTCAGCTGTCTGGACAGCTACCAAAACTGATGTTAGGTTAACAGCCTGCTGACACTGTGTCAACATAACCTTCTAAACCTTTATAGTAAAAAAAAAAAGAGGTATTCTTTCAACGGATCCATTAGCACTTCTCACCTGCAGACGCAAAATGCAGATGTATCCTGCGACAGCTGCCACGTGGCTATTGAAACAGAATGACAAGCCAATCAGCAGGCATACTGACAAGACTGGCAATTTACAACATGCTCTAATGGAAATCAGAAAACTTATGCTGGCACTCATAATGAAAAGTTCAGTTCATGATTTTTTTGGGTTTTCTGGCATGCTCTCATCAACCTCGTTTCCAGCAGCTGTTTTCAGAAAAAAGCCTTGAATAAACTCGGTGTTCACGAGCCTCCGAGCAGTAAACAGCACACGGACACAGTCAGAGACGAGCTGTTGGACACAGTTAGAGTTGGTGGACACAAACACCACTGCGCATTCATGCTTGACTTACTGATGTGCAACACTTTTTTTCCATATGAACACTTCAAGGTGATAATATGCTCGCAGTGCATGCATGTCTCCTTTAAAACAAGCTCAAATGTTAGCACTTAAAACATAAATTATATTTTTATTTTCAACACTATTTTTTTCTCTTTATTCATTTTCTAGTGCCACCCCATATACCCTGCAGGCTGGCAAACATGAAAACATCTGGCCTCACCGCAGCCATACGGGCAAGATGCTGAGGCAAAGTCAATGTGACCTTTTCGCTCTATCAGACAGTGACTATTATTGAAATGAACTTGTGGAATTACTCACACACTGTAGTTTATGAACATTACAGCAACATGTGGGTAAAAACACAAAGAGCAGTAGATAGTGGAACTCAGTTATCACGGCACAGAATCAAATTGTAATATTAAATTAGGGTCACCTGGCAAAAGTTGGCAGAACTTATGTAGCAGTGCTATGTCATCCTCAAACACAGCACATTAGCAAATCAGATTACTTCACTTTGTTACCAATGTAAGGAAAAGAAACTAGAGATGGTTTCTTAACTGCATTGATCATTAAAAAGTAGCTGCACCAAATAAAAACGTTCATTTTAGTTACATAGTTTAACGCCAAAATGGATAAAGATTTCCATTCAAAACCATAACTGCAGTCATTTTTCCTGGGTTGAAGTGGTTTTAAAGCGGTTACAAAGTCAATCCTACGGATCAGTTTTACGGCTGATATTTTAATTCATCCGTATCAGCGAAAGTGAAGGTAAATCTGCTACTTCCTTCACTGGATTCAGCCTGCTGCTGCAGCAGCGTGCCTCTCCTCACCACAATTAGGCTCGACGGCAATAGCATTTTACAGCATAGAAATTAGAGTGTGTGAATGTGAAAAATGAGTTCAGACACTGAGGTTGGCAAAATGTATGGATTAGTTGTGAGGCAGGAAGTTTTACTTTGTTGGAGGTGTTGAAACTCTACAAAACCTCTCATGGTTGTATTTTGGTGTTACAGAGATACATATTCTCCAAGTTGTATTCATATAAATAGTTATATTATAATTAATATGATTATTGAATATTTTTTTCTGTGTTTGGATCAATTAGCATGTGAAAAATATGTTGTCATATTTTTTAGCAACTACTGCTGTTACTTTAATGTGGCAGATACTGACGTACCGAAGATTAACAGGTCCTGCATCAGGATCAGGGCCAAAAAATCTTAATTGTGACTGTGTACATGTTTTATGGAAATCATGATGACACTTTGGAATGACACCATTTGGTTTATGGTTTTATGGGAAAAATTTTAAGAAAAGCAGCTTTTACAAAAGTCCAACTTCATAACCGCTGGCTGTACCCTCCATTAGTATCAAGCCTCCTGTTGCTTCAGGACTGAAGGGAGCCAGAAACAAAAAAAAAAAAGAAAAAGAAAGAAAACCCTCTTCACTCACTCCTCCTGCAGACTGGAGTCAATGACCTGAGAAGACTGTCGATAAAGCTGGGGAGGGGGAAAAAGAGGTAACGTTAACAGCCACAGACTCTGAGCAGTGACAGAGGCTATCACTGTCAGAGGCTACACACTGACCCATGCCATCCATCACATACAGGAGAGGAGAGGAGAGGAGAGGAGAGGAGAGGAGAGGAGAGGAGAGGAGAGGAGAGGAGAGGAGAGGAGAGGAGAGGAGAGGAGAGGAGAGGATGAAACATCAAGAGGGCAGAGGTAAAATGTTGGCGCTTAAAAGAAAAGAGCACAAGAGATGAAATTTGAGAAGAGATCAGATGAGAGAATGAAGGGAAAGATGATGAAAGAGAGGGAGATCTGAGAAACAGGTACAAGGCTGAATGGAGGAGAAAAGAGTGGTAGTGAGACAAAGGAGAGCAGAGATTTAAGAAGACAGGAGAGGAGAGCAGGGGACAGGAAAGAAGATGAGATATTGGAGTGAAGAGATTTCACAGCAGAAGATGATGTAGAAGGAAAGAAATGAGGAGATGGTAGAATATATGAAGGTCAATGAAATTAGAGTCGTCAGGTGTTCGGTGGGATCCAGTTTGGAGAGGAAAGTAAAGATGAAGATCTCTCAGATTGCATTTGTTTTTTCTAATTTCTTTTTTTGTCCACCATTAGCTCCACACGACAGAGCATAACAGCAAATTAACAAGTGCTCAAGTAGACAAAATATGCCGAGCTCAGTATCCAGCTGCAATGTCCTCTAAGTGGAGAAAAACAACATTGTAGATGTAATGAGGTGGAACATGGAGGGGTCACAAATAAATGCTTCACTTCAGCAGAGCAGTTGTACAACACAGCTGACAACGGCAGATTGGAAAGTCAGCACATTGGGGGCCACCCATTTTCCTTTGTCTATTTTTTTCTTGTTTTTTTCTTCCCCGATACAAAAAGTTTACGAAGACGTTTATCTAACGGAAGACAAATTACCGCCAGATGCGCTCTGGATATATGGATGTCTGAAATCTGGAGCTTTTTATGACAGCGACACTGACAGCTAAAACCTCGCAAACAGCTGTTTTGCTGCTGCAAGAGATCCAATGAACACGGGCCTGTGTTAGATATTACAGTAGATCAGCACTGCTGATCAACGACTTCTCATCATCACATACTTTATCACTCCACCATCATTTTGAGACGTGGATCATATCTTCCAATATCTAGTTATAGCTTCACCAACACACAAAAACCATATGGAACTTCTTTAGTCTGAATCAGGGCCGTAGAGGACTTGAATTGACTTGAACTTTCTTTAAATGTATAATACAGAACATTTCTGCAATAAAATGTCTGCCTGTCAATGGTGTCATATCCCCCTCACCCTCTTTAGTTGCTATAACTTCTGGTGAAACCTAAGTTATGTCCGAGAGTGAGAAGGGATGCCGGCAGACATGACTAAAAACATGATTCACGCCAGAAAGAATTCCATCGGCACTGATGGTTGTTTAATAATGAAGACAACTCCCATGATCCCACACGATGTCGTCAAACCACTTTTTTGGGTCTTTTATCATTGTTTTGATGTAAGCGCCCCCTAGTGGCAGAAACAGCATACTGTTTAAGTACCTGAGACTTGACGTGAACGTTCTTTTACACTACAGATTTGATTTAAACTTGGTTTGACAGAGTTAAGGCCTGGATTTGACCCGTCGTAAAAGGACTTGAAGTCGACTTGAGATGTACTTTAATAGGGTGGACCTAATAACAGCTGTGGTCTGAACTACAATTGAGGAGGTCGCCTTCCAGATCATTCAATTAGGCCATTCGATGAGAGTTTATTTAAGGCTCAACAGTCACTTTTAAAAGTTAGTAATCAGCTTTTGGTTGCCCAGACTGAAAACATGGCTACCATTTTTGAGTAACCTAACCGTAAAATGTGATACTAATATAATGTTTAACCGATTTATCAGTAACCATGTGTTTGAATCTTAAGTCTTATCAGTGTACGTGTCACATCACATTCAAACAACTTAATTTGCTTTACCGTTGCCTGCGAGTAGCTGAGTAAATGCTCCACTGCATGTGCAGCTGGTTCTGGTTCCAAATGTAACAGCAATATTTAAATATCACTAGTGCAACAAACATTAAAAAACATTACTTTTGGGAAGCATGTTTGGACTGCTCTCTGTCTCTAGTATTTATTTATATATATTTTATGTTCAAATGTGGTTGCCACTGATGGCAAAGAAAGGCCAAGAATCAGTTGGCAATTTCTTTAAATGGTTGCCGACGGCAACCTGGCAACGGTTTCTGACGAACCTTGTTATTTTTAATTCAGTTTTTGTGACTTCCAGGCCTCCAAGGGAGAAAGAAAGTTAGATGGCAGCTTGTTCTTTATTTTTTTCTCTCTCTGCTTTAAAAGTCATGAAGAGGATTTAGCAACTCCTCAATGCAGCACAAAGTAGACTTTACTGCAGGTACAAATACACTTTAATAAATTCCGTGATCACACATTTGGTGTTAGAAAATATAAATGTTCAGAAATTGTGCTAAAAATATGTGTGGGATAAAATTCCAGTATCCCCCTGATCCGCATCAGCAAACAGATTTAGATCAAAATAGTGTACAATGACAACACGAAGAATAACAGCAGCGGTGGAGCCAATCCCACATCTGGAGAAGTGTGCTGTTCAGTGGGGAGAGTGGTAATAACCCTGATTAGTTCCAGTGTTGATGGCTGCTTATGGAGCTTCCAGGGGAGAGTTGAATAGAGATGGAAATCAGGGCTCAGCTACGGATGATTATCTAGCCACTCCAGATCAAAGATTTCCCTCAGTCTCATCACAGAGGATAAAGAAAAGATCATTTCACCCTGCACTGAAGCTACCTGTGTCTGTTTTATTGAGATGGATTAAAAAGAGCAGCAGGGCTGCATTTGAAAAAGCCGGCATCAAACAGAAGCACTGTACATCTGCATATGTGCAAATCGAGGCACATATGGTTATCATGTTGTATATGGCAACACAAACCGATGCACTAAGATGATTTATAGAACAGAATGCTTCTGAAAAAAGCCATCAGATTATTCAATAATTATTTAATGAATTAATAAATGTGTGCCGGGATGAAAAAAAAAAGCATAACGTGTTAATAAGAACTCAGATCTTCTGCCAGAGAGAGGGTCACAACACTGCTGAGAAAGCTGTGAGGAAGCACAGCGAACCATCTGTGATTTCTGCAGCTAGGTGTCTATGTGCAGTGTGTGCGTGGGGAGGAAAAATGCCATGAACATGCCTACATACATGTGACTAATATCTGTGGCATTTCTTCAACTCGCAGTGTGTCGGAGCGGTTGTGAACTTGTTCGATGTTCAAATATAGTCAGTACGGTGAGGATGTTAAAATAGAGAACACAGTCAGTCATACATACAAATTCATGACAAGAATAGCTCTGTTTTTTTTTAATCTACGGTTTGACTTCCTCTGAGGTCAACAAGCACATGTTTGACTGTCGATCACAGTCGGATTAAAGAATGTGTCATGATTCATTGTAATGAAAATGAAACTCAGCTTACTGACTAGCACAGAGTCCAGAAATCTCTATTGAAAGGCCTTGGTCTGTTATGTCTGATTTGATACAAGAATAAATGTCACTGTTCCCACTGATCACTGTGTGTGTAAGATTATGAAAAAGCAGATGTGCCAGCTAGTGTTTCCCGTTGTTTCCCTCCCTCTCTTCTGTCTGTCTCTCTCTCTGTTGTGTGTGTGTGTTGCTGGGCATGGCCACCTGACTGTCACCTCATCTAATCAACCCCCGCTGCATACAAGAGCAGCTCAACCTTCCAGATGCCGCGTCCAGGTTGTTCAGTCTCCTTCATGGTAACAACTCAACCAACCTTGTTAAACTTGTGTGCACTTGTTTCGTCGGCCCCGTTTAAGCTTACACCGCCCGTCATTCTGCTGTCACATCCAGCTCAGTTTCATAGCACCTGCTCCTAAAGTTTACTACCACCACCGGCCCTGCACCTCTCTGAATAACACCACTAGCCTGCACTGTCCTTGATCTCCTCCCTTCAAGATTCAGAGTTGCTCCTTCACCTTTGGTTTAAACTCTGGTTGTCGCTTGCATTTTTGGTAAATAAAACGTGCTAAAAACATTTTAATTCAACACAAAAAATCTAGTTATGAAACTACAAATGGCAACAAAAAGAACAAGAGCGGTGACATTTAAAGAAATAGATGATTTGAATTGTTTTCAGGACTACATGTCTGACATTCTTAGAATCACAAACAGCACAAAGGTTCTAATTTGTCATTTGCCGCAACACAAACGCTGACCAACACCTCTATTGTAACTCGTGACTGGTGTGATGATATAGGTGAAGCAGGCAGTATCTCATCTCGCTGTTTCTTCATCTCACAACCTCTTAGTGCAAACAGAAGCCTGTGAAGTGAAGTGCGACCCCTCCTTCAGGTGTGACCAATGGAAATGCTGTTAAATGTATTTTTGAGTTTCAAGTCAAACTATCAGCAACTCAAGTTTATGTTCATGAGAGTTATTACCATGAGAGTGAGACAAAGCAGGACAACAGAAAATGCAGTTTGAAGGGCAAGTATCTATATTATTTGCAAATATGTGAATGGAGTTGTGGAACTATGTCTCGACCAGTTTGCTCACACCCAAAGGTCATGCCCTGGAAGAAACCTGTACATCACTGCAGCCACAGTTTCACCTTACATAAGCCCTTTCTGATCAACTTTTTAAGCATATTCCAGGATAACTTCACATATATACAAAAATTACATAAATATTTTTGTATGCATGTAAAAACCTGAACTGAAAGAACTAATGATGATGATAGAAAACACAGGTTTTGATACAAATGCATGAGAGCAGAGCCATCATAGTGTGAAATCTAGAAAGTAAGGCTCAGCTTGTGAAAATGAAACCATGACGTCAGTAGGAACACCTATCAAAGGTGTTAAATATTCAGTTCTTTGCTATTTTATAATTAGTTTTATATTGTATGTACATATGTGTGTATGTATGTATACATGTGCAGTTCACGTGGTTTTGTCCACTGGCTAATGTTCATTAGAGACTTTGAGGTTTCCAGAAGAGCAGACTGAGGTGTGAAGGTGTTTCCTCTGCTTTCTCTCACACACTTGTTAACATGAAGATAAAAATAGAAAAACAGGCAAGAGAATCCTGCTAATTGAAGACATTGACTCACAGCAACGAGTCTTTCAGATCCTAACATACTGTAACTGCTACTACATAAGGGTTCCACCATGGTGGGCTCAGAAAACCAGCCTGATATGTTTGCCTTTAATCAGAAGTAATATTCAGTTTCATGGCTTCAGATCTGTCATATCAGAGATGAAAATGGACACAGAGTAGAGCATGTCTCACTCCTAATAAAAGACTAAAATGAGTGAAAAGTGACCAACTAAAGTTAGTCTGATTCTGCTATGACAGTGACAAAGAGAAGAATAATTGTTTTTCCAAAAGTTCTCCAGTATTTATGACCGGCATATATTTTTGGCCATACGTAGATATGGAAAGTCACCCGAAGCCCCAACCTTTGCTTGAGAGCAAGGTTATTTTCAGAGCTATTTAAATGTTTAAAGAGAGTAAAACCAGGAAAGATTCAAGCAAGATCACACCCTCATTTGTAGGTGAGACCTGCCCAAGACAGTCGACAGAGCAGAACACAACACACAGCATCACACAAACATTTTAAAAAGAAAGAAAAGTCAATTTTTCACATTCCAACAATTAAACTGTATTTGAATGTACTCTGACTTTGACATTCGAGACAACCGAATAGCTAAATACTCCCAATTTAGTTCAAATCTCAGGTCGACCAGACAAAAGACTCTTCCTCTGACCTTAAACCACACTGAAGACCACAGATTGGTGCCATAAAGACCCATAGGTAAGATGGAGACAACCTCAGGGTGGCCTCATAAATAAATGTCAGCCAGTAAATGAATCTCTGCATATAAAGAGATGACCATCCAACCACAGCATACAGCTCACACTGATGTGTCATAAATTTGCTTCCAGTGTCAAATGTGCGAAAAAAATGTGTCTGAAGATTTCAGACAACCAGGAGAGCATGAGCAGTATGTATTCCTGTAATGAGAAGTTTTCCACAAGTAGTGAAAATCAGACAGTTGTCAATAAAAATGTTAGATTAAATCAACCAAGTTTGCTTTCTTTGATAAATACTAAGATTTTACAATAAGCAATGGCAGTGTTTTCTATATTGTGATCAATATTATCATTAGGGGACCACGTGGGGATCCCTGTGGTACACCTCCAGTACAGTGTTCATGAAATGTTCAGTGCCAATATAGGAAATATTCTGTCTTTTAAGTCAGAAGGCAGAAACTGTTCTGGTACAGACCTGAACTTAAAGGTCCAGTGTGTCAGGCTTTATTTTCAAAATATAGCAATGAAATTTACCATATTTTTGTTGCCCTTCTATATCTACAGATAGATATATCTCCACAGAGTCCACCATGTTGAACTGGCCAGTACGGAGAAACCAAACACTGGCTCTAGATAGAAACTTTCACATTATTGACACATTAACATTTCACACCTGCCATAGTCCTTTGCCACATTAGAAAGGATAGGGTGAACAACATTAACTATCACCTTTTCATTAACTGCTGTGTAGTTTCTGTAGTTGGTTAACTGCCTATCCTTAGCCATAGTTTATCCATCATAACCCCAGTCTTCTCCCATTAACCATACATAGATATTTTGGAAGGTGAAAACCAAAAGTCAGACTTGAGTTCAGTGAGAATTAGAAGTAGATAACACATTTGCTGTGTGTTCAAATAACTCAGTTCACAATGGTCGGCAGTGTCAAATGCTTTAGATTACTCAGTAGCTAATACTGTAGAGCATGGTTTCCTAACCAGAGACTTAATTATACTGATCACCTTTACATCTGAGGTATTATTACTAAGTTGCTTTCTTCTTGCAATCAACTCACAGCTCAATCACTGGGTCTATATTTTGGCCGGTATAAGGAGTTTAGAAATGGGCCATCATCAATCGTTTCAGGGAGTTTTTTACACATGCATCCACAAAGAATATCTATACACAGTTGTGATTTGGGAGATGTGGTATGAAGTCTGGTGTTGATGCTCGGTCCACACAGGATTTATATTTAAATGCTTTGTCAAGCAGTGAGCAGTAAACTAAATTCATGCTTGGCTGCTCTCTCGGCAGTTGTCTCCAGACAAAAGGCAGCATGTAGCACGTCACCTGCCTTTATACCCTGACAACAAGAATGATTACGTGATCACGGAATTTCTTTCACACTTCTGTCTCTCACAAGACTGCTGTTTCATTTCATTCAATAAACATTTTCATAATGATAATTTCTTAAAACTGCAGCCATCAATGTTTTTATTTTTATAAAAATTCAGTTGCCGTTGCCACAACAGTCTACTGAGCATTTGTAGCGTCATTGGGCTCAAACTGTCTTACAGGCTCCGACTGAACTGTTTGGTTCAGTCTTACTATTTCCATCAACCTTGTTTCCAGCAGCAACAGACAGCTATCAGTGACTCTGTTCTCATAAACCCACATACCAGCAAGCAAACATCAGAGAAAGTCAGTTAGCATCTTGCTAGTAAACATAGTGGAGCATTTAGCAGCTAAAGAGTTGGTGGTGTCCAAAGACAAAGCTAAAAGAGAGAGTGAATATTGGACTTGCAGTCATGAAGTGGCCAGAAACGTGACTTGAAGTGAATGCTAACGTTGCTCTGTATCTGCTGGATGTACAAATAGGCAACTGTTGCTTACAACAAATTCTGTTTCAGTTTGTTTCACTGAAAGAGATATATAATGTTTTAGGGAAACATTGCTGTCATGTTAAAAGTTTTAGGGACACATTGCTGTCATGTTCAGAACCTTATGCAGCTAGGACATAAGCTACAGGTGTGGTTTAATGCGAGGTGTGTGTGACAACATGAAAGATCTTTTTGCTCTTCTCCCTACTGGCCTCTTATGGTTCACCGGCCTAATGAGTTAAAGTTCACCCGTGATAGATGGTGACAGACAGATGGTTCATCCAATAACCTGCCAAGTTTCTGAAAGTGCCTGCCCTTTTCCACCTACGACTTCCCACTTCTGTGTAACAAACCATCTGGAGCAGTCAGGTTAGGAATGATGGCCGTGGCTAAAAGAACATCATGTTGACTGTTGGGAGTAAAACACAAACCAACCACTACTCTGTACATTTGTCACGGCTCTGTTTTAATACCTACATCAGCTCATACTGGCATGAGACACGAATTGCATCCTTGAATGAATAATCATTTAAAGCAATCACAACTAAACAGCAATGCAGAAATGAGCATGAGGGCTGAGGCGTGCATGTAACCATTGAGGTTCTTCGTGGTAAAGCTTTTGTGGCTGTTACATGGTTGTCAGCCTAAGTTCCTGTCTCAGTGTGCACATTGGCCAAGCCTCATTAAGCACCCTTCCCAAGATCCTTGTTTAGTCCCTAATTAGGAGAGCCAGTGGTGTTGCAGGATCTGGTCAACCTCCAAGTCGCTCCAAGCAGAGATATTCTCCCCACAGCATCATTGAGAAGTCATTAGGAACTTTCAGGACATTGGACATTGGCATGTTTCATCATTTAAGTCCCTGAGTTTCAAAGAGTGTGTGACTAGCGTGTCTTTGCTGACTGATTACTGTGTATTTAGTCCAAAGTACGGTGTGTGTCTATAGTCCCTCTCTATCTCGCCTTTAATCCATCTTCTATCGTCCCGCTGACTGTCTCCTCATCACCCATCCTTTCATCTCCCCTCGTTCAATGACTCCCCACTGTCCCCTCTTCCTACCTCTGATGTCACAAATTCAGATATGAGGTTCCCTGATAGTGCGCAGCCTTGGACACTGCAGCCTTGTTTGGAAGGGGAGTGATCAGAGGATGAGAAGACGACAGAGACGGCGCGGGTATTTTCCGAGACAGTGGGAGGATGTAAGATACAGAAACAAAGGAGGACATCTAGGTTAGGAAAACATGCCTGAATGCCTCTGAAAAGGCCTGTGTTGTGTTTGCCTGCCTGTCTCATCCCCGTGACTCTGAGCCAACTGTGCCTGTCAGGGCACTACTGTTGAATCTATTTCTGTTATCTGTTCTCTTTCTTGACAACAAATCTGACTAATATCCGTACCTGGAGCGACGGGAAGGGGGGATTCTCAGACCCAAAACGTAGCACATGCCCCATAAATACATGTTGTCGTAAGAGCAGAAAAGTCCTGTACACTTCACCCATCACAGTCTTGTGGCAGACCTGTGGCACGGATTTTACTTTCTTTTCTTGCAATATAACCCCATAAAAATCTGCATTACCGTTGGGCTGCCCCATTAATTCTTTGTGGTTAAGTGTTTAGTATAATGCACAGGATGTTGACGGGAGTCCAGTGTCTGTAGGGCTTTGGCTTGAACATTTTAATATTAATGAGAGGTCAAAAAAATGTTCAAACCACTGTGCCGCAACTGGGGAATGCAAACAATATTTTATTTTTTTTCCGAGCCGCAGTGACACGGGTCAAAAGTAGTCCTGCTGGTCATTATATGATGGGAGGGGGCGGCTGTGTCGCCTTGAGATGAAATATCTGATGGAAACTACATTTTTAGGATTTTACAAAGTGGATGATAAATCAGCAAAGGAGAAAAAAGGGTTGGTCCAGCAGCTAGATACCAAAATAATACACAGGGGGACAAGAGGTATCAAGACGGCAATGGCATTTTTAATACAATTTGACCTTTAAATACCTAATGTATCTCTACCTCTGAATACATCTGCACTGGTGGGCAGGTTTAGAGAGCTGCTAACCCTAAAGTGATTTCATTCATCTCATTGCTTTTATGCAGTTTTTATACAAACGATTGTTTTGACTCAAAATATTGGCATCAGCCTTTAAAATGACTCCAGCAGTCATTCCCGACATTTTAGGTTTGCCTTTCCCTTCACTGGTAGACAAGTACGTATAAACCATTCAACGACGACACAAGCCTCTGCACTTTCCATGTCATGAGCTGGATTATATTTCAACCGATTTGTTTTTTTAACACCAGGACTGTGTCTTCACCTGTTGAGACACTTTTTTTAAAATGAAAATATACAGCATGATGATGCAGTTTAAGTTCTGTCCCCCAGCAAGCCAATGCTATGCTGCAACAAATCCACAGTAATCAGTAGAGCACATAAGCTAGTGGAAATGTAACCTGATTTACCCAAGGGATGGGTTTATGTCTTTTTACAGCACCCCCAATAGCATGATGTGGTTACTATAAAAGGTCTGAGGTTGGACTAAATCCCATCAATTTTATTTTATATATATATTGGTAAGAACGCATATGGAAGCTGATCATTTCTCTCACATCAAATTTTTAAAATAAATAAAAAATAAAAAAAATCAAATTTTCATCAGTGTGTGTGTGTGTGTGCACATGCAGCCTGCCTCATATTGGACATCAGTGAGTCTTTCTGCGGTACAGGGAGAGCTGAGGGAGGCTCCTTGCACCAGAAGGGGGGACAGTGAATGACAAACCATTTTGTTTTGCGAATAAGACTGGCCATCAGTGAGTGATACCAAGCGGAGGAAAAGTGCGCCACAGCAAAAAGACTCACAGAGCGTTCAACTGCCTACTCCACTGCAAAGAAATCAGCTACGTGCCTCTGGTTTCTCCCAGAGGCATCAGTGGGCAGGATTTCAGCCCGCCTCACCATGTACACACGACTTGGAACACATTCTCTGTTTTTCAGCAAGTATCCAGGATTTCTTAAATCATTAGACTGGATCTAATAATAATGGCAAAGCCATCAAATATAAATAAAAATCATATTTAATCATTTTAAAGCGTTGTCTCTTTTTACTCTTCAAATTTCACAAGAAAAATATAGACTCGCGGTCTTGAAACAAACTCCGATAAGTCATGCACCAGGTTTGCCCAGATACGCAACGATTTCATGTCGGACGGAGACTCCAAACGCCAAACTCCATTCAGAAAATCTCCCATTTAAACGCAGCCTCGCTTACTGGCAAAGCTACACGCTGCTTTGAAAAGCTTACTAATCCTTACGAGTTGCATAGCAGCTCATCTTTAAAAGAACAAAAAAATAAAATACATATCACCTCTTAAAAACACAAGGTTCCAAAACTTCAGCATGAGGTGAAAAGAACAAGCTGAAATGTTCAGGATTCCCGAAACACATTCTGCTGGACGTGTTTGACTCCCGATTTAAAGTTGCGCTTTTTTTTTCATTATACTAATCTGTAAAATCAGATTCTAGCTGCTAACCTCTCCGAATGAGCAAAGACTCCCTATATTACACGTTAAAAAAAATAAAGTTAGGCGGCACCGTCTCCACAGAGAAACGAGCCTTCACTTCCATTCTCAGGGGCTCACCGTGGAGCCCCAAACGGCGACTGTCCACTAACCAAACGAGCACAAACCGTTTGGGTGTGTGAGACTTGGAAAACACTGCGCTGCTCCCCGACCTGATAAAGGCACATCACAACAAGCTGCTTAAGACTCCATAAACACACTAACTCCATCTCTCTCTCTCTGTCTCTTTTTTATGTATTTGTTTATTGATAATTTGGGCTGCGATCGGTGCCAAAATTTGACACCAAAACAAAACGCAGAGGCTCCACGGAGCAAGCTGTGCCGGTGACATGTGTGCAGTAAACTTGAAGGTGAGCAGCGGTGTCACAGAGAGGTCAATAAGATAAATACTGAAGAAAATTTTTTTTTTAGTTTTTTTTTTTTTTTTACCTTGAGTAAGTTATCAGTCCCTGTGATGCATACTGTCAGTGGTCAGAGCTCGGTGCGTTCACGGGGCATTTACCAATTCCAAAAAAAAGGCTGAAGATAAGTCCTAGGATAAGTCCACAAAACGCATTATAGTGGACGGAAATCCACTGTGTGTGCAGAAATAAACGTGTCGCTGCTGTGAGAAGCTGATGAGAAACTCGGAGAGGAGTTCTGGGTGTCCGTTAGTTCCGACTGATGCGTAAAATGGGTTGAGAAAATCCCGAATGTGTCCACTCTGTGTTATTCTCTCACATTGTTCCAAACTGACACGTCCTCCGCTCCTCTGAGACTCATCAAGGAAACTAAAATCCTCTTTATTTTTTCAATAGTTGTTTGTTATTCCAGAAAAGAGACTGCTCTCCAAAAGTTAATCTCCAGATGCAGACCCGTGCCTCCAGGTTCTCCCTTCGCTCGGTCTTCAGGTGGATGTGGAGGTTTAACGGAGCGGCAAATCAAGGGAGGGTTCGCGCGCGTCTCGGAAAGCGACGTCGCCAGCTCGCGGCTCTGGAGCGTCTTTGTCTGTCTGTGTGTCCGCGCGCAGCAACAGCCGGATTCCTTATTTGGAAGCCCGGGGCTTGCGCGACTGTCAAGAGAGTCAGGTTGTAGCAAAATGACTTCCAGCGAAATCTTTCAAAATAAAAAAAAACTGTGATTATTATTATTATTATTATTTTCATCACTAGGAGCTCTTCATTAAAACTGGAGGGGAAATGTTAATTTTAAATTCACCTTAAATCACGTTCATACAAATAAAAACGAAATTAAATAATACAACAAAAACTGTGATTCTTGAGAAGCTGCTCATCACGTGGAGCTTCTCATTGAAGTAGAAGGCGAATGATATTTTAGTTTCCTTTTTTTTCAATGAACTTTAAATCACATCTGTGCATGTTTCTAAATTATTATTTAATGTCAATTATTTCGACCTATATATAGTTATGATATATGTTTTTTGTCTCGTATTTTCAAGTCATAACCACAAAAAAAATCAAAATCACATCTGCTCTTGTGTTTTATGAAATATGAAAATATAATTTTCTTGTTGACATTCATAGTTAGTAACATTTTTTGGTCCACCATTAATCTTTTTTTCTACGTTATAATGCGACTTAAAACAACAACAACACAGATATTTCAAATAAAACTGCATACAATAGAAGTTTCCCCTCCCCTGGGACTGCTTTTATTTTGAAGGCAAAATCACCCAATTTCCTGCCAGATTCTGCCTGTCTTGTGTTCAAAGCTGAGGGGGGTTCCTTTCAATAGAAAATTCACCCAGCAGCCCCCTCTTCTGGAGTCAAACCGCGTCAATTGGATGTTGTGTCAGGTCCGTGGCACCACCTACATTTCCCACACAAAGAGGGAATGTTCAGAATAAAGATTTTTTTTTACAGGTTACAGAAAGGCATCCTGGGGATGTTGTTAATTCAGTGATGCAGCAGCTGAACAGGGACTTGTCAAACTCAGCACTGAGGAGATTCAGTCAAACAGAGATGGACAGGCTGCAGCAGACCTGTGTGAAGTGTGAGGGATTAGGACATCCTGCACATTATATATTAATACTTTAATCAATATTATTAACAATGTGGATTTTTATATTCATCTTATATTTTTAGACAAACAAAAAAGTTTGGAGCTATACAAAAATTCTGACTGACTGTTAAATTAATTCATGTTATTTAAAAAAGTTTTTCTTTGGTTGCTGGTACAAAATGTCTTGGGGGACATGAAGTGGACCTGAAGGGATTTGGATTGATGACCTCAGTATTTGGGAAAGGGGTCCATGAGCACATATAAAATATTTATATACAAGTTTAGGCTAACATCAACTTCCCAGGAGCTCCAACCTGAGAAATGAGAGCCTACAGATATACTGTCATATCACACAGGTGCCTTGTTCTACCATCACAATTTGTCATGATCAATGTGTTCATGATCTGTTGACGACAAATGTTGTTTTAATCAGTGATTGAGGGGGAAATCAGGGGTTAATAACAGTCTGTTAGTTCACTCTGACCCCCAGTCAGTAGTTCCTGTATGTTAAATATGTTAGTACGATGCAGGTTAACTATCAAGACACATGAGAGCGCAGAAATAAATCAGTTCTCCGGCACTCAAATGTGAAAATTGAATTGTTTTGCATCTGTAATGCTTGCAGTGCATATTATTATTATATTAGTTTAAATTATAGAATTTTGTTTCCAACGACATTTTGAGGAGGCCGTTCTTCTCATGCTTCTTACTGTAATAAATATGCATTGCATTTTCCAACCATGTTGAAATGAGATACGTGTATAAATAAAATCACATTGAATGCATCCCGATCCTTTGAGTACTGTTAACCTGCTTGTATCAACTTCCATGTTTTCCAGCAGAACTCTATAGAAGTGGTCAGTGTAATGTTGGCCACACACTGAAGCTATTCGGGCATATTGGAATAGATGGAGTGTAAATAATGCACAGCAGTTTGAATCTCACCTGGAACAGAAGTGTAATTGCTGTCAGCAGTATTACACATGCACACATGGAAACACCACGTCACTCTGCCCTGCTATAAAAAAGACCCCTCCTGTCAGTGTGAAGACACAAAACTTATCATCATACTTTTGTATCATCATCAGTCAGTCAGATAAAAATGATGAAATATGTGTTTTACAAATAATATTTGAACTTCAATTCAAAGAATCAATCAAAATGCTCCGTGACTTGCTCCTGTAATAGACCATTTTTACAACAGACTTCATATAGAGGTAAAAGCACAGGTAGAACTTTATACATTAACATAGAAGTAATGTTCTGTGAAGTGTCCTGAAAAGTCTGTCAGGTGAGTCAGTGTGTATAAAACCTGTCTGAACTGAAAAAAAAGGTTTCTTTGAACGCTGAACGGAGACTTTCCACTTCAGTAATTACAGCCTGTGATTCATGACTGTACACTCTGGACAATGAGAGAATTTAATGATTAAATGTGACAATGATTGGCTGTTAATACCAACCCACGACTATCTGAGCAGCAACAAGAGCGTGCAGCCGGGACTGCTCTGTAGCTGCTGAAAACCCCAAGACCATGATCAGGCCCAGGATCAGGACCACGGAGAGCTCCTGTGTGTGCAACACTGACAGGAGTGAGACGTGGAGTTCATCACACTGACTTGAAGTAACCCCTATCTCATTTTTCTATATTCAGTTAAAATTTTAGCTTTGAGACAGAAGTGTTTCTAATGTGAAAACATATTGAAATGAATAAATAACCCATGATGAAATGATGCCATTTACATTCAATCCATCTTAGATTAAGTAAAAAAAAAGAAATCATATAATTCACAGAATTCAATTCAAGTTGTGAAATAGTTGTATTTTTTTACTTAATAATCCTTATTTATTATTGCTTAAATGACACACAGAAGGATAGTTACACATTCAAGTTAAACTAAACAAATAATCAAGGTCTATTTTTTTCCTTAGAAATAGTATCGAAAAAACGTTTTCACCAAATCTCACTGTCTTCATCAGTGGGCATTGTTGTGAACTTGAACCTGAGTAGAGCAGCTGTGCAAGTGTGCAGGCAAAGTCTTCTCATTGATTATCAGTTTCAGTTCACATCCTAACTACTTCTTGTGGGCAAAAATATGGTAAAAACTACTACAACTACAACTATGGTTGTGTTTCATAGCTGTAATCTGTTCATATATAACTTTGCATAAGTACTGCCAGTTGTGTTACATTTGTCAAATCACTTTGAAATAAACTAAAAGCAGTGGCAGCCTGGAGTTGTCCATTTAACCACAGCATTGTGATTCATCCTCTGAGGAATTAATATTCCCAGCTCATATGATTCAATGTTGCTGTCTGTTTGAGCTACTTTTGCATCTTTTGTTCATCTTGTGTGGACTGATTATCTAAAGCACATTTTATGTCCCTCTCATATACTACAGCTCTGGCTCTCAGTCCAAGCACCTCATGTCAGAAGTTAATGCCCACTGCAGCGCCCTTGCTGGGCATGGTTTTCCCTCTAACCTGCCTTATCACCTCACCACCTGTTTTTCCTCATAAAAATCAACCCATGCAGTACAAAAGACCAGCTTGGACTTCAGTAGATTGCCCAGTCCTTAACAGAAGCCCCGGATGACCAGCCAGGTCAGGATGCTCCTCAAGGACCGCAACACCGCCTTCAGGTCGGGTTCTTGGTAAAATACTGAGAGCCTGCGCAGATAAGCTTGCACAGGTTTTTACCACCACCTTCAACCTCTCCCTGGCACAGGCCTCCATCCCAGCCTGCCTGAAGTCTGCCACCATCATCCCCGTCCCCAAGAAAACACCCACGTCCAATCTCAACGACTACCACCCCATTGCACTGACACCTACTATCACTAAGTGCCTGGAGCCGCTGGTCCTCAAACACATCCAAGCCTGTCTCCCTCCCTCCTTTGATCACCATCAGTTCGCCTACAAGGCAAACAGATCAACTGAAGACACCATATCCATCGCTCTTTACACTGCGCTAAGCCACCTGGAGCACCAGAAGAGCTACGTCAGGATGCTCTTCATAGACTTCAGCTCAGCCTTTAATACTATCATCCCTGACATCCTGGTTAGCAAGCTGTCTGACCTCAGACTTCCCCCACTCACCTGCAGCTGGATAAAGCACTTTCTTACAAACAAGGCCCAAACAGTCAAACCCCACCTCCCCTCCACTGCTCCTTTTAGGTCATTTTCTTTTCAAACCTACAGAACATACCACCGATTTATCTTGAACTGCTTGCCAATGTTGCCTCTTTTCACTGCACCCATGCATGAAGCGGGCAAATTCGCAACACAATCAAAGTCTTATGCAGCCTCGTCATGAAATGCATTTACAGGAGGCTGAGGGTGCATTTTCTGAGCCTCTTTGTGTCGGGAATTATGTTCAGCTAGAGTCCAAGAGCACAGGGGGGAGCACAGGGATGAGCATGAGGGGAAAGCAGCTGTGTTAGCAGCTGAACTAATAAAAGAGCATTTAAAAAAGAAACACCCCGTCTCCTAATGCCTCACACAGGCACGAAGGAATTAACGATTGCTACATTCCCAGGAATTCATTAATGCTTGGCATGAATGAATATTGCTATTAAACATCATTTAAAGTAGTACAAAAGCTGGGATGTAAATGCTTCCCTGTCTTTTTATTTTTACAGAGAAAATGGAGCTGTAATTCTGGGCACATTGGCGTTAATTACCAACATGTTTCACGTTGTGACACGGTTTTATGACCTCATTGTGGTGGCACTGTAATGTTTTTGCTCCTGTAGATGGATGTGGCCCCACATTTCACAGGCTGTGTTCACACCACAACAGTGTTTTTGACTCTCTATGAGTCTTGATGATAACCTTCCAGACACATAAGGACCCAGGGAGGTCCCAGAAAGCCCCGCTTCACTGTGATACAGGCTTTGTAATTTCATTAATATGAGATTTGTTTGGAGATTTGGACTGCTTAAGTGCAATATCAACAAAGATGGAAACATAAAACAGACAAAAACAAAAAAAGCTACATGTCTGAAAGGGGGGAATAAAGGAACAATAACAAGTGTTTCCTCCTGTTTTCCTCCCCTCACCCCCAGGGTCAGTCCAGCAGGCCGATGAGCAGCAGTAGCTGAGTGGAGTTGCATTTTTCATCAGCTAACAACATTTAAATATCATAAATATAATAATAAATGCAATAATTGAAGCATCTAGCTGAGAGAGACAGGTCATAGGGGAAACACTGGATGCTTTGATGAGCATGACACAGATGTGAGTCATATGTTCACAGTAACCAGATCTGTGCCCCATGGGAGATTTTGGAGTGGTGTGATAGACGGCATTCTCCACCAGCAACAAAACAAAAAAAAAACTAAATTAGGAAATATCTTCGAGAAGAATGCTGTTCACCACTCCAGCTCCACACAGTGAGCAGCATCAATGATTGACAGAGGAGTCTTGTGTTAGTTTGTCCTGATTGTCTTTTGTTGGTTCAAGGTGTGTAAAACTGAGCCAAGCACAAAATCTGTCAGCAAAGGTTTGTCCAGGACCTGTAAGGTTATATTTATACGTGCATAGAAATGGCTATGGTGAGAAACATAATGGCAATAATCCCACTTTCCGTGATGAGACACGGCAAGTCTAGTTGTCATTATGCACAAAGTAAATGAAGTAATTTATCATAATTAACTAGTGTCCAAGTGCCAACAGTTGAACATTAAGGTGTAATTAAAGTTTAGTCCATTTAGTAATGATACAGCCTGATAATGTGTCAGATAGTCATTTCCCTCAACATTTCAGAAAATCACACAAGGTTACCCTGAAGTATCTGTATGACTTTTAACATGCTTAGCATTGGGAAACTGTTGCAGTTAGGTTAGGAAAAGATCAGGATTTGGGTTGAAAGAAGAATGTTACATGGCAAGTGACATAATGTAGCTTGTAACTTTAAGTCAACTTTTGGTTTCACGGGGAACTCAACCTCTAGTCCAACCCCTTAATGAAAGTTGTGTGTCTGTCTGACTCCACTGCCACCCCAACGTCCTTATGTATAACATTGGAGTAGGTATAGACCTAGATGCACCTTTGTGCAATGCAGATGCAGAGAGGTTTGATAAAACGTTGATGTTTGAGGCACTGGAATGGAGAAAAGCTTGACAATCTACAACAACAACCAACATCCAACGCTCATCAATAAATTCAAACATGCACTGCAATGGTTCAAGAAGGTCCTGGGTTCAAATCCGCCAGCTGACAGGGAGGTTTGTGGAATCTGTTTGCATGTTCTTGTGTCTGTGTTGGTACTCCGGCTTCCTCCCACAGTCCGAATACATATTATATACAAATCATATATTACGACAAATTATATACAAATTGCCTATAGGTTGTGTGAATGGTTGTCTGTAATGAACTGGTGACCTGTCGAGGGTGTACCTAATAAGAATAAGTGTTTATAGAAAATGAATGAAATTACAGTTACTGTTGAAAAGTCAAGATGCCAACGGTTAGTCTGTGACGAGACATGGACTGTTTGCTATTTTCAAAGTAAAAGTAGCTGACAAATTTAGATTATTGGCTGGTCTATGCCTTTACTGTTAGTCAGGCACAAGCCTTGATGCTGCATAGTAGTAACACATCTGCCTACCTCTCTGGCATGTTGCTTGTGTCTTTAGTTCTGGTACAGCATTGTGTGGGTCTGTGTTTGAACAGAAATGATGGTCTGCTGTTGGTGTGTGGGTCTGAAATGGGTCTGAAATGCTGTGCAGCCACACTATGTCTCACTTTGACACATAACCTTAGAATCGTACGTAAATTGTATGACGGAATAGTCAGGACATGAACATAAGCACGCTGGGCTGCATATCTTGAGGCTGCCAACAGCATTGTAGCTTTAATGGACTGGTGACTCCTGGTCACAAAATATCATTATGTAACCAAGACATTTTTTGAGTTATTATAAAGCACAATGTTAGCCTCTACACTAGCAGTTCTCCCTGCCTCCAGCTTTTTGTGCTCGGCTCCAACAGGCTTAACACATCCTGGAGCTACCTCTGTTCAGGACGCACACAGATTAAATTGATTGTTTTGTGACGAGATTTTACAGCAAACAGGCATATTCCCTTTAAACGTAGCTGGAATCACACTTTTTTTATGTTCAAGTCCACTCATTTTCTGCCATGTCGAGGTTCTCGTTTCTATTTGCTTTTGTGGATAAGCACGTTTGGCTGCAAGGGCTCTGGAGACTGCAGAGCCCCCGTCATCTGCATTGCACACCATTACCAGACATGACTAATTCAGCACGTGGCCAAAAGACTCTAAATGTGTAATTAAATATTTAATAGGGCCACAGACTATCCACCCACCTCACAGTAGCCATTTCTGTGCAGCATTTATGCAGAAAAGCACTGGAGCACTCGAGGCCTCTCTTACCTGAACACATTGAAGCTCTTAGGGCTTTGGTCTCATCATCTGTGAGATGTACGCCTGGTGGAGTGTCCTGCAGGATTTAATAAATGCGTGTGAACTTTATATAGAGAAACGCCCGTCATCCTCTGTGTGCACATGTAATCTTTCTGGTTTCTGTGTTGCTGTTTTTGCCCAAAGTGTTTGTTTTGTGTGAACTCCTCGCTTGCTATCTAATCTGGGGATGCAGCCCCATGTCATTTGGCTTTGTACGGCTCATGCTGGATAACACTGTCAGGGACATTAAACCCCAATTTGAGTGTGACCTTTTTAACTGCTTTTATCTAAAGGACTCAGGGAAAGCCTCTCTTATTGTGAGGATTGTTTCATGAGTCTGCTCACTGGCTATTCATAAATTAGCTTTTGTCCCTGCTTAATATATGCCAAATTGTCCAAACCTCACACAAGCCTAGTAACCTTTTAAAATTTGGATGCAGCTACACTCCCTGTCTTTAATCACACATCACACGGTGCTATTTTTAACAGGCAGACTTTTGTATAAGGCTTATTTTAAGTGATACATTAATCCTCTGTGCCCGGCATATATTTAGGCCTTTGGCTGAGCTACAGCAGGATCTGGACCCTGTCCAGTTCCACCATTGCTGGGGGTGTTAACTGTGTGGGGGAGGCTGGGACCATCCAAGCCAGAGAAATCATCGCTGCTCACATCTCATCCCGCCCCCTCTCTCCCTCCCTCCCTCCCTCCCTCCCAGCCATGTTTCTTTCTGCTGAGAGAGGAAGAAAGGGGCGCCAGAGATGTGAATTTGTGTCAGCTTATGGAGCATACAGTGAATAATGTGATTGTACCACTGTATGTGTGTGTGTGGAAAGATTGTGATGGCGTGTATCTGCACTCATGCACTGAATGAGGGCAGGACTATACATAGATACAACTCCACAGATGTGTTGACTGCCGCCTCTCGGTGTTACCATTCCCTGAATGAACAGAATGTGGGGTTTCATAGGTGACTTAAGGTTAATAATTCCATCAACATGATAGCATCAACCGAGATGAAAGCTGAAGATACTTGTCATGCTATTTAAAGTTTGTGTGTGAAAGAGAAAATGGGTTAAAAATTGGTCTGAAGCTGCTTCTTTTTACATTATCCGCTCTGATATTTAGGTTTTCATGCAATGTCTGTGCTACAGCAACTTTACGAGTGGACGGTATGAAATGCAGCTCTGGATAATATGATATGGAGCCTGAGTGGTTACTATAGGTGCTGCAATTTTGTCCATAATATGAAAGAAGAAAAGAGCATGTCAATATTTTTAGAGCTTCCAAATCAACAGACTGAAAATAAAAAAAGTGTCCAGAGCACAGGCAAAGATGTCATGACAGTCTGCTTGTTACAGTTAATTATAAGATCTAAGTATCCTGTCCACAAGATTTTTAAAATAAAAAAAAATGGTTGAATAAAATGGTTTGTCTTCCGGAGCCGCTTATTGTTATTTTAAGCTCATTAGATAAATATATAAAGATATATTTGTGTTTGAAACAAGGGAGAAATGCAAATATATGCAGAGTGTAATCCCACTGTGGGAAATATGGACAGCTGTACACATGTATTTATTCTGATTACATTACTTATGATCAAATGAGTCAACTGACAGCCAAACATCAACAGGGTCACAAACAGCAGGCATAGCAGCCAGCTAATGTTCTAACTCTCACCCTTTTATTCTGAACTGTCCAGCAGTTTCTTGCTTGGTCACTCTGTCCCTGTCTTCTTGGCTTCTTTCATCACCGTCCTCTTCATCTTTCCTCCTCTGTCGTTATGCCCAGAGTCTGCTGAGTCTAGTTACATCGCCCTCTTACCCAGCTTCAGTTATAACATGACACTGGCTCTGCTCCCCCTCAGCATTCACCTAAAAACCTCTTCTGCTTAGTGGCAGCAACAGTAACATTCACCCGGTGCTCTGAGCTAACAGTCTGGGAATCCCAGCTGAAATAGCATTAGCTAACAGCACCTACAGTTTGCAGCAGTTTACTTCACTGTCAGGAAACTCTGTAAATCACAGAGTTGAGGTGGAGCAGCCGGAGGACAGTATGTATCACATAGCAACTTACAGCAAGTAAGAATAGCACCAACATGATTTCAAATCTGTTATGCTTATGGTAGAAAAGTTACACACTGCAGCTTTAAGAAGAGGACATTAAATTTAGGACAGCAGGGTGAACACATTAGAATTAGTCTCTGTTGAACATAAATATCGAAAGCAAACTCTCCAATCTAGCGGTTAGTCATTTGGAGGTACACACACTAAAGGTTTGATCACAGGTCAGTTTTATCCTGACGGTGGTGCTAGAGGAAGCCAAGCCAAGCCAAGGGTCACTAAAATATGACTAAAATATCTGGAGAGATGCTTGGTCAGGGGCAAAAATGAGCTGTGGAGCCCTTGTTAACCTCCCATTAATATGTTTTATGTGCAGAATATTCCTACTGTAAAATGTTACATGACCCCAGGATGTAATTAAATAAAAAAAATGATTTAAGCATAGGGACCATGAAAGGACAATATCAGTTGGAACAATGAATCTTAAAGGTTTTAACACAGGGCCCACCCTATAGGCAGTCCATCAGTCCAGCTGGAGATGTATGTAAAATAAAATCAATATGAAAGCATTGTCTTTAAACTGCTACCTGCATTATTCAAATGTATCTCATAAATGATTTTCATGATTTAATAATAACATTAACAATAGCTTGGACTGGTACTGGTTCCATCACTGCACTCTGCTATCAGTCTCCATGTCTGTTGGGTCACATCAGGTGGGCTGTTTATGTCCTTGAGTGCTTTGCCTCTTTTGATTATTACTGCTGCATTTTTTTTTTCATCAGTGTCGGCTTTCCAGTCTGGATACAGCAACACCACTTCTGAATAGATGATCATTTTCCAAGGTGCTATGAAGGTCTTCCGGGGTGGAGGGGAATTCTCGCTCTCATTTCGAAGGTGCCTGCTCTCCAACACAAGACCCTGGATTGTGCCTGTGCATCTGTGCCACTCCTATGTATTAAATCGCACACATGCGTGTGACACACGTTGGCATGATCCTTATCACCTTTAATTACTCTGTGCTGCTTGCCTGTGTGTGGTTGCATGTCCCTGATTGGTCCCTGTTGATCTGGATCCTGATTGGAGCGGTACCTGGTCCGACCCTCCAATCTGCTTGATCCAATTAGAGGCGCAACATTCTTTAAGGCCGACAGTCGTGGATGCTTGGTTTTTGTGTGGCGCTCACCGTTGTGTCATACTCAAGAACTGATTGTGAATGTTAACCACTGTGTTAACTGCAGACGTATTTCATTCACAACCTGGGGACTGAGCCAGGTTAGTTAATTCATTGATTTTGCACACACAGTTAGTCAACGAAGTTTTGATTATATATACTGTATATTTGATTATATTATAATATCCACATTCCATAAAATAAATAACCAATTGCAACTAGTGTGTTTTCTACATTCATGTACAAATATACTCCATACGAATACAAATGAGAAGGTTAGCTCGCAGACCTTTGCTACATGTCGTTCCCCATCTCTTTCCACACATGTCTGTCACTCTTCAGCTGTCTCTGTCAAACATTTGAAAAGGTCAAAAAAAAAAGAAGTAGTCCCGCTACTTTTAATGTAGGTTCATGTTACTTCAGTCTTTTTTGTGAAGCAGTATGATCTGACATTTCATTCATAGGCTCCTCCTCTATGAATGGATGGATGCTTGAGTGGTTGGTGTCAGGGATTCTGGTGGAGTTTTCCATGCCTTGATTCATCACACTGACTTATTTTTTAACCACATAACATCTCAAATGTGTACAACCACCTGTAATGTAATCTTTCCTCTCACAGTTTGTCACACGCAGTAATGCGTTTGATTCAATACATTTGTCGGCTAACGCTGCAGAACGTGAGATCACCTGCAGGCGTGAATCGAGATCAGGATCTCAATACGTCGCAATTAGTTGTGCAGTCCTAACATATACAGCAGAGGTTTGTTCAGATCCACAGCGTGGACATGTTCATCATTTTGATATTTGAAATCTGAGGGTCTTCTCGCAGAAATGCAATTTTCTGAAACATTTTGCTCATTAAAATGACCACAAAGATATAAACTAGGAAAAAATGTAATTCCAAACATCAGTATTGGCATCATATTGTCTAATCCAGGCTGCCCCTTTTTAGATTCTGAGGGATTTGTTTTCATTGCTCAGTTTCAGCAGAAGGCAGCTGAAGGGAAATACAGTAACCATCAGGCGAGCTGTAAAGGCTCATTTTCCCTCATCTGGTGTGGACAGAGAGTGCTCAGAGGTCAGAATTAACTGCAGAGTGGTAGCTGTCGTATGCTGAGTTTGTCAGTAGGCTGACTCCTGGCTGTGCCCCATTTGATATTTCCCTCCCTGCAGATGAGAGGAGCTGACTCAAACACAGACCATACTTCAAATGACCCCCTAGTGTTGGAGGTCGCAGTCCCTTAAACCAAATATGCGCTTTATGGAAGCCTGGAGGTAACGTTCACTCGGAGATAACATGCTGGAAACATGACCCACATTCATCTGAACATGTAAACACACTGATAAATATTAGCTTTTGTACACAGGCATCACACATATGTACACCCAAACAGCATTTGTGCTCTCTTGCCCAGTTAGACGCTGCTCCCCTAGAGCTACAGCATGCAGAAAGCAAGCTGTCGTATAATACAGCACACGGTCTGATGTTTTGGTGAGTACACTTGTTTGCCATCGTGTCTTTAATCACATTATCTAGCTCTTCAGATATTTAGCTGGAATGAAATGCAACAAAACTATAACCAATGGAAGAATTCAACATTTGGGGAACTTTTATTCACTTTCTTGCTGAGAAAGGATGAAGGCTGACCACTCTGAGGATGAAGTGGAATTTGGCAAGTGGAGCCTGCATTGGCGAAGGAATATGAGCATTTGCTGTTTTTATCTATTTTTATAATCTTAGTATAATCTAGTTTTATTGGTTTTAGAGTCTTGGTTAGATATATGGAACCCAGAATTCACGGCTCTAACCACTGCTTACAGTACTTGTATAACCTGATGTCTGTAGATGATGATAAATCAGACCTACAGCAGCTGATACCACACAATAACTTTTCTAGCCAGGGGTCACCAACAAAGTGTTATAGAGAAAAACATCCAGCATGTCAGACCCACACACCAACAGCAGACCATCATTTCTGCTTAAACACAGACCCACATAATACTGTACTAGAACCAAAGACACAAGCAACATGTCATGATCCAGTTCTGTTTTTTAAATTCCTCCTGCCAGTTGCCTGCCTGTTGAATTGTTCCAACACTGGTCTCAGTCTGTGCTGTTGCTTGGGTCCAACCTCACACTTATTACACAGCATGCAAGAGAGGTGGACAGATGTGTTACTACTAAACAGCATCAATGCCTGGCTAACAGTAAAGGCATTGACCAGCCAATCATCTAAATTTGTCAGCTACTTTTACTTTGAAAATAGCAAACAGTGATTTATGGAACTTGTAAATCCTGTACTGAAACAAAGGAAGAGATGGGACTCTAAGTCCAAAAGCTGGGAGTATATAAATGTAAATATGAACGTTTCTTTTCCAAAAGACTACCATAGCTACTATAAGATAATATTTTAGTCTTCAAAGTAGGGCAAAAGATTCTATCAAACCAGTTTTACCTTTTGAACACAATAGTTACAATTACCTAGAGTGACATCGCCTTTAAGTAATGGTATGGTCCGCTTCAGGACTGTCTGAAATAACAATGTCTGGTACAACGAATGGACAGCGCATGTGTGACGTCACCCACAGGTTCACCCATTTTGAAGCTGCTAATCATTGCCATGTTGGCTGTCTGCAAACACATGGATCATCAGCGGACCTGTCAATCAGAGCATCCGTTCTGTTAATTATGCATTAACTAACTTTAGGCCTTAATATAATTTAATAATAACTGGTGAGTAAAAAAAACTTATAACCAGTATGGTCATTAATGGGGAAATTAGCTGTAGTCCGCCTCAGCCTCTGGCCACTCCAAGTTTTTCCCACCCACTGATTTTGTGATATTTAAACTTTGGACACCCTAGCTCTTAATCAATTTATGCTAAGCTAAGCTAGTGTTGCCTTGGTCTAAGCTTCATATTTACCACACAAACATAACAATAAGTCAACAGTAAGTTCAAAACATATCACAGGATTTACCAGCAATTCAACAATTTCAAGGTCAAGCCTGGAAATTTAATCGCATGAAGCTTTGCAGCTATCAAATATATATATCTACAATTTCATGATAGCTGAACAAACTCCAGCTGCTATCTACCTATCCTATCTACACTCCTGTTTCAGGTGCATTTTAAAACAATATTCACAAGTTATTGTGGACACTCGTCTGCTATTATTCACTGTTGCCTGGTCCAAGATGTGTTAAGCTTTGGCTAGCACAAACAGACAAAAAAACCCTGTAGCCCTCCCTAATTATATTCTTTACAACACCACCTATAAAGTTCTTGAACACTTATTTTCTAAAGTACTATTGCAAGTTGCACAGAGAACACACACGTTTACTGGGCCTGTGTTTGTAAAAGAAATTGCTTTTAAAGCCAATGTCTCAGTTTATGTCGACTTGTGTTAAATAAGCAAGAAATCTTTCCTCCCTGTTCCAGTCTGTGTGCAAAGTGAAGCCTCCCTGATCTGTCACAGTTCAGGTAAGCAGAGTGTGGACCCGAATCAGACACAGGCTTAGAGGAGACTTGGCAGGAAGTTAACTGTAGCCAAATGCAAGCTTACAGACGGCTGCGTAAGGGCACACAAACAAATCCAAACAGGACCAGGAAAGCAGGCAGGACACCAATACACAGTGCAGATCCCAGGCAGGAACCGAGTGGAAGTGTTCAGGAACGATGGCAGCTATCATTAACACTGACAGTACAGCAAGTGATGAATGCAGAATGGCTAACGTATGAACTGTGGGTTAATTCGCTCAGTAAAAAAAAGGTAAGACTGGCAGGGCGACTGAGAGGGAAGAGACCAGTGGTGTTTTCTCAGCAGGGAAAGAGATGATGACAGAGATGAAAGCATTAAGACAAAACAGCTCA
Source organism: Collichthys lucidus (assembly GCA_004119915.2). NCBI lineage: Eukaryota > Metazoa > Chordata > Actinopteri > Sciaenidae > Collichthys > Collichthys lucidus. The sequence continues at coordinate 3,586,340 of CM014091.1, forward strand.
ATAAAGTCAACAGTCATGCCGACTGTTGAGCTAAGGAACAGATCTCATGATCATCTGGGAATCTCTCACACATCTAGTTAGCTCACAGAGGATGGTGCAGCATCAGAGCTGCCTCCTCTGGGTCACCTCAAACAGGTCACTGTCACTGCTCCAGGTTTGATCAGCCGGTGTAGTTATGTTGCCTTTCGTGTCCTCTGCTGAACCCTGATCCATTTTCTGTCATGATCATCAACTCATGATCCACCTTCTTAACTCGCAGGATGATGGGGGCACGTCTTTGCCTTTCCACCATGGGCTTCAGGTTCTCTCCTGCTCCTCTTCAGATATTTGCTAACAGGTACTACATAATTAACAATTGAATATATTCCAAACCACAGTCATTAATGTGCTGCTGTGACAGCCTATACTCCCCTGGTTTTAGTCTTTCCACCAGATGTTGGAACCTAGTTGCAGGGATTTGCTCGCATTTAGACGGAGTATTAGTAAAGTGCAGGACTGGTGCTGGGTAATAAGGCTCGGCTTGCAATTGGCATTCCCTTTCATCCTAAAGGTGTTAGATTTAGGTCAGGGCTCTGTGCGGGCGAGTCACTTCCCTCCAGAGTCCAACAGCGGTGTGTTTTATACAAGCGGCAGCATCTGTGGCTGAAAAAAAACAAATGTAGCTAATACTGCAGTTTCTCAAATGGCCTCTTGAGGCTGGCTCCAGAAGTGAGTCAGTCTCCATAAGTCCACATGTCCAAATGTCCAGCTTCACAGCAGAAATAAACATGTTTACAGCCTGGTACAAAAAACAGTTTTGGTCTCTATAGCTAATTTCCCCGTTCATGACAACTGTACTGAGGGTGAATGTATACACATGGACTAAAGCAAAGACAGAATTTTTTTTTGAGCTGCAGCTAAATCATATTCCCCATTTGCAATTTATGAAACATGTTACTGATTACATTACTTAACACCTGCAAAAAAAAAGTTTAAATACTTGACCATTAGTGTTTTACAGGTTTTTGTCTTTTTAATATCATTTTCAATCTATGAAATAAAACTGATCCTTTTTTCTTTTTTTTGCCAAGCTTCTCTCAAGTTTTACTCAATCAACCATCTACAGTATTCAGTACTTTCAGCATTTTATTTTAGTACTTCTACAACTTCTCATCATCATTCTTATTAATTATTATTTTTAATAATGATAGTTTTAAGTGAGCCTCTTATTGTTTAACAGAAAAATACATCATACAAACAGCAACTTTTGCAGCCTTGTCAGTCTGATGGGGATCTCTCATACTACATACTGTTAGTAATGAAAGAAGCTCTGAGGCTTTACATTGTTATATATGTTAGAATACAAGATTTACAGTCAGGCTACATTCATGATTTTGTACAGTCAAACTAACCAAAAACTTCTTATTGATTATCATTAGAAAGTTTCAGGGCCTTCCCGTAACCATGGTAACTTTTAGACACACACACACTGCAGACCAAGTCCAGACTGCAGTTGTAATTTCACACATGTAGCACACGGCAGGAGACTCTGTGTCAGAGCAGTTCTTACATCTTGACCAAACTTTACAAACTGAGTCTCAAAATGTCGTCACAGTCAAAAACGAGTTCATGCTAGAAGAGCAGGTAAACTTTAGCGCCGCTCCGTGTTGAGATCCCGCCCTATGTGGGTCACTATACTGACTCTGGTCACACACGTGCACGCAGTTAACAATACCATTGGCTGTATAGTGTGACAATCTGCCAATAAAAATCTGCCAAAACTTTTTTTTTGTTCTCCTCTGATCTACATTGATCTCACAAGTCGCCTCTGCGAACTCTGAATGACGGAAATCCATCATACAACGAAGACATTTAATCCCTGTTTATGATATTAAACCTTAACGTTTTGCAAATTTAATTAACAGCATGGTCACTTTGATTGACAGGTGGGTGCCATCACATGCGGCTGGGACCAACATGCTTTGGCTCCATCAACTCAACTTTTGAATTAGTCAACATGTGACAAGCCATGGTGTATACCACTCCAGGCAGTGTATGGCATTGCGCATTAAACATACAGTGAGTTTGTCACCTGTCCTCCCTTTACCAGCGCCTGCTGCCAAGGACGTTGTTTACACCGAAAGGCAGCAACCTTGCTGTCTGAAAGCACCTTTAGGCTTATATGCCATAGAGGCCAATGCCATGTCCACCAGCACACAGCTGCTGTGAATGTTGCTGCTGAGTGTTGTAACCAACCTTTTACACTCTTATGTGGCCGACTGCTTTGTGGCTGAGCTTTCTCCTGCATGTTTCCACCTGGCGATAAGACCAGAGAGCCACATCGGGTCATACTGATGAGGTGAGTGAATTTCAGTCTTGTGCTAATCTTGATCACTGGCCATTGATTTTATTCACCTGCGAGTGAGTGTGGCTGAAGCAGATAAACTCATTAATTTAAAGGGGTGCTCACATACTGGTGGATGTACAGTGTAATTAGACTATTGCTATCCTGGATGTCTGATCAGAAGGACTCACAAATACTTTGCCAGCTTTCTGCAGACATTACAAAGCCAAAGCTCTAGGTGTCTCATCCATTTGCATCTGTCATGTCTGAAAAAGTTGGCAGAGTGGAGTATTTTTCCTTTTTTTTTTTGGCTGGGGATCAGTGAGCACATTTGGACACTAATCATTCAATCCTACCCTGATTAAGTAAATACTCCTGACTATCAGAACTGTCATGTAAATGCCTTTGCTGTACCTGCTAACTTTAATTGGTCTAAGGTTCTAATCAGACGAGCATTAACCTCGGTTCACTGTATGTGGTCGTGACTGAGATTTGTCTCTACAAGCAGTGTCCCAAAGCTTTATTGATAAAGCAGACACCATGCTGTAGACTATAGACACTGATGAGATGGGATGAAGAACATGTATTTCATGATAATGTTCTTAAGAATTTAATAAAAAATGCAACTGAGCTGATCTCAGAGAGAACACGCCACACAAATTCAAGTTCAGTTTGGATACAAGTAGTTCATGTAGCCACAATGACGACATTGGCTACATCCAACTGTCCGAAATGTTTAAACTGTTCAGCATGTCACCTAGTGAACATGCTGTCTGATTTAAAGGTAATATATTAAACATGCAACTATGCTTTTAAATTGAAGCAAACCCAGTGTAGCTCATACCACCAATACACAGCAACAGATATGTTTTTGATCAAATGTAAAAGAGACAGACAGTGTGCACAAACTGTAATGACTTGCAGTGCCCGGCAGTAAAGGACACCAGTGCTGACACCAGTAAGTCTGTTGTGGCTGGCTAATAAAATGTCAATGATGCATTTTTGTTTCACGTGATGTATATATATATATATATATATATATATATATATATATATATATATATATATATATATATATATATATATATATATATATATATAAATAACAGCGTTAGTAACGGCGTTACTTTTTTCAGTAAAAAAGGTGAGGGCGGAGGCATGAGACAATCGCATAAATGATGGCGATTGGCTGAGGTTGAATAAAATTCCATAGTAAGCCCAGCCCCGCCGACAGGGGGGGACTAAAGGGCTTTTTGTCCCGGGCCCTGGGAATTCTGGAATAGAGGGGGGCCCATGACGTCGGGCTCAATTATGATACGTTCACTTCAAAATGTGTTGGTTTTTAAGGTAGAAAAGTGCTTTAATTGCATTCAAGCAATGACTTATAGATGTTTGCCTTCATTGCCCTTGAAAAAACGACCAATAACCCCCTATCACCCCTATTCCAAAATGGTTTGGTCTTTCTAGAAAAAAAGACGACAGCATTCGATAAGTGGTCAGTGTGTTAGTAAACATGCACAAGTCGGGCGCGGCTGCCGGTGGACGCCCGCGTCTCCGCGCTGACCGCGCCCCAGCTGTGCGCCAAGCCAATCAGAGGTGGAGTTGGCAGGTGTTGCTACAATCCATGACATTTCATTGGATGCTAGTCTCACTTTCCCACAGCAACGTTAAAATAGTTTAGATTTGTGTACTGTCATAATATTCAGATTGATCATGAATAATTGAATGTTTTGAGCATTCAATGTCTTGAAAGTAACACAATAGTTACTTTCAAATGTAACTAGTTTGTAACTGGTTTCATAATTTGTAACTACTTTAGTTACTTCCTGGGAGAAGTAACTAGTAACTGTAATTAGTTACTTTTTAGAGTAACTTGCCCAACACTGCAGGTCACAAAGGTCTGAATAAAAAGTGAGGATAACAGAATTTTATACTTCAACTTTAAGATCACACAGCAGACAAAGCCCAACATAGCCCCAGTCTATAATGATATCCTTGTGTCTGTTTGGATCAAATATACTTCATGCTCTATTGCATTACTTTGTCGCCTCTAATGTACCAATACAGACAAAGACCATACATAATAAAACATAAGACAACGAACGCAGAAGGTATAACAATAAATATTTAATATCTTTATCGTTAGTATTAAAAAGGGAATAATGGTGACGCTGATTTTAAAGCCAAAGTTTGACCGCACATTTTATTCTGCACTGAAAAGAAGTCAGTGCTGTAGCAGAGCTCGGTTCCTGTGGCAGAGAGCAGAGAGCAGGACCGTAATGACTGAAAGCACCATATTGTCACATTCACACACTGATGGCAGAGGCAGCCATGCAAGGTGCCAACTTCTCATCAGGAGCGGTACAACGCTTCTTATCCAAAGCACTTACAATAATACATGCCATGCACACACACTCACGGCACAGCCATCAGGGGCCATTTGAGGTTTCAGTATCAGGACATTTTAACTGGACCAGGGGAGCCGGGAATCAAACAAGCAACGACGAGACGACCGGCTCTGCTACTTGAACCACAGCCGCCGCTCAAATAAAAAAACAATCAACTCTTTGTTTTATTAGGAGCCAGTGAAGAGAGGATACAATAAGAGTGACATGTTCAAACCTTTTGGATTTAGACTGCAGAATTCTGAGTAAGAATAAGCTGGAGCTGATCCAAGCTGACGTGGTGAAGCACACTGGTCGCACAAGTTGCCAGTTCATCACAAGGCTGACAAGTATAGAGGCAATTTTGACCATTTGACCTGCATGTTTTGGACTGTGGGTGCCTGAGTAACCCTTCAAACTCCACACAGAATCCATTTTTGGATTAGCTGGGAGGCCGGCAGGGGCAAGGACTGCCAAGATGGCACCGGTCAGAGCCGCTACACTCAATGTCACAGATACTAACGTCCATGTTTTATTCTGTGATATGAACTATACTACTATAATTTCCTAGCTTGGGATAAATAAAGTATATCTATCTATGAACTCATATCACCTTATGTAGTGCCCCCATTTCTGTGGGCTCATCCTTGAATCTGTAGTCCATCTGTTGCCTCTGTAACTGATCTTTCTACCTGCAGAGGCAGTGTGAAAGGGGGAAGTCCGGGCTGTGGGCTCGTGGGATACTCGTGTCGCTGGGGTCTGTTCACAAGCACAAACATTAAGTGCAGGAATGCATTTGCGAGATCGTTTTGACTGCATAAAACATGTAATCAATACTTTTTAATAGGTGCTGATACCAAATGAGTAGAGTATTGAGTTGTGTATCGAGGTATGGATTACTGTGGTATTGATCTGGACAGCTGTGACCCTCCCTCCTCTCTAGGATCTTGAAGCTCGCTGATTTTTTTTCTGATCCACTTCTGTTCTGAAGTGTTTTTCTTCCTCCTTCTGTTCCTATCCTCTTGCTTCTTTTTTTTATGCACTCCCACTAATCTGCAGGATTAAATTATTCTGCATCTACCTGTATTCTTTGATTATTGCTGAAAGCTGGAGTGCTGAAAACTGGCTGGGATTATCTCCCGGCGGAATGTTTGATGTTCCCCTCTTAATGAGGCTGGCAGCAGAACACCGCCTCGCTTAAAAAACGTTTGCTTTTATGTTGATATAATGTTGCAGCCGTCTTAAAAGCAGTTATTACGGAGCCATCGCATTCATTCAGGCATGTCCACTCCTGCATCAATTTTGGGTCACGCCTGGGTCAAATGGTGTTTATGCTCAGCAGCATTGCTAATATTTGTGATAGCTTAAGGCAGTGCTGAATATTAGCGAGGGCTTTCTGAATTCCAAACCTCAAGTGGAGGATAACACATCCACACACACGCTGCCGCAGCACATGCAGGGAATGCTTAGTGGATGATACATGGAGTTTTTTATTGACTGTGTGGTGCGTGTCTAGGAGAATTAAATGATCATAATAAAAATATACACAGCTAGTATCAATTTGACTGTTCTGTTGACGCATGAAGAATCTTTACAACACGAAACAAAATCAGGAAAAAAACAACAACTTGTAAGGAACTTCTGAGGTAATTGTTGACAGAGTATGTCAAAAGTAGGAGGCAGACTCAGGAGGTTGCATTGAAGTCCCCTTAGGTGGACATTTATTTTAGTTCTTCCAAAAAAATGTGGAAAACAAACAAAAATGATTTACATAGGGACTGAGGGAAAAATAGCTCGTACCAAATGAAACTAGTCCATGCTACCCCCTGGCTTTAGGCTCACCTGGACTTAACCATCCTCCCTGCAGATGGTAGTCCCCCCAAATATCTTTACAAGAAGATCAAGTAAAACAGATTTCCCATGGTGCTTGCTTTGCTTGTCATTATTGCATTACCCTTAGCTTTTTGATGCTGAACATAAACAGACCTGGGATAGCTAAATGCACATGCATTATCAGATAGAATTAATTGTGGTTAACGTAAACAAGGAATATATATATAAGCGGCAAATGGCAGAGGTGAGAGTCCACTTTGTCACAGAACTGGATTATTGAATCTTGTCTTAATGTTTATTTGCACAAAATAAGACATTGTGTTGCTAAATTCGGAAACGGCATGTAAAGGGAAATGTCAAGCAGTTTTCATTTTAGGCACATCTCCGTCTGCCACTTGAAAACAAATTCATAATGCAGTATGAGAAACACGTCTATGGTGGATCAGAGTTCTTTGTAACAACATACCAATAGTGTCAAGCCCTCATGGGAGCTGTGGTTGTCAAAGTAATGATCATGAAGTCATTATTTAATAAGTATATCAAAATAATATAAACCGTCCCTGAAAGTTCCCCTCAGCTCTGCTGTGTCTTTTAGCCTCTTTCAGTTTTGTTTTTTTACGGCCCACAACTTTACTGTTGGTGTTCAGTCCCTGTGCTCTCTTTAAGCTCACTTTCAGAAGGAGCAGGCAGCTGTCTTTGGGGGGAAAACCTATTAATGTACTCTACCTGTTCAACACTAAACAGCCTGCAGTTAACAACTCACTGGTGAGCATGGTGGAAAGAGGCTTCGTGGAGGGGGCGTGGTGCGTCAGCTGCAGGTTGGCTAATAACTGTGGAAGGCTGGACCTGGCAAAGGAGAGAGAGAGGAAGAGAGGGAGAGAGAGAGAGAGAGAGAGAGAGAGAGAGAGAGAGAGAGAGAGAGAGAGAGAGAGAGAGAGAGAGAGAGAGACGTGTCCATAACTACGCAGCAGATGCCGTGCAGCAGGAAGCGCGCAGTGAGGCCTGCAAACTGCTGGACAAAGTGTGTGTTCTCTACTTTGAAAATCAACAGAAACACTGAAATGGTCACTGGGCTGTGTTGTGTCCACTGCTGAAGAAGCCACAGTGGTAGTGAGTAGTGCCACACAGTTACACTCAATGAACTGGTTGCCAGTTCATCACAGGGCACATAGAGACAAACAACCATTAACACTCACTCATCTACAGACAATTTAGAGTCACCAATTAACCCGTTAGGTACATGTCTGTGGACTGTGGGAGAAACAAAAAGTGAAATCCGTTCAGATTCAAAATCCCCTGAATAACCAACAAACCAAAATAAAGTGTCCACCTCAGCTTATAGCTGCTTCTAATAGCAAAGTTCACTAAAGTCCATTATAATCCACGTCTGTCAAAGTCTAGTTAGTGTACAGTATGTGCTACCCGGGTAGTGTGTGTGTGTGGTCTGTGTTCAGATCTTACTGATCCAGGTGTGACTCTTCACAAAGATTAGGAAAATGGAGGGTTGTGCATCCTTGTCGACTCCGTCTCGCCTCAGACAGGAACCCCTGGTCAATATCAACACCGTCCGAATCCATGTGGATCCAATCTGCATAGCAGAATATAAAGCCATTAATTAATTTCTGGCCAGAATTATATTTCTTGTATGTCTCCTACTCAAAGGCAACCTATAAACAACTGTACTATGAGATATAAAAAAAACCTCAAGTCACCATTAATGTGAGACTTTTACAGCATTAAAAAAACCACGTTGCAAAAAATATTATCTCTTATCTGTATCAGTTACCGTGTTTCAACCGTCCTAAAGTGAACTTCACATTGTTCACATTAGAAAATGAGAAAACCCTGGAAGTATACATGTCAAATCATATCATAAACCTTAGCGGACAATTTACACTCATCAACCATGAACATGGCGTCCAAAATGGCACAGTACAAATTATGGTTGTCATGTCAACAATTCCATTTACATCTCACCTCAGCACATGAACTCATTGAAACATCTTTGCAAAATTATAGTCAATCTCCGATATTTTTTTTGGTTTTTTTGTGACATAAGAACATTCAACATTAGCATTCATAATGATCGAACATGTGCTTATCAATTAGCATATCAACACGTAGCATACAACCAGAAAAGAAGAAAACTAATCACAGCAAAACTTACAACTTGCATCCATGAAAATAAAACAATATTCCTCCCATTAACATCAATAATGTTGCTCGCAACAGATTGTTGTGGCATCAGTGTCCCAGCATGCAAAGCACACCCTCACTGACGCGCCCCTTGTGGCTACTCAAAGCAACTACAGTCACAAACACAGCTCTCTTAATGAACTCACACATCACCATCAGACTTGTAATTTAGTCCTGGTGTTGTTTTAGGATGTATTTTTCTATTAAACTATTAGAGGCTCACTTGAAACAATATTAATGAGGGGGTGTTTGGGATTAAGTACAGGGCATATTGATAGCACATGGTGGTACAGTTAATGTTGCATTTAAATGATCTGTGATCATTATTATTGCGTATGGTTTAAAATGATATCAGTTGCAGAAAACTAGCAGATCCAGACCATCAGAGAGCCTGATAGGCTTCCTCTGTCCTGATAAACCAATCTAAGCCAGCCCAGCTGCTCTGGAAGCACCAATAAGTCACGGTTCACTAACTGACCCTCCAAAGGACAAGTCATGCAAGGCTGAGTGTGAGAACGGCATGAAATAAGTTGGCTGGAAGAATACTGTACATGCGAGCAGAGATCACACGTGCGGTCTCGTCTCTCGAAGTTCACGCTTCATTTCCTCCCTTGTTTTTACACAAACATGTCAAGTATAGCCTGAATATGAAATGTTGTTTCAGGACTTAGAAAATGAAAAGCTGTTCTGGTGGAACCATATTGATCCTGAGAAGAACTCTTTTTTTCCCCTGACCGAAACTCTTTTAATGTGTTTCTATAGACGCTTTTCTCATCAGATTCTAATGCCAAGTGAAGCACTCATCAAATCAGCAATTTATTCCACTTTGATTACCGGTACTTAAATGGGAATAAATTATGGGTGCAAGATTCTTTTGGTTGATTCATATGTCTAGGCCTAATACAGCTAGCTAACCTTGTGATTAAGAAAAACTCCCAAAACAACCAAAAGAATCATCGGCCCCCCTCATGGACTGTGTCTTATTTGGGGAGCCGTGATCGATTCTGTCATGTCTGAGTCAACAGCCGATAAAAGAGTCTGCCAATGTATCACCTTTCATGATGCTGAAAATTAAAACACATGTTGTGAGGATTCCAAAAAAAAAAAAGAAGGAGGGGATTCAGTCCTCTTCATAAAGCCCAGGAGTGACAGGAAATCCATTTCTGTCGCATGCAATTACCAGCATGCTGATTCGGGAAAAAAACTCCTGCTTTATATTTCATCAAGGCCATAGAGGAGCTGAGGTGGCGCTCAATACTGGCCTCCAGAGCAGCACACACACACACACACACACTCACACGCACACACTCAGTAAAGATAACTATTAAAAATACAGACGTGCGTAGGAATGCAGTACAAGGCTGAAAGTTAAAATGTACGTCCACGAGAAGAGAAGTTCATTTTACTTTTATCGCAAAGAAAAAAGTATGAAGTTCTTCCAATCCTCCACACACTCATCAACTACTCCAGGTTATACAGTTAGTTTGTGGTTGGCGGGTTCTACCCTGACATGACCCTGTTCGTTCTCAGAACCACATCTGTCCACCCCTGCTCTGGTATATAACTCTTCCTGGTTTTACAAATAACTGGTTGAGAAACTCCAAAAAGGAAATTGATTAAAACCTGAACAGATCTCTCTCTGGCTGTATATTTCAGAGTGGAGACAAATAAAATAATGGAAAAGCCTCCTCATACACCCTGGCACCAGCCATGCAGCACTCTAAACACCTCCTCTAACCCGGGGCACTGAACTAATAAATGAAGCAGCCTCTCAGCCTGTAAACGGAATGAACAGCTTCACCCCTGCTACTTGGCTGCTCATGTGCTCTGTGTGTCTGTTTGGAGCCATCGCCCCGTGCACAATTCTCCAGCGTAGGTCAGCCGCCCTCTCTCAATGGGGCTGCTTGTACAGGATCAGTTAGATTTAGATTTATCGTTCCAGAGGAAGATTTGTCTTCACTGGCAGCGCTGCGCGGGCATGTACGGATAGAGACAATTCATAAAATCTTTATGTAAACATTCATACATCCAGCTCACTGTGTACAGTGTCGGCAAGGCATTTGGTTCAATACTGCTGCAGCAGACTGAAGCAAACTTTGTGTGTGTCCAATCAGATTGGTGTACATTTGAAATGTTGATTGAGGGGCAAGAAAGGTCGTACTCTTTCACACTTGCCGAGTGTGTAGCTGTGAAACCATAAAGCAACGTGCAAGGTTTGATTTTTTTTGTATGATTTGGCAGTCCCAGAGTGCAATTCACTGATTCACTGCTGCTGGGGGGAAATATGAAAAGTTGTCCATGTGCAATTTTTATGATTATATTACTAATGATTGCAGCACGCATGATTGCAGTGGTTAGCACTGTCGCCTCACAGCAAGAATGTTCCTAGTTCAGCCAGGAAAGGCTTTCTGTGTGATGTTTCATGTTCTCCATGTGTCCGTGTGGGTTCTCTCCGGGTTGTCCGGCTTCCTCCTACAGTCCAAAAATATGCAATTAAAAGGTTAATTAGTGACTCCTTATTGTCTGTAAGTGTGAATGGTTGCTTGTCAATATGTGCCCTGTAATTAACTGGTTAATAACTCAGTTTCACCAGAATCTGTGAAACTGTTGGTTCTGTGTGACTGTAAAGCGCTACATACTTCATATGAACTGTAAGCACGGGGTGCAGAATGGGAATGACAGAGGCACCAGATCACTCCATGACGGCAGGAGTGACATTCAGGGAAGCCTGTGTGGGTTTCATAAGGTGGCCCACTGAGCTAGCCGGCCGACTTGCAGCCTGATCCAAAACGACAGGGGTCCTTCTCCAGACAACTGTGTTATGACCGTTCGTTTTGGAGAGCAGTAACATATGATAAGGATAAGAAATGAAGTGGAAAAGCGACAACTGGACAGGTTCAGGTTAACGTCAGGAGTTTAATTAACCAAGGAGGGTGTGCATACCTAAAGAAATATGACAAAAAAAGCTCCTAATAACCAATACACAAAATGACATTTGAACAAATTACAGTCACCAAAAGTGAGGTGCACTGATCACATGATCACAACCGCCCTGAACTGCGCACACACACAAACTATTTAAAATGTAGCTGGGGTCGATTAAGGACTCCCAATTGTTTGAGCCACATCCACACCAACCACAGACACCAGGGCACAGCAACCAGGAAGTAGGCGGTCTTAGCTCCAAAAAGGACCAATCCTCGACGATAAATCACACAGCTAGTTTTGCCTAACCGGCAGAATCACTCCTGGAAATACAATTAGTACACGCTAAATGGCAGCCACTTGCGGCGGTAACAACTAAAACAGCCCTGGTCAGTTGTCATGTCGGTTCGTGGCCTCCAAAGTCTGCCAGGCCTGAATAACAGGCCTGCGTCCTCCTGACTCGACAAATTAGGTCAGAGTTCTCCATCTCCATCTCTCCATTCATCTTAGCTGCACCGATCAGAAACGTTGCCTTTGTCTGTTTTTACAACCGTCAGTTTGCACAGGGTATTTTATTTTGAAAATCCAAATTCTCTTTCTGTGTCTGGCTTCTGCCCACTCGAGGTGCTCTGTGTTAATAAATTTACACGGGCTGCTCGTGGTGTCTGACAAAAATAGAACAGCCGCGTATTTCATGCATCTTTTTTCAAACAAAGATTGTATTTGTTGTACTTAAACTTTTGTGTTCCACTTTTAATTCAGCTTTGTTTACCCTTGTTCGTCTTTTTACATCAACAGAACAATTGTACAGTTACAATATGTTGGGAAGTTGCAATAAATATCAATGCAATATGTTCTATATCCCTTTGTGTTGTGTCTCTCTTTGGTTTGTTGAGATAACTGAAACTTTCGTGAGTCTTGAGGCATTGCCAGCCTTTAAATCACATTTGTAAATTCTTTGTAATAGTGCCTACTTTAGATGAGCTCACACAAAATACTGATATTAACAAGTAGTAAGTGCTTTGAAACTGCCTGAATACATGAGTTCCTGCATTAATAACTGTTTATAGGTCATCCATTGGAAATGGAATTTGTGAGTTGTTATAAAACATCTACTAACACACTCACTGACCGTTAGTACAGAAGAGTAAAACATTTGTGTGATTATAAACCATATACTAATGAGTAGTTACATCAGAAACATGCTTTATAAATGATGAATTCAGTGTATATTAATGCCTAACTAATGCTTAATTGTGTGTATTTATTATAAAGTGTTACCTAAATTTGTTTAATCAATGGGAAAACATTTCATTCTTATTTGATATTTCAAGTTCTTTATTCGTCATATGAGAAACAATTACAGTGAAGCTTCTGTTGGCATGGACAGTCTTTATTCTCAGGCTCCCTCCAACAATATTCATCCAACTCAATAAAAAAAAAAAAAAAAATCATGGACAATTAATTTAGTATTTTTTGTGTTTTTGACGGCGTTTCATTTTGGTCCCACTACACAGTGCTCATGGTAACATTTTCAAACTGCTTTACTTTGTGAACATGTTCGATGTCGCCCCCCCCCCCCCCTACTGAACTATAATAAAGTAAACTGCCTGCACTAACAGTCTGACAGCAGAACTACTAGAGCGCAAATGCAGCCAAATAGGATTCATTTATCATGTTGGAAGCTGTTTACATGCAGTCTTTGTGTGTTGATATATATATATATATATATATATATATATATATATATATATATATATATATATATATATATATATATATATATATATATATATATTTTTTTTTTTTTTTTTTTTTTTTTTAAATAAATTACCCTAAATTTTTACAGTAGTTTTCACGCTTTTTTTTAGAAATAGTATAAAAACAGTAAAATTACAGACATTATCTGTAAATTAACAACTTACCTGTTATTTTAGGTGTTATTTCAGTAATGACAAACTACAGTTATTTTATTTATTTATTTATTTTTTACAGTAAACTACTATATTATTAATACGTTTTTTTTTCTTAAATTACATGCACATTTATGTAAAATTACAATAATTGCCTGTTATTAAATCTCCATACTGACAACTTAAGATTTTTTTCTGCAATTTTAAGGTAAATCTCATTAGTTATATGTTGGTTTACATTCAACAGAGGAAAGGGGGAAGACAGACAGACATAGAGAGAGACAGAGAGCAGTCATTTACCGTTTTTTAACAGGTTTTTTCTGTTATTTAAAAATCATTCCCAGTGTATCAAAACATGCAAAATAGCTATGAGCTTTGTATTGTTGCCTCTGTCATTGGAGGACAGTTCACCTAAGAGTCGGTAGGACGGACACTGATCAAATCGCGCCCCCACTTTTCCACAAAATTTGCATCTTTTCTTACATACATTGCCAAAGACACTACCTCTCGTTACTTAAAATTTCATCACATAATCACTGGAGTCTCATCTTAAGTGAGGATGTTGTTGATGAAAGCATGTTTTATTAAAATATACAAGCTGCAATAGGTTGTTTCAGCATCATTAGACATACATACATACATATATATATATATATATATATATATATATATATATATATATATATATATATATATATATATATATATATATATATATATCACCTCATAAAACTTTAACGATGATTGTACATGTTTAGAAAAACATGATCAGCCTGTATGGAGTTTTAATAATAAAGACTACATGATACTCGCCTGAGGCGACTGCCAGTAAATCTTTTAAAGTGCTGAATTCTCCTCTAAGCTCTCCTCCAAGCATTTGATCCGCAGCCTGTACCGCCTGTCTGGCCTGCTAATATATTGTCAGAGGCTGTTAGAGCTCACTGTATGAACCAGCCTGACAGTTATTTTAAGGTGAGACATTTTCCACTGCTGTGTCGTCCAATAACCCGATTCCCCAAACCTCCCAGATCTCAGTTATTAACCCATACAAACGGTGCTGGAAATGACTCTCAGAGGGTGACACGGCTGCAGAAGCCAATAATTAGCGCTGCTGTGACTGCGGCTCCAGGCTGCAAAAATGCATCTATTTATCATATTTAAGACAGAATCTTAAAGATCTGGCTTGTGCATGATTCATAGTCTTGTGTTGGTATCAGTATTAGCAACAGTATAGCCACTTTTATTGTGGGTGCAGTTTCCATCTCAAAGAGAAAAAAGCTGAAGCTAATCCACTTAGTGCACTATTGTAGCCCATTTTAATACACATTTGCTGGTTTGAATTTAATGGATTTACTCAGTGTGACGTCTCAACGCAAGGATTTACAGCTTTGCAACTTGGCTATCTGCTTAAAGGTGTGTCTTTAACTGATCACACTCTTGTCTTCAGTTGTTGACATTTCAAAGCAGCCTCTTCACCAATGTTTGCTGTAAGCCAGCTACTTATCATCATTGATTTTCACGTTGTTTTTGTGAGACATGTCAATCAAGCACT
Organism: Collichthys lucidus; assembly: GCA_004119915.2. Lineage (NCBI taxonomy): Eukaryota > Metazoa > Chordata > Actinopteri > Sciaenidae > Collichthys > Collichthys lucidus. The sequence continues at coordinate 3,601,466 of CM014091.1, forward strand.
GGTGGGTCATACCCACAAAGTCCGGAAATCTGAGCTGATCAGGCAGCGTAAGTGAAACCACCTGTGTGGGCATGTTAGGGCTTGTAAACTGCCCACAAAACTATGGTGGAAATAAAAATCAATGAACATAACACCAGACCTGGTGGGCGGTCGGTAACCAGGAAACTCAATGACCTGTAATCCGATGCAAATGCAGCCCACGATCCTGATGCTGTACCAACAACAAGCAAGTTTAGGAAACTGCATGCTGCTCACTATCATGGCTTTCAGGGACACCACACTGAATCAGAGTTATCATTAATGTAATTAAATCTGTGTTTCTCCTGCTGTGACAAAGGAATAAACTGAGTCATTTAAATGTGGTGTGAATTTTAATATTTTCATTTTAATTTACTTTGCAGAGAAAAGGTGTCCATCCAGTGTGTTTCCACCCAAGAGGAATGAAAATCTGCAATAAAAAATGCAAATGAATGGTGATAGATAGATAGATAGATAGATAGATAGATAGATAGATAGATAGATAGATAGATAGATAGATAGATAGATAGATAGATAGATAGATAGATAGATAGATAGATAGATAGATAGATAGATAGATAGATAGATAGATAGATAGATAGATAGATAGATGATGGTTTTCATGCCATCCCAGACCTCCCTTATGTTGTTTCCCTGCAGCTCCTGTTCCACCTTCCTTTGCCGCTCTCAGCTGAACCTTAAGTTCCCCCTGTATGTGGTTCAGCTCGTCTCTGTCACCGTCCTAGAATGGCCTTTTCTTTCTGTTAAGGATGTCTTTGACATCACTGGTGATCCAGGGCTTGTTGTTGGGGAAGCAACATACAGTTTTAATGGGTACCACAACATCTATACAGAAGTTCAGGTCAGTCAGTAGTGCAGTGGGTACATTTACATGTAACCATTTAGCAGACACTTTTATCCAAAGCGACTTACGGAGAAGGAAACAATCAAGGTACAGTGCGATAAAAAAGTGTTAGTGTAACAATAAGTGCTGTGACAATTCTTAAAGGGGTAGCTTTCTCATGTCCAGTTGTAGGTAGGTGCTAGGAGAGAAGGTAATCTCTGAAGAGCTGGAGGGCTTCAGGTGCTCTGGTAGTGCGTTCCACCAACAGGGAGCAACAAATGAAAAAGGTTTGGATTGCCTTAAGTCACTTCAATAAGTCTGTTTCCATGCAAAAAATAAATAAATAATTGAGACCTTTCTTTTTCAAATGTCTGGTACTAGTATTTAGCCTACAAACAGCCTCAGAGTTGCTCTAGTGTGGCTGCAGAATCAGTGCAACTTAATTTAACTTTGTTTAAAGGTCCAGTTTGTCAGATTCAGTATTTAAGGAATATGGCAAAAAAGGGAATATAATATTAATACATAGGTTTTTATTATGTTTAAATTAACCTTTTACATCTATAGACATGTACCATCTATCATGTACCATCTATAGACATTGTACCATCATCGTAAACCACCATATTTCTACAATAGCCCAGAGTGAATAAACAATATAAATGTATAAATATATGCTCAGACATGATGAGGCGAGGGCTGTTTCAATCTGCAACCTCAATGCTAGATGCCACAGAATCCTACACTTCAAGATTGTCCTTATTATTAAATATTTTTAAGAAATAACATGGAACACTTTCCCCAGCAACAAAGTCAAACTAATACTGCAACTTTTATTTTACTTCACTTTTTTACCACAAACGCTACTTCCTGCGTTGGCACTGGATATTGGCTAGTAGACATAAATTGTGTCCTGCAGAATCTTCCAATGAATGTTATATTAATTTTAGAGAGACTGGGCTAATACATTGTAATCTCTCTTAAAATGCTGACACCACGGAGAAACTGGACAGGGGGAAATTAGATGACATTAATTAAAATTATTTTAAAAATGCAGAGGTTTTAGTCTGCGGTGGTGGTGGTGCCAGCGGTGACACTGTGATTTACCTGATTATACAGCTTAAGGGATCCCTGTGTGTGTGTGTGTGTGTGTGTGTGTGTGTGTGTGTGTGTGTGTGTGTGTGTGTGTGTGTGTGTGTGTCTATGAAACGACCAATACTTGGAGGCCTGGCCATCCTGTAGAGATAGCCTGGAGCAGCCAGACCAGGATAAGACCACTACGAACTGGAAGTGCGGTGTGTGATAATGGATGAGGTCCAGGGAATGGAGAAGCTGGAAGGTGTCAGGGTGATATGAGAAAAATGTGTGAGTGTTAGTGTGTGTTAGTTGCATATGTGCACATGAATGGGAGAAGTAGTGAACAAGCTGAACGTGTGTTTTATCAACCTGAGGTGTATTTTTCAGTGGGGTGACAGGGAGGGATGCCTCGGTACCCCACAGTCAGCCAAATATAATTTATATTTTCAGAGAATTAACTTAAAATTAGTTTCATTTAGCCCATATGGAACATTTTTGTGTCTTTAGGCTGTTTTGTTTTGACACTCAGCAGTGAGAGTGAACCAAAACAGTAACAGTCTCTCACCCACATCGCTTCTAGAGGCAGCATTTAGATGCGTTCAGCAAACCCCCCTGACAAACATGTTCTATGCTTGCTGCCCAGTACCAAACAGCAGACAAACAAATGAACAGTGACTTGCTGGTGAACGTAGTGGAGCGTTTAGCTGCCAAAGAGTCAGATATCTCAGGAGTTGGTGGAAACAAAATGACAGCTAAAAGGGTGTGTTGGATTTACATTCATTGATTGGAAACCACTATTGTTACTCCATGCCTGGTGGGTGTGCAAAACAGCATCTGTTTAGCTATTCATCATAATAACTTCATAATACTGTGTCAGTGTTATTGTTTCCAGCTTGTTTTGCTCAAGTGGCCGTAATCAGATTCAATTTCAGTTCAGTTCAAATGTATTACCTGAACAACTCATCTCTCTGAAAAGAGATGCCGCTGTTTTTTTTCTGAAATATCATTTTTCATTGCTTTAAACACAACAAACCTGCATATTAGTGCAGAAACGTTGGATAAAAGCTCATCTTGAAATCTGGTCAGACAAAAACAAAACTCTTTGTAGTTTGTGTGAACTCACCCTTTAAGTGAAAACAATGAGTCCTAAATGAAAGATGTGAAAAATTTTAAAGCAGCAGTCTGGCAATACAGATTAAGTGATTTCCATTTTGAAATGTGCAGCTTGTATGCACAAGGTATACATACATATTTGCACACGCACACACACACACACTCACAGAGGGACTCTATAATTTGGAATGTGAAGACAGCTTTGAGCAAAAATTGCTAATATGAACAGCATGAGCTGGGTGTAAATCCAAGCAGCTGCAGTTGATCTGCATGACTCTGTTTAATCACATCTCAGCCTCTCAACACACTTCAGTTTAACTCCAGAACAGCATGCAGTTCAAAGACGAAAAAACAAAGTGTGAGGCTTTCCACTACACGGTCCACTTTAAGATCATCTCACTGAGATCAGTGGACCTGCTGTGTGTCCAAAAACCATACAATATGTCAACGTTGAAGTGACAAAAGCCTGAGTAAAATTTATGTGAGAGGGGATGCTAGGTCTGCAGCCCCACGTTATCAGTATCTTCAAGTGATAATGACATTATCATATTACTATAAAGTATGGTTTATTTGTACTGTTCTGCTTCATGCCTCGGGTGTAGCTTATTACAGCCAGCCTTTCGGTCAGTTTTCGTAATGATTGTCACATTTAACCAGAGAACATTAACCACATGACATCTGTCAGCTATGTGCATGGGTGTAAGCTGTTGCACACAAGTATTCAGGGGCAGCACCCCCTGCCGAAAATACCTTTCTCGTGGACAGTGTGTTCAAACATGCTGAGTGTTGGCAGGTAAAAAAGGCTTTGACACTTGGTAGCCAGCAAGCTGGTGCAGCGATGCTGCAACAAATGGAAACATTTAGTACAAAGAAATTTACAAGAAGACATGGATGATTAAGAATTTGCCCTTCTCACCTGACAACTCACAAAATTGCATGATTTTTAAAGGGAGTCTGAGAATATTCAGTGGTAACAGACTGTGTGCTGCTCATTTTGGCAGTTAAGAGAGCCCAAACACATCATTTGCATTACAGTGAACCAAATGGAAATCAGACTATTGAGTAGGCAGTCCTTCATTGTGTAAAAGCAAGTCTTTGTTCAATGCATGTCGGTCTCATCGCTTGTTTTTGACTTCTGCATGTGGCTAGTGAGTTTTTCAAGTGTTAGCAATAGAAGTGGTGAGTAAAATGTCATACAGTGGAAATAATGACACAGATACTAAAATGTTCAGTGTGAAATAGTCAAGTTAAGTTTTGGCACTGTGGCTGAGACAGATGTAAACACATAGTGTACATACGCTAAAGTAATTTAGTCTTGCATTGTCCCCAGAGGAGCTCACTGCAAAGTTTAAATTCCTTCACATTCAAAAACGGCTATGGATGGAAATAAATCTTCTATGTCATGTTGTTTTAATAAAATGAAAAAAAAGTGTATTTTATTGTTTTTCTTGTGTTGTTTCCACAGCAGCCTGTGTTCTGCTCTCTGCTAACAAGTTTCCTCCCACACTCTTATGGGTCTCAGAATTACTTGTGGCTATAATGTAATTAGGATACCTCAAATTGTTGAGACAATTGAATACAGTAAAAGTGAAAAAAAAAAATCAATATTCACTCAATTAATTACTGAAGAGAATGGACTTTCAGAGACTCCTGAGGCTGCAAGCTGGTCTTTAGTGAGTCTGGTCTTAACTCCTGCACTCCAAGACCAAAATGTTTAGAATTCACATCCATGCACTGCGAGAAAACATTGTTAACAATCTCCTGCTAATCATTTGCGGCAACATTCTGAAGCATCAAAGAAAAGGAAAAGACAATTTTACCTATATTGAGACTAGAACATTAAAAGAGATGTATGGCCAGCACAAGAACCCGTGACTGCCAAACAGCTCAACATCATCACAAAGAAACAATTGACTTTTTTGAAGTCGAACTTGATTGTTTGAACAGGTTCATCTGATTTCACCATAAGTAAATGTAATATCTCGCTCAAAGAATCATGCAACTTTGAAAGATGCTGAGCTGAACTTTGCAAAGCAGATATCTACACAAGTACTTTTCATGGTGGCCTTCTTGTAAAAAGTTATTTGTTTCTTAAAATACATCATGTCCATTTGTCCTAGCATGTTGCTATGTCTGTCAACTGGACAGATGAGTGCACCGCACACAGTACTTAGAATTACTGAGATGAAGGCATAAGCCTAGATGATGTAACAGGCGTAAGTCAGACCTAGGACCAATTTAGGTAAAGGCTAGGCATAGCAGTTCCAACGACCTGTGAAGAGGCGTGTGAAGCAGTGGTCTGAGGAGACCAGTGCCAGGCTCAGAGACTGCTTCGAGACAACGGACTGGGACGCACTCTGCAGCCCCCACGGCAGTGACATCGACAGCATGACTGACTGCATCACGGATTACATTAACTTCTGTGTGGGGAACACTGTGCCCTCCAAGTTGGTACAGTGTTTTCCCAACAACAAACCCTGGGTGACCTCCCAGATTAAGGCCCTGCTTAACGAGAAGAAGAGGGTCTTCAGATCGGGGGACAAAGAGGAACTGCGGAGAGTCCAGAGGGAACTCCGGCTGAGGATCAGGAAGGGGAAGGACAGCTACAGAAGGAAACTGGAGGAGCGTCTGGAGCAGAACAACGCCAGGTACGTCTGGAGAGGACTGCAGACCATCGCAGGACACGGAAAAGGAGTGGGGAGGAATGGGCAGATGAACTGAATCTGTTCTTCAACAGATTTCCACTCCTCAGCCTGACACCTTCAACACCTTCAACACCTAACCGCCACCCACTCACCAGTTCACCCCCCCCCCCCCCCCCCCCCCCGAGACTCTCACAACTTATCACCCCCACACCCCCACCCCAGTCATCCTCCTCCCCACTCTCCATAACAGACGATCATGTGAGGAGTCAACTAAAAAAGATCAAGGCAAGGAAGGCGCCAGGCCCGGACGGCATCAGCATCAGGCTACTTAAGGACTGTGCTGACCAGCTCTGTGGTGTCGTCAGGCGCTTATTCAACCTGAGCCTGAGCCTGGAGAAGGTCCCGGCCCTGTGGAAGACCTCCTGTGTGGTCCCGGTACCAAAGACGTCGCGCCCCAAGGAGCCTAACCATTTCAGGCCTGTTGCCCTGACTTCTCACCTGATGAAGACTATGGAGAGGATCATCCTACGACACCTGCGACCCCTGGTGGGCGCACAGCTGGACCCCCTGCAGTTTGCTTACCAACCTGGGATCGGGGTGAGGACGCAGTGATCTACCTGCTGCACAGATCACTGCTCCACCTGGAGGACAGCAGGAGCGCTGTGAGGGTCATGTTTTTTGACTTCTCCAGTGTGTTTAACACCATCCAGCCTTCACTGCTCAGAGTGAAGATGGAAAGGGTGGGAGTAGACCAACACCTGGCTGCATGGACAACAGACTACCTCACCAACAGACCACAGTTTGTGAAGCTTCAGCATTGTGTGTCTGACGTGGTGCTCTGCAGCACAGGTGCCCCTCAGGGTACGGTGCTCTCCCCCTTCCTCTTCACCCTCTACACTTCGGACTTCACCCACAACACCGCCCACTGCCTCATCCAGAAGTTCTCCGATGATACAGCCGTCGTTGGATGTGTTTCAGAAGGGGACGATCTGGAGTACAGGACCATCATCAGGGACTTTGTCAGCTGGTGTGAGCTAAACCAGCTTTAGCTCAACACGAGCAAGACCAAGGAGATGATTGTAAACTTCCAGAGGAAAGCATCACACTTTACACAGGTGAACATCCAGGGATCGGACATAGAGGTGGTGCAGAGCTACAAATTCCTGGGTGTCCACCTAAACAATAAACTGGACTGGACTGATAACCAGTGATGGGAATAACGACGTTGAAATAAACGCCGTTACTAACGGCGTTACTTTTTTCAGTAACGGGTAATCTAACGAGTTACTTCATCTATCGTTGTAACGCCGTTACCGGTACCAACACGCCGTTACCTCGCGTTACTGAACCAACCTACTCGTTTAGAAACTGGCACCTCACTCAACTCGCATACAGGAATGCCTTTTTTTCTCCCTTTGGTAAGGGCGGGATACGTAATGACGATTGGCTAAAGCAGAGATTTCATGTTGAGCCAACCAGAGACACCCGGTGGGCGGGTATACACACAAACCAACACACGGTCGTAGCGCGCGCACACACACACACACTCATGTCAGATGAGATGGCGAGTCCCGAGGCTGAGTCTAAGACAGCGTTTTCACGGTGGAAGTATAGGCAGTATTTTAACCTCTTCGAGGTAAAAGGTAAAGATGTACATGTTACATGCACACTGTGTCTAAGACCAAAGACTTTGTCCACGTCAAATGTAAGCAACTCGAATTTAATGAAGCATCTCTCGACTGCACACGCGTCTGTTAAGCTAGTGGCCACCGGCATGCCCCACGATAAAGGCAAGCTAGCTAACAAGGAAGGCTGGATTTTTCTGCTTCAGCTTCTACCCCAAAACTTACCACACAGCAAGAACTCAATAAAATTATAGGGAGGTATGTGGTTGAAAACATGCTGCGATTGAAAGTTTGTTTTAATTTGCAGCATGTCAAGTGTAAAACATGTCATATTGTTTAACTGCTTACATTTGTAAGTAAAGAAAATGCTTGAAGTTCAGTTGTAATTGCGTTGAGGTGCAATACATTAAAACCTGTATGGGTATCTGTTGTTTGCTTTACTCCAAATTATTTGGCATTTTTTAACTTAAAAAAGTAACGCATTAGTTACTTTCCTGGGTAACTAGTTACTTTTATAGTGTAGTAACTCAGTTACTAACTCAGTTACTTTTTTGGGTAAGTAACTAGTAACTGTAACTAATTACTTTTTCAAAGTAATGTGCCCAACACTGCTGATAACATACATGCTCTCTACAAGAAGGGCCAGAGTCGTCTCCACCTGCTGAGGAGGCTGAGGTCCTTCGGAGTATGCAGGGCTCTCCTCAGGACTTTTTATGACTCTGTGGTGGCCTCAGCCATCTTTTATGCTGTGGTCTGCTGGAGAGGGGGCAACACGGACAGGGACAGGAGCAGACTCAACAGACTTATTAGAAGAGCGAGCTCTGTCCTGGACTGGACTCGACAGATTAGGTGGGTGAGAGGAGGATGTTAGCTAAGCTGACATCCATCATGGACAACACCTCTCACCCCCTACACGACACTGTGGGGTCTCTGAGCAGCTCCTTCAGCAGCAGACTGATACACCCACGGTGTAAGAAGGAGAGGTTCCGCAGGTCCTTCATCCCTGCTGCTGTGAGACTCTACAACACCTGCACCTGATCATGTTGTAGTCTCCTGTTCATGTCTGTTTTTGTTTTGTTTCTGTTTCTGTAACGCTTATGTTACACATTCCTAGAACTGCACCTTATATTATATCCTAGTACTTTTTGTATATGTGTAAATATGTACACTGTGTTTCCCTCCTTTCCCTCCTTCCGCTGCTGTAATAAGTGAATTTCCCCGCTGTGGGATCAATAAAGTATTAAAGTATTATCTAGTGGGTTGTGTCTTATCTCAAAACAAGTATGTTTCCTTCTGATGAAAGTCCATCAGTTCACAGTTCTTCTTCAAGTCAAAGAGTTACAATAGACAGGACTTCCCAGCTAACTGAACACCTTCTCTGTCATTCTGTTGTCCTGTTTTAAATACCACTTGCAAATGCTTCACAGGGTGACTTAAAAATCTATTTCCCGCTTCACGTCCTCGTTCGCAGTTCATTCGTCTTGGCAGCATTCCTGTGTTTTGTTTATCGATTTGCTGCCGCCTGCTGTCATGCTCCCGACCAGACCATGAGAGTAGGTGAGGCCAATAATGGAGTCATCTCCTCCTTGTTATCCCGGGCATCTGAGCAGGACAGAGGGTGGCAGCAGCTCTTATCTGACCATCGCCTACTGCCCAAAAACAAACAATGACAGTCTGTCCTGTTGGCATAGCATGGAAATGAACTGTACAGTGATGCTTTGTTCTCCCTGTTCCCTCCACCTGTCACGCTATGCTGACGACCGTCTAATAAAGACCAAATGTCATGAGGCTAAAATGAAAAGAACAGATGGAGAATCATCGTCATACAATGCACCATGCAGAAGAAGACGGCATCAGGAGAGGAATTTGTTTTTCACATGAGGACTCATACCTTCATGGAATAATTCAGTGATGATGTGACTGTGTGGAACAATTTTAAAATCTAACACTGAATTATCACCCAGATCTGAATTTATTTAAATCAGACATCTGTCCCAAGGTGACTAACCCTGATGACTATAGACCTGAAATCAAACCTGACTGGCAACTTGAATTTTGCTTTAAACCTTAGACTTAGACATTGAGACCTAAATATGTCATCTAGGGTTACTTTAACTGCAGCCTTTTAACCTTTAAAGAGTATGCCATTGATTTTGGCAACACAGCTGTATACTACTACTATACTACACTGTTGGACACATGATGAACAGTTTCAACTTGCTGGATTTTATTTTCAAGCTTGAGCTCCAACCGACATGGAATCAAGTGACATTACTTGAGGACATTTATTTGATTTTACATGCAGCAGTCACAAACAGACACCAAAGGGAGTGTTTCCACATTTCTACAGTTGACTTTGTAAGGCTGCTGGATTCACAGAATCTCAAAAATCACCTGAGAATCTGTCTCGCTATGGAATAATTATCCTATCTTTATTCAAGAGCGCACATTTTCAGTTTGAGAGCATGATTTCTCCTTCTTGTGCTCAGATTTATTGTCCTCGTGCTCACATTTTATGCTCACACTCAAAACGTATGCGCTCGCGCTCAAAACATGTCCTGTGTGCGCTCAGATCTAATGTGCTCGTGCTCAAAACATGTTGTGCGCGCTCAGATTTTTTCTGCTCGCGCTCAAAACTTGTGCTCTGCGCTCTCAAATTTTTTTCTGCTCTCGCACAAAACAGCACGTCCTCTCAGGTTGAGGTGTCTGCACAGACTGAAGGATGTCCCGCCCTGCGCTTAAATCAGTGTGTTTCACCAGCCAAAAGGGAGACAGCTAGAGTCTTGGGTGTGTTCCTTCACGCTTTTTGAGCACTTCGCAGGGGCGGTTATATGGTCTGTTTGTAAAACTGCCTTTCTTAAAAATACACCAATTTACCATACTAGCCAGCTATTTGAATCGTCACCTATTTAAGACGCCAGTTTATTTATGGTTCAGTTACATGTATGAGAAGTGAGTATTTCTTCACTGAAAAGAAGAGCAAAGAACGACACTGAAGGCTTTCCATGAAGGACAAGATGTTTTCGCTCTTCTCCTGACTGGCTTTTTATACTTTGTTCATCTGATTAGTTGAAGTTCACCCAGTTAACATGGCCCTCCACTTCACCCTCCAGCATCTGGACTCCCCAAACTCCTAAGCCAGGATCCTGCTTGTGGACTTCAGCTCTGCCTTCAACACCATCATCCCGGCCCTGCTCCAAGTCAAGCTCTCCCAGCTGAACGTGCCTGACCCTACCTGCAGGTGGATCACCGACTTCCTGTCGGACAGGAAGCAGCGCGTCAAGATGGGAGCGCAAGTCTCTGACTCCTGGTCCATCAGCACCGGATCTCCTCAAGGCTGCATCCTTTCCCCTCTGCTCTTTTCCCTGTACACCAACAGCTGCACCTTCAGTCACCACAACACCCTTATTGGACTCATCTCTAGTCGGGATAAGTCTGACTACAGGTGGGAAGTGGACAGTTCAATGATGACAGCAATTCTACACTGTCATCATTGAGTCCATCCTCACCTCCTCTATCATCGTCTGGTTTGCTGCTGCCACTGCCAAGTGCAGACTGCAGAGAAGGTGATAGGCCGCAACCTGCCGTCCCTCGAGGACCTGCACACCTCGAGGTCCGTGAGGCGAGTGAGGAAGATTGTGGCTGACACCTCCAACCCTGGACACTCTCTGCTCCAGCTGCTCCCCTCTGGCAGGAAGCTGCGGCCCATCAGGACCAAAACCTTGCGCCACAGGAAAAGCTTCTACCCCTCTGCAATTGTCCTCTTCAACAGGGCCAAGGACTCAGAATGACACTGTCACTCAATTAACCCCAGTGTAACAGGAGCCAAGTGGCTGAGAGAAGCTGCTGCCTTTACCAAAACAGTTTGGGCAATTTGTTCTACCTCTTAACTCATTCAGCCACTCCACTCAGCCTCGACTGTTCCACTGCTCTCCTCAAAGTCTTCAATAATCTCGAGCTCAATGAGCCTTACTTTACTGTAGGTAGAAGTTCCTCAGTGAATGTAGAAGGGACCTCTGGAGGATCCACTGTGAACATAATAGCCAGACCCAGCATGCACCTGTTGGTCACGGAACATTGTGGGTGTGTTTGATTTAGGTCGCCTCAGTGTTCCCACTGGCATCAAATCAGTGATCGATTAGGCAGATACAATCTCCTATGCCTTTACCTAAGGTGCAACAATGCTAACATTAATTCACAGTGATGTCATCCTTTTTTTTATTGCACTGTTTCCAACCCACACACCCCAGCACTACCTCCTGACACTCCACCAGTGTACTTAAACATTCAGAACCTGTATCGTTTACAGAGTCACCTCTCTGAACATAGAGCTCCGCCCCCTCACAACCTCCTGACAGTTTATCACTGATTTTCTCATCTTGTTTCTGTTCTTTATTGTAACAAAGGTGACTTGAAATTTAACATTTTTCAAGAAAATAAGTACGTAAAATATGTTTGCTACAGTAATGTGAGTAAAAATAATTTGTAAGGTCCTACCTAGCATAACATAATATCACAATGCAGCTGGCTAAACTGATGGCTGATAAAACAGCTTGGCAGCTTGTGATCTACTTTAAGCAAAACAAACAAGTTGTAACTGAAAAAGTAGTAATGAAGTTAGAATGGGTTTCAGGTAACCATCCAGCAGGATGCAGCCCTTTACTTTAGTTATTTGTTTTGTGCCAGCTGGTCGACAATTAATCAGGAAGAGTTTGTTCACAATGTGGTTAGTATCCACATTCACAAATGTGTAGGATCAAATTAGATAGTGGTATTGATATTCAGGAATATGAACTAGCGGTTCATTAAATTGGAATTTGTTCATTGGTAGAGACCGACTGTCCTGCTGTGACTCCGCAACCTGTCAGCCTCACCTGCCACTGTGTGAGTGAAAACCGTTGCATTGATGCTATGACAGCACTGACAGAGGTGTTATCAGAGGATGGACCGACCGAGAAGCTAACAAGCCTCCACACACTGCAGGACCCAGGAGACCATACCATCCTGCTGCAGAAGGACAGCTACATCCCTCTATACTCATAATGTTCAGTGAGACAAGTTCACTTGAAAGTGAAAAATGGCATGTTGCTACCTATCTCAGTTCGCTTGACAGCCACAAGACTCAACATCTGTTACTCCTTCCTTGAATACATTATCAGCTAGACAGTACAAACATGATGCAAGAGTCTGCTAAGCTCTTAAGGTTTAAATGGAGCTTTATGAATCTAACTCTGCTGAAGGAAGTAACTTCAAGACACTGAGTCTCCGCAGCACTGATTCCACGGTGTACAAATCGATATCGCTGGGTATCAGTGCTTGATACTTTGAAAGTATCAACTGAAATAGCAGCACCATGTAGTATCAACCTCCTCTAGTCAATATCTGCACTAGATCTCTTTTGTGGCAAAATCTGAAAAAGGACTCTATGTAAGATTTTGCAGCCAGTCACTGCAAGTGTTCATTAATTTATTGCAATGTGTAAAGGGCCTGATACTACAGATACTGCTATGTATATCCCACATGTTAAATTCAGCCTGCTTTACAGTTGATTCTGATCTTAGTCTAAATAATCACATAAAAAAAGTAACAAGGTCAGCTTTTTATTATCTTACAATATAGCCAGACTCAACGACTTTTTGAAAAAAAAAAAGTTTTTCCAAGTCAGCTTTCAAGCTCATTCATGCTTTTTTTTCAAGCAGGGTTGATTACTGCGGTGGTCACAAAAAGAGCATCAAAAAGACAAGCTTGTTCAAAATGCAGCTACTGTTAGAGTTTGTACAAGATTTTCTTGTTTCTTTGCTTTCTTCCTCTCAGCCATTGAACCGAATGTAAGGCAGTGCTGCTTGTTTATAAATCAAAACCTAGAGTGGGACCAAATACACTGCATGTTATGTTGTAGGACTACACTCTGGTGATTGTAATGCCCAGTGACAGCGCTAAACTCGGTGAAGCAACCTTTGGTCACTGCTGTGGATCTCGAAAAAACAGGCTTCATGTTGATTTTAAAAGTAGCCTAACCCTTGAAACCCCTGAATCAGGACTCACAACCACACTGTTCATTGATGCCTTCAGTCAAGTTAAATCACTAGAGTTCTTTAAATAAAAAAAAATGAAAAATATACATTCATATTATTATTATATTACATATTTTATTCTAGTTTATATTCTATTATCTAGTCTGTATCTATCTGTCTTTAGTGTAGTGAAGCAAATGCTGAAGTGCCAGAAACTGCAGTTCCTCAATTGGACAATTGAGGCTGGCTCCAGAAGTGAGTCAGTCTCCATAAGTCTCCATGTCCAAATGTCCAACTTCACAGCAGAAATAAACATGTTTACAGCCTGGTACAAAAAACTGTTTTGGTCTCTGTACTGTAGCTAATTTCCCTGTTTATGACAACTGTACTGAGGGTAAATTTATATATAACTCACCTGTTCAAATGGTTATATGCAGGATTAAGAGTGTGGCCAGTTTAAATTATTCAGCCTGCCTCAGCTCCACTCACATTCCACCTCTTTGCCTATTATATATATATATATATATATATATATATATATATATATATATATATATATATATATATATATATATATATATATATATATATATATATTGTTTATATGAAGTTTATATGAAGAAGAAAAAAAACTGTGCAGCTTTGGAATAATAGAGTCTATGTAATGTCTTGAACTGCATGAGGCAATGCCTGACATTCACAGAACAGCCATGTATACTTTTCAGCCATCATCCCATACTTTTTCTTCCAGTTCTACATTCAGTTCATCCTTCCACTCCTGCCTAATACTTATTAGTAGTAGTATTAGTATTCAGAATCTGGTAAAAGATTGAAACTTTAGCACCAGGGTCAAATTTGTTTATTGCCTCAAGGACCCCATGCTCTGCCGAGATTTCAAAGTTGGGTAAATGCGTCCTGACATAATTTCGAATTTGAAAGAATCGAAAAAGGCCAGATTTAGGGATGTCGTATTTACTATAAGTTGTGAGTATGATCCAAAAATGCCATTAATGTATAAATCACCTATGTTACGAATGCTTTTCTGTTTCCAGAGGAGGAAAACGTTATCAGTCAGACCCGGCAAAAAAGAACACTCTTTGCCTATTTTTAGATTAGCCAAGAGGCAGTGGAGGAAGGACTGCCTACACAATGACGATAGAAATGGCCACTGCACTGAGCTTCCTGTTCCTACCTGTGGAGGGCATTGCAAAGGCTACCTCCATGTTTGTGTCCATGTCCATGCTGTAATTAACCATTGAGGCGAGAAACAATATAAAACAACATGATAAAACTTCAGGGTGGATAGTTTCATTGTTTAAAAATGTATCAAATAAAGTACTCACTTAGTATTGGTGTCACTTTAAGGTGGAATTTACTTGAAATCGGAGCAAAACCGTTCAATCAAACAGCTGAAATGCCTCTGGTGTAGAAATGGCCTTTAAAAGCTAACTATAAAAATCCACATAAATGGCTGTGTGATAAACAATCACCCGCATTCTCCTCAATAGACACCTGATATTATGTAATAATAAAATAGTATACTATTTTCAATGTCAGCAACCTAATTTCAATCTTTTTATCTTTGATTATCATTGGGGACGTTTATGAGTTTGGGGACCTTTTTTTTAGGTCTCAGTGGCTGGAATCTTCCTCACAGTCTTTATAACACCCGAGCAACCTCGACCGAGAAGGCAAGGCAGCTTTTATGTTACCTGCGAGCCCACAAATGATACATTGCCACTTGTGCATGGACAGGAACAGTTATTGTAAGAAAATACTGTTCAATTTAGTACACGTATCAATGTTTTTTTAAGATGAACTGTAATCCCTTTGCCCCTCCTGGAGCTGCCACCTTACCGCGGTGGAGGGGTTTGCGTGTGTCAATGATCCCAGGAGCTATGTTGTCGGGGGCTTCATGCCCCTAGTAGGGTCACCCAAGGCAATCAGGTCCTAGGTGAGGGACCAGACAAAGCGCAGCTCAATCACCTCTGATGAATAGAGACAACAATGAAGTCAGGTCTCCCTTGCCCGGACGCGGGTTACCGGGGCCCCCCCCTGGAGCCAGGCCTGGGGGTGGGGCTCGCTCGCGAGTGCCTGGTGGCCGGGTCTACACCCATGGGGCCCGGCCGGGTACAGCCCGAAAGGATGACATGGGCCCCCCTTCCCATGGACCCACCACCCATGGGAGGGGCCTCAGGGGTCGGGTGCAAAGAGAGATGGGCGGCAGTCAGAGGCAGGGACCCTGGCGGTCCGACCCCCGGTTGCAGAAGCTGGCTCTGGGGACGTGGAACGTCACCTCTCTGGCGGGGAAGGAGCCTGAGCTGGTGCACGAGGTTGAGAGGTACCGGCTAGATATAGTCGGGCTCGCCTCGACGCACAGCGTGGGTTCCGGAACCAGTTTTCTTGAGAGGGGCTGGACGCTCTACCACTCTGGAGTTGCCCCCGGTGAGAGGCGCAGAGCGGGGGTGGGAATGCTTGTTTCCCCCCGGCTCGGCGCCTGCACGTTGGGGTTCACCCCGGCGGACGAGAGGCTATCCTGACTGTCGTCTGTGCGTATGCACCGAATGGCAGCTCAGAGTCGCAGTTCGATGATCGACTTTGTGGTCGTGTCGTCGGACTTGCGGCCACATGTTTTGGACACTCAGGTGTAGAGAGGGGCGGAGCTGTCAACTGATCACCACCTGGTGATGAGTTGGCTCCGATGGTGGGGGAGGATGGTGGTCAGACCTAGCAGGCCCAAACGTTCTGTGCGGGTTTGCTGGGAACGTCTGGCTGAATCTCCTGTCAGAGTTTCAACTCCCACCTCCTGGAGAGCTTCTCTCACGTCCCGGGGGAGGCGGGGGACATTAAGTCCGAGTGGACCTTGTTCCGTTCCTCCATTGTCGAGGCGGCTGACCGGAGCTGCGGCCGTAAGGTGGCCGGTGCCTGTCGTGGCGGCGGCCCCCGAACCCGCTGGTGGACACCGGCGGTGAGGGATGCCGTCAAGCTGAAGAAGGAGTACTACAGAACCTTTTTGGCCTGTGGGACTCCTGAAGCAGCTGATGGGTATCGGCATGCCAAGCGGAGTGCGGCCTCGGTGGTTGCGGAGGCAAAAACTCGGGCGTGGGAGGAGTTCGGTGAGGCCATGGAGAACGACTTTCGAACGGCTTCGAGGAGGTTCTGGACCACCATCCGGCGGCTCAGGCGGGGGAAGCAGTGCAAAGTCAACACTGTGTTCAGTGGAAGCGGGGTGCTGCTGACCTCGACTCGGGACGTCTTGGGTCGGTGGAGGGAATACTTCGAAGACCTCCTCAATCCCACCAGCACCTCTTCCCTTGAGGAGGCAGAGCCTGGGGACCCCGTGGTCTCTGGGGCTGAGGTCGCTGAGGTAGTCAAAAAGCTCCTTGGTGGCAAGGCCCCGGGGGTGGATGAGGTCCGCCCAGAGTTCCTCAAGGCCCTGGATGTTGTGGGGCTGTCTTAGTTGACACGTCTCTGCAACATCGCGTGGACATCGGGGGCAGTGCCCCTGGATTGGCAGACCAGGGTGGTGGTTCCCCTCTTCAAAAAGTGGGACCGGAGGATGTGCTCCAACTATGGGGGATCACACTCCTCAGCCTCTCCGGGAAGGTCTTTTCGGGGGTCCTGGAGAGGAGGGTCCGCAAGATTGTCGAACCTCGGATCCAGGAGGAGCAATGTGGTTTTCGTCCTGGTCGTGGAATCTGTTTTGTGGACCTGGAGAAGGCGTTCGACTGTGTCCCTTGGTGAGCCCTGTGGGGGGTGCTCCGGGAGTATGGGGTTTCAGACCCATTAATACGGGCTATCCGATCCCTGTACTCTCGGTCCCAGAGCTTGGTCCGCATTGCCGGCAGTAAGTCGGACCTGTTTCCTGTGAGAGTTGGACTCCGCCAGGACTGCTCTTTGTCACCGGTTCTGTTCATAACCTTTATGGACAGAATTTCTAGGTGCAGCCAGTGCGTTGAGGGGCTGCGGTTCGGTGGCCTCAGGATTGGGTCGCTGCTTTTTGCGGATGATCTAGTCCTGTTGGCTTCATCGGATCGTGACCTTCAGCTCTCTCTGGAGCGGTTTGCAGCCGAGTGCGAAGCGGCTGGGATGAGAATCAGCACCTACAAATCCGAGACCATGGTGCTCAGGAGGAAAAGGTTGGAGTGCAGCCTTTGCGGTCCATCGTGGTGAAGAAGGAGCTGAGTCAAAAGGCGAAGCTCTCAAATTACCAGTCGATCTACGTTCCTACCCTCACCTATGGTCACAAGCTTTGGGTAGTGACCGAAAGAACGAGATCGCGAATACAAGCGGCCGAAATGAGCTTCCTTGGCAGGGTGGCTGGGCTCTCCCTTAGAGATAGGGTGAGAAGCTCGGCCATCCGCGAGGAGCTCATAGTAGAACCGCTGCTTCTCTACATCGAGAGGAACCAGTTAAGGTGGCTCAGGCATTAGTGAGGATGCCTCTTGGACGTCTCCCTGGTGAGATGTTCCGGGCACGACCCTCCGGGAGGCGGCCCCGGGGATGACCCAGGACACGCTGGAGGGACTATGTCTCTCGGCTGGCCTGGGAACGCCTTTGGGTCCCCCTGGGAGAGCTGGACGAAGTGGCCGGGGAGAGGGAAGTCTGGGCCACCCTGCTGAAGCTGCTGCCCCCGCGACCCGACTCACGGATAAGCGGGAGAAGATGAGATGAGATGAGATGATTAATCCCTTTGGAGATCACCTGATTTTTACCTGGTGCTTTTATCAGATCAATATTAAGGTTACAACTAAATACCTGCAAGGTTAATGACATTCCCATCAGCCTCAGCTGTGCTTTGTGTTTTGTGTGAGTGCGTCCTCACAGTGCAGTAAAAAGAAACAGCTGGATGTGTCAAAATAAAGCATGTGTTTTCAACCACCCCAAGCAAACTCCTGAGTTAGTCGAAGCTAGAGAAAACTGGATATTTCATATTTAGACATAATCAACATAAATTAAGACAACGAAGAAAATGTGGCTGTTAGGAGATCCATGACCTGACTGCAAAGCCTCTACACTCTTTATTCAGCTGGAGACCTCCTGGAGCTCCTCAGAGAGCTGTGGTTGTCCCTTGGGAAACATGTTCACAGTGTCAATAGAGCTCAATTTCATGTTCCACTGTGCAGAGTCATACAGTCACAGGCTACGCTGAGTTTGGTCTTCAGGTAGTTCTTCTCTGCCAAGTCACTGCTGCTGGCAGACAAACCGAGGAACAAGCATGCGAGAAATCTTACAGCTCTGGATTTATTAAATGTCAGCTGTACATGGGCTTACATAAGAACACAGTAATTTTAAAAGTGGATACAAATTGACTTAATTGTGTGCCGCCCTGTAAAGACAGCTATCATTAAGTGGAGTAGAAAATGTGTTCGGTCCATCAAATGACATTTCTGTGGTTTGATGCAGTTCTATATTCAACACTGTGAAACCTTTCTACTTTATAGCCTGTGTTTTGTAGAGTGGCAGGTATAGCGAGCGCTACCTTCCATTCACAAGCTAATTCGGGTCCTTATTAGGCTGACTGAGTGCATCACTTAGCGCTTGGTTTATATTTTTGCCCGCTGTCTTCGTTTCCACTCCGGTTCTCCAGGTGTCTTCCTTGATGATCACTGTGTGAGTGATTTCTCCACTCGATACCATCTGGGTAGGAGGACCGGAGTGCACAGCTATCTTACCGCCCGGCCGTCTGCGGCGCACAGCGAACCGTGTATGAGCTGACATAAAAAGCAGCTGAGAGTCACACACCGTAAATAAGTACGGGCATGGTAAATACACAGGGTTGTCAGTCTTTACAGCTCATAACACTTTTTTTTTGGTTTGCAAAGCCCATACTGTAAAAAAAACAAAACAACAACATGAAAAAAAAATTTGTTTGCCTATATTTCTTATATGGAGAAGATTTTCTTTTATCTCTCTCCACCTAGATTAATTCTTTCATTCCAGAAGTCGACCCAACAACCATCAAGTGACAAGCTCCGATGAAAGAAAATGTATGCAACATCTGCCACACTCAGCTATAAATGTACTGTTACAGTACCACAGTGAGATACAAGTACAACCGACTGTATGTGTATATTCTGCAACACTAGCCCTGCTGGGAATACTGATGCATGCTTCATGTTTGCCCTTAAATCAGCCAATTCCACCAGGATGAACAACAGTGAAGCAGAGTGAAGTGAATGGCACAGTTAACCTGAGGGATTGTGTTTGTTATAGACGCAGCAGGCCTATGAACTATAGATCTGTGTGAGTAAAGTGAGCCGTGTATGTATCCGTGTGCATGTGTGTGCGTGTGTTTGCTTGATGACACTGAAGAGGCCTGACAGACTTGTCCTCTGTCAGCAGATGGAGGCATGCATAATTCAATCTGGAGGCAGTTTCATGCTGTTTCTCTTCCTGTCTCATCACGGTTCCCAAAGACAGACAAAGCAGGATTTGGCTACAGAGGAGAAGTGGGGGCTACAAGTCGTCCTCCCTCACTGGCCCAGCGGTTGTCTGCCCTCCCCCTGCTCTGACCCCCACCCCTACCACACACACACACACACACACACACACACACACACACACACACATAATGGAAAAAAAGTCAAAATGCTTTATATATGAGGTAGGTACAATATGTCACCCTCTGTATTTGTGTTGTCACTTATATAATATTAACATATGACAAGAACATGGCAAATTTCAGTCTTTAACAGAGATGCATTATAAAGTAGCACAGAACCACGGATTAACCAATCTCTGTGGCAGTTATTGGCACAACTACCAATAACTGCCACTTAAGGCTGGCTACAAAATGACTTAGTCTTCATAAGTTGCTATTTTAAAATGTGCATCTTCACAGCAGAAATCAACATGTTTACAGCCTGGTGGTCTTGATAGCTAATTTCACATTCTGCACTAAGAGTGAATCTTTATAGAACTCACCTGTTATAAATTAAAATCACACTTAAAGTTATGCAGATCTGGATATAAAGAATACTACATGCATATTTCTAAAAGAAAAGAGGGTGCTTCCTAATAATAAATAATTAAGGGTTAATGAGGATAGAGTAAAAAAAAAAAAAAAAAGTTCAGTGTGCTTCTTTTTTGTTGTTGCCTTTTTTGGACAATGAGTAGATATATAACACTAGAAAACACTAGATACTTTATAGACACTGGATATTTTAAGTCTATTTTTAATGCAGTATTCCAGTGTCATGTATGTATGCTGAGGCTGCAATCACTCCCCTCTCCAACCTAGTCGTAAAAACAATACCTTTGTATAGGTGGCCCATGGGTCCATCCAGCCCTGTACTGTTTTCCATTTAAATGTTACCTTTGAGACACACAAACCAGCAGGAAAATATTTACTACCGTTTTTATGCAGACGATAGGCAGTTGTATCATAATACCTGAATCCGAGCTGAATATCAAATTCCATTATGACTGTCTTTGAGACACTCTGACATTTAGAGATGGTCGGTCACAGCAAAACTGATCCAGCCATGCTTCTTGGCACGACTTCCATCCATGCCTTCACCTCATGATAACACCAAACATCTATATTTTCGTAACGTATTGCGCGGTGTGCTGCAGCACTCTAGCTTAACTTGGTCTTCCAAAAAAAATCATCTGAAGGGTGTTCAAACATCTGCTGCCATACTTTGAGTGGGTGTTTTGCAAAGTTGCAGTCTTTTCAGTACGAAAATCTGTCTTTGTGTTTCCTTGCTGATATGTGATTACATCCTGGCACTCCCATGTAAATCTGTTGCCAGCACAGAAATAACAACAATACGCTTACACACCACTATCAGGATGAAGATCGCAACTATCTGAAATAGCTAAAGCCTAATTTTCACTCCCCGCACATACATATGGTCTGTGAGACATACTTTAAAACCAAGTCACAGGCACTCTTCAGTAAACTACAGCTGTAAGGCTTCAATTCAGAAGGACAAATATTTGTGTAAAACACATCATCTGTACCCGCCTGAATTTATATTTGAACAGTGTTTCCCTTTAGGACCTTTTCCTTCGGTCCTGTGCAGTGTTGATCTGTGGCGACGTTTGAAGCATCTGTCCTGTTAAATGTCCATCTGTCCCCGTCTGTGGTGCCACTCCCCGCTGCTGCACCTCTTTGCTCATGCATGTTGTGTTTGGCATATTCTGCCATGATTCTCCACGGGGCTCTCATTGCCAAGTTAAATAATTGTACAGTTTGTGTGAGTGATGCTCAATCTCTGCTGTCTTTTTACAATTCTGATTTCAACATCAAATGTGTCATTTTTTGTTTATCAGAGAGTCTTTTCAGGCTGACTGAACTGTGTAAATTCCTCTGTGTGATATTGTTACTTCAGATCAGGCTGTTTCTCGCGGGAAATTTGCAATTGCTTTGACTGTATCCTGTAGTAACACAATGCCCCCCCAGAGTGGTAGCTACTGAGTTAATGCACAGTTAATGACAATCTTAATAAACCAGTTAATCCATAGGCATATAAACCTAAATAAATACAAATACACTCGGATAATTGTAACATTCTAAACCTTCAGAGTTCCTGTGAGTCCAGTCATCTCCGAGGCTGAGGCACAGACACAGTCCTCACACACAGAAGGTGTACACATTGCAAGCTACTCACAGCTGACGTCTGTACAGTCGACATATTGGCTGTCTGGGCTGAATAAATGAAGACTGTAAAAGCAGTCAATAAAGTGTGAATGGGGAAAATGAACGTCACATCTGAAGGCAAGTTAAGAATTGCAAAATTGTCAATATAGTGTTATTTCTCTGCAAATGTCTTCACATGGTGGAGTGAATAATAATAATAATGTAATTCTGCCTCTAAAGAACACTATTTTCAGAAAAATTTTTGCATTGATCCATTTTTGGGTTTGCGTGGGAACAGTGGAACATGCTGTAAAAATATAAAGATATATTGTCACCACCGGCTGATTGGTCCTCCCTGGCTGATTGACACGTGACGACGACGTGCTTTACGGTAACGTATTGTATCACTTCCGGTAATCAGCGTTGTTACCACGGTGCTCGCTGCTCTGCTCACCTGAACAGATTTCTGTATATTTCTCACTTCAGCGACTATCTACTTATCTCAGCACTGTCCTTTGACTTGTTCTGTCTGTGCACGAACAGGTCTCTTAACTCTAGTAACCACAAACCACCAGTTTCTGTTAGCCACACTAGCTAGCCTAGCGATAGCAATGGCGTCTCTCTGCTCTCCTCCTCTCTCCTTTCCTGCTCTCTCCTGTCCTGTGTGCCACATGTTCAGTTATTCCTCGTCCTCCTTTAGTGATAACGGTACTTGTAATAAATGTAGTTTATTTGTAGCCTTGGAGGCGAGGGTCAGTGAGTTAGAGGCACGGTACCGCACCACCGAACAGTCAGTAGCTCAGATAGTTAGCCAGCCCCCTGTAGCCGGTGCGGTACAGCCACAGGTAGCTTCAGTTAGCCGTCCCCCGGTAGTTCCCGAGCAGCCGGGAGGCTGGGTGACTGATCGAAGGAGGCATAACCGCAAACTGAAGCCCACGGTACACCACCAACCGCTCCACGTTTCAAACAGATTTTCCCCGCTCAGCGACACACCCGCTGAGAGGCCAACTCTGGTCATTGGCAGCTCCATAGTCCGAAACGTGAAGTTAGCGACACCAGGGGCCATAGTTAAATGCATCCCGGGGGCCAGAGCGGGCGACATCGAGTATTTTTTGAAACTGCTGGCTAAGGATAAACGTAGATACAGTAAGATTGTTATTCACGTCGGCGGTAATGACACCCGGTTACGCCAATCGGAGGTCACTAAAATTAATGTTTCATCGGTGTGTGAATATGCCAAAACGATGTCGGACTCCGTAGTTTTCTCTGGTCCCCTCCCCAATGTGACCAGTGATGACATGTTTAGCCGCATGTCGTCATTTCACCGCTGACTGTCGAGGTGGTGTCCAGCAAACGATGTGGGCTTCATAGATAATTGGACACCTTTCTGGGGAAAACCTGGTCTGATTAGGAGAGACGGCATCCATCCCACTTTGGATGGAGCAGCTCTCATATCTAGAAATATGGCCAAGTTTATTAGCTGACCAAAACCATGTCGACAACCCAGAGTTGAGACCAGGAAGCAGAGCTGCAGTCTTACACGCTTCTCTGCGCCTCCATTAGAGCAGCTGCCCACCCAGTCCTTTAGTATAGAGACTGTGTCTGTCCCCCGTCCACCTACATTATTTAAAGATAAAACAAACAGAAGAGGAGTTCATCATAAAAACTTAATAAAAATTAAATCAACATCTCCAACAGTCAAAAATAAGAGAATTAAATGTGGACTCTTGAATATCAGGTCTTTGTCCTCTAAAGCTGTCTTAGTTAATGAATTAATATCTGATTATGATATTGATTTGTTCTGTCTCACTGAAACCTGGCTGCAGGAGAATGAATATGTTAGCTTAAATGAATCCACTCCTCCGAGTCATTATAATACTCATATTCCTCGAAGTACTGGTCGAGGTGGTGGAGTTGGAGCCATATTTGACTCAAGTCTATTAATAAATCCTAAACCTAAACTTAAATTATAATTCATTTGAAAGTCTTGTTCTTAGCCTCACTCACCCAACCTGGAAAACTTTGCAGCCAATTCTATTTGTTACAGTATATCGAGCTCCAGGTCCTTATTCTGAATTTTTATCTGAATTTGCAGAATTTGCATCAGGCTTGATCTTTAAAACAGATAAAGTAATTATTGTAGGTGATTTTAACATTCATGTGGACAACCACAATAATAGTCTTAGTACTGCGTTTATCTCTCTATTAGACTCAATCGGCTTCTGTCAGAGTGTAAATAAACCGACTCATTGTCTGAACCACACTCTTGATCTTGTTCTTTCATATGGCGTTGAAATTGATAATCTAATAGTCTTTCCACAGAATCCTCTTCTATCTGACCATTTTTTAATAACCTTTGAGTTCATACTATTGGACTATAAGCCTTTGTGTAGAAACTTCTACAGCAGATGTTTATCTGATAGTGCTGTAGCCAAATTTAAGGAAACGATTCCTTCAGTATTGACTTCAATGCCATGTCTAACTGTAACAGAGGACTTGTCTGCTTCCTTTAGCCCCTCACAAATAGATCATCTTGTTGATAGTATTACAGGTTCATTACGGACAACTCTAGACTCTATTGCACCTCTGAAAAAGAAGATAATTAAACAAAGAAGGCTAGCACCATGGTATAGCCAGCAGACTCGCAAATTAAAACAAGAGGCACGTAAATCTGAACGCAAATGGCGTGCCACTAAACTGGAAGAATCTCATCTAGTCTGGCAAGATAATCTCAGAACATACAGGAAGGCTCTCCGTAATGCCAGAGCAGCCTACTACTCTTCTCTAATTGAGGAGAATAAGAACAACCCCAGGTTTCTCTTCAGCACTGTAGCCAGGCTAACAGAGAATCACAGCTCTACTGAACCATCCATTCCTTTAGGTCTAAGTAGCAATGATTTCATGAGCTTCTTTAATGATAAGATTATAACTATTAGAGACAAAATCCATCACCTTCTGTCTTCAACAGGCATTGATCTGCATTCTGATACAGCAAGTTTGGAAACAGCTGTAAAACCTGATATGTATTTAGACTGTTTTTCTCCCATCGACCTCCATCAAATAACTTTAATCATTTCTGCAGCTAAGCCTTCAACCTGCCTCTTAGACCCCATCCCAACCAGGCTGCTCAAGGATGTTTTACCTCTAGTTAGTCATTCGTTATTGGATACAATCAATCTGTCTTTATTATCAGGACATGTACCTAAGTCCTTTAAGGTAGCTGTAATTAAACCTCTTCTTAAAAAGCCCACTCTAGACCCAGAGGTTTTAGCCAACTATAGACCGATATCAAACCTTCCCTTTGTGTCTAAGATACTTGAGAAAGCTGTAGCTAATCAACTGTGTGACTTTCTCTATAACAATAGTCTATTTGAGGATTTTCAGTCAGGATTTAGAGTGCATCATAGCACAGAGACCGCATTAGTCAAGGTTACAAATGACCTCCTAATGGCATCAGACAAAGGACTAATCTCGGTACTTGTCCTGTTAGATCTTAGTGCTGCATTTGACACCATTGACCATCAAATTCTTTTACAGAGAATGGAACATCAAATTGGCATCAAAGGAACCGCCCTAAGCTGGTTTAAATCGTATTTCTTAGATCGATCTCAGTTTGTTCATGTAAATGATGAATCCTCCATGCATACCAAAGTTTGTCATGGAGTCCCACAAGGTTCTGTACTAGGACCACTTTTATTTAGTTTATATATGCTTCCTTTAGGGAACATTATTAGGAATCACTCTATCAATTTTCATTGTTATGCTGACGACACCCAATTATATTTATCGATCAAGCCTGATGCAACCAATCAGTTAACTAAACTCCAAGCATGCCTTAAGGATATAAAAAATTGGATGACCGACAATTTTCTGATGTTAAATTCAGACAAAACTGAAGTTCTTGTAATTGGACCCAAGCACCTCAGAAACTCTCTTTCTAGAGACTTAGTTACCTTAGACGGTATCACCCTGGCCTCCAGCTCCACTGTAAAGAATCTTGGAGTTGTTTTTGATCAGGATTTGTCCTTTAATGTCCACATAAAACAAATTTCGAGGACTGCATTCTTCCACTTACGTAACATCGCTAAAATCAGACGCACTGTTTCTCAAGCAGATGCAGAAAAACTAGTCCACGCATTTGTTACTTCTAGGCTGGACTATTGTAACTCTTTGTTATCAGGCTGCTCTAATAAATCTCTTAGGACTTTACAGTTAATTCAGAATGCTGCTGCACGTGTTCTGACAGGAACCAAGATCAGAGATCACATCTCTCCCATTTTGGCTTCCTTGCATTGGCTCCCTGTTAAATCTAGAATAGAATTTAAAATTATCCTCCTTACTTACAAAGCTCTTCATGGTCAGGCACCATCATATCTAAAAGAGCTCATAGTACCTTACTATCCATCTAGAACACTGCGCTCTCAGGACGCTGGGTTCCTTGTGGTTCCTATAGTCTCCAAAAGTAGATTGGGAGCCAGAGCTTTCAGCTATCAGGCTCCTCTTCTGTGGAACAAACTACCAATCTGGGTTCGGGAGGCAGACACGATCAACACTTTTAAGAGTAGACTTAAAACCTTCCTTTTTGATAAAGCGTATAGTTAGGGCTGGCTCAGGCCATCCCTTAGTTATGCTGCTATAGGATTAGACTGCCGGGGGACTCCCCAGGGTTATGCCTAGCCAGGCACGGTATTGGTTAAAGATGTAGTCACATCTCCCTTACCGAAAACCCTCCCTCCTACTCTGCCTCTCTCTCTCTGTCTTTCTCTGTCTGTCTTTCTCTGTCTGTCTTTCTCTGTCTGTCTTTCTCTGTCTGTCTGTCTGTCTGTCTGTCTGTCTGTCTGTCTGTCTGTCTGTCTGTCTGTCTGTCTGTCTGTCTGTCTCTTTCTCTCTTTCTCTGTCTGTCTGTCTGTCTGTCTGTCTGTCTGTCTGTCTCTGGACATGTCTCATTAATGCATGCTGCTGACCAAACTTCCCCGGAGTTTCTGTGCTCTGTCGTCCAGCAGGTTTTTCGTGGATCGTGGCTGCTGCTGTGATCCTGGACGGCGCCCACTACACATATTACTACTGTCATTAATACTACTATATCTACTACTGTGGTCACTTTATCATTCATTGTCATTCTGTAAGTCATTGTAACTGTACAAAATGTTTATGTTGATTGTCCTGTACACGTGACATCCATTGCACGTCTGTCCGTCCTGGGAGAGGGATCCCTCCTCTGTGGCTCTTCCTGAGGTTTCTTCCACATTTTTTCCCTGTTAAAAGGTTTTTTGTGGGCAAGTTTTTCCTCACTCGAACCGAGGGTCTAAGGACAGAGGGTGTCATTCTCTGTACAGATTGTAAAGCCCTCCGAGGCAAATGTACTTTGTGACTTTGGGCTATACAAATAAAATTGAATTGAAATTGAATTGAAAATAGACCGTATAAAATATGAAAGTAGTATCCGTGATGTCATCCACAGATTTCTGAAGAACTGTTGGCGGCTCTGGTTGTCACCAATTTGGCAGTCCTGCCTCTGCCGGCTCCTGGTAGATCAAAAAATCAGCAAAGATGTGGAGCATGGGTGAATGAAGCTTAGATTAAATTAGAGATACTTTATTAATCCCTGAAGGGAAATTGTGTCAGTAATTGTGTTAGTTGCTTCAATAGGCCACCTGTAACAGCATCCAATCTTAGAAATCACCCATGATTGCAAAAGCAATTCATTCATCCACAGTACAGTTGTTATGAATGGAGAAATTTGCCATAGAGATAAACATGTTTATTTCTGCTGTGAAGTTTATCATGGCAGGGTATGGAGCCAGCCTCAAGTGGCCATATGAGGAACTGTAGTTTTTTGGCACTTCTACGTTGGCTTCACCTGACGAAGTTGTGAATGTAAACGCGCCGGTCCTGGCCACATTTGCGCCCTGGGTGGCCGCCCACATTGCCCATAGCTACAAGATTGAAGAGAGTGGTGAGACTGAATCAACACAGTAGTTAGGAGCCATAAAATACTAATATTTCTATACAGTACTTTATTGATGAAAGTCAGCATAGAAGTGAAATATTCTTAATCGGGAAGCATGGAGGAGTCCTTGGTGCAAAAGGGTTTGGGGTTCAGTTTCAGAATAGATATTTACATACTATATAATTATACAATACTACAGCATATAAATATATATATAGATTGAGGATTGTGTGTAAAGTGAGATGTGTCAGGGCCATTCGCGGAGGACAAAAAGTTGGAGGTTTAAAATGGGATTGCTTCTGTCAGACCTTATATCAGACCAAACGAAGACCAAAGTTTGTTTTTTAGTGAGGCAGCTTGTTTCTTACACTGACAACATGAAGACCCAGTCAGGAGAATCCTCCGTCACCACAGACGTGTATAACGCCGGCTGGCTGAGATCCAAAGATGTCATTAACAGCTCGATTACTATATCAGTCTCACTCTGGACAGGACAGCTGGCCACAGTCTCTGCAGTTTTTTCTCGCCATATGCACCATACTGATCAGACAGCGGGAGGGTGTGAAGGTCACTTTGGTGTCACCGAGGCAGATGTCTCAGTGGACATGATGCCCCTGGAGAGATCCCAGTTTGTGGTTAAAAGAGCTTCAGCAGTCAGAGCAGAGCAGGGTTCAACTGCACGACACAGAGCAGCAGGAGGAGCTGAGGGGAATTTTAATAGCAGAGTTAAACCAGACAGCAGCTAACGTGAAGCTTCCTCTTGAACCTTTCAAAACAAAACCAGCATGTGTGTCTGAGGAAATAAATGTCAGGTGAAATATGAGAAAGAATATCCATCAAAATATTTGATACACACAGGACAACATACATTAAAAGTCACATTTTTGCTGGAGAAGAATTTGGAAAAAGTTGTGCTTTGGATAAGAATATGATTTAAAAGTGTCCTATTATTAAGAAACTTTTTTTATTTTATTTTATTTTTGCTATCACAGTCCCCTTATGTAGCTTGTCAAAACCATAAATAAACATTTCATAAATAGTTAGACACATTACAGAAAGAGCTAACATTGCCATAATTGAAGGTTTCCTGAAGTCTTATTATTATTGCTTATTGGTTTTCATTATTTTAATCCATGATGAATTCAAGGCAGCTCAAACACTGTATTAGCAAACAAATCCTAAAGGTTTGAACAGGCTGCATGAGTGTTTCTCAGTTTGGTTGTTGCAGTTTGTTTTGTTGTCCTTTTTTTGGGGTGTCATGGAAATTTAGGAGATTTTACAGTAATCAAATGGAAATGTTAAAATCAGGTCTCACTGTCTGGTCAATAATAAATAAGCAAATACAAATGACAATATGCCAGTAATCTTCAGACATTATTATAGCGGTGTGTGTGTGTGTGTGTGTGTGTGTGTGTGTGTGTGTGTGTGTGTGTGTGTGTGTGTGTGTATCTTGTTTTGTATATTAAAACATATTGTTGAACCCAATTTTTTGTGTTTGTTTGATGTTTCTGTTTAATTATTTTACAATTTAGATGATTTCTCTAGTATGAGAATAGTCATTTGGATTTATTAATTGTTAATGTTTCATATAGTTCAGTAGCTAATCTATATGAAAATAATTGTGTTTCTATAGGCCAAGAACACTGGCACAGCTTTCTCTCAGTTTGATACTGTTTGATCTAGATGATGATTTAGAGGACATAAATAAAATAATACAGCCAGTGCTTTCTGGGTAAATATCAGGGTATGTTCTGCAATTGCAAGTATGTAAAACTAATATAAGTGTCTAAGGATTATTCAGCAGAAATTATACCTTGAGACGTGCAGACCAAACCCAGAAACAAACTGCTTTTATAATATCTTTATTAGACATTAGGTCAGAAACAGTATGCCAATAAAACAAAAAAGGAAAAGATCCAGTCTGATAGTTTGCTGCCTCTGTTGACAGTAGACAGTACAGACATTTTTTTCATACATCCGACTCCCAGAATCTGAGTCCCAGTTGCTCTACATGTCTGCTGTAAAACCAGTCATGATAGAAGGAAAGCAAATAGAGGGAGTGGTCCAGATCTGGTGTAAGAGTGGTCAGATTTGGCTCCGACCTGCTGTCCAGCTGGGTTCACTGCCAGTCTTAAGCGCCAGCTTGAGTCTTTGCCTGGTGTCATGGCCTCACGCCAATCTGACCTCAGTGTCCAACTTCTGTCTGCAAACATGCAACAATAAAAAACATAATAGTTTGTGAGGTGCTACATGGTCTGACTGTACAGGGCAGACAAATCAAACCATTAAAATCACATGAAAGGGCAAATATAGCGTTATTAATCATACCAGCACAGCACAGGGCAAATACATGATATATATGCTCACATGATGTATGGCTCTCCGACTGCTTTTGTTAAGGAGAACAGAGGAAACAATGGAGCAACAAAGGGTCTGCTCTCAGAGTGGGCTGTACAATCCTTCTTGAGCCGGTCTCAGGTTTGGATTACTACTCACTCACTGAAATATAAGTGTGCCACATATCACACCTACCCACAAAACCTGAAGGTGTGGATTCTTAAAAAATAAAACATTTGTTACAGAGAAATCATATTGGTAAATGTGGCACTAACACAGAAAGGACGCTTACTGTTCATTGGATTTTGAAGGACCAGTGGGCTAAATTCTTTGGCATCTAGTGTAAAGGAGGAAAAACAATGGCCATAAAACCGAGGACCCTTGGTTGCTGTAGATATAAGAA
The DNA here is from genome assembly GCA_004119915.2 of Collichthys lucidus. Lineage (NCBI taxonomy): Eukaryota > Metazoa > Chordata > Actinopteri > Sciaenidae > Collichthys > Collichthys lucidus. The sequence continues at coordinate 3,632,076 of CM014091.1, forward strand.
ACGCTCATTCTAAGGTAACAAAATCATAATTATTATTTCTAGGTTATTATACACCAATGAAAACAACACACTAGACCGTAAAAATAAACAAATGAGCAGAAATGTAGTCATAACATTTTTATTTGTGACCAATATGACATTCTTCTTATCACTGTTGGGTTAGTAATGCACATACACTTATAAACATTTACTACATTAAAAAAAATAAAGTCATATATCTTTTATAATAGCAAATCATAATTATTTGTTTCTAATATCTACTGATATCTGAAATGAATTTTGATGATCAAATCATGTCTTGTCATTGCTCTGCTTCTTTACATCATATCATATTTCATCAAAATATCCTGAAATATTACTCCTGGCTCAACCTCATTCAAACATCTCACTTGTTTTCACTAAGGATGCCTTTTCAAAATGAAATCCCATCCTGACCATCCCCCCACAACTACAAATCCCAGAGATCCTTGCCAGGGCTTAATCTGGTCATATGACCAGGCAGCAGGAGCAGGTGGTCCGTGGTCATATGATGTTGTTAGCCGAGGTTGAGGAGCAGCAGCATCTGAGCTAAATCACAGCCCACATCACTCCCTACGTTGAAAGGTAAAGCTGGAGGAATCTTTCCTTTTCACCCTGTGTTTTTCTGCCTTTAGCGACGGATGCTGCAGCCTTACACAGAGACAGAGGAGAAGTAGGAGGAGGAAAAGGAGTAGTGGGGAGGAGATGGGAGGCAAGGATGAGGGGGATGGGAGGCCATCAGGGATGCCTCTTCGTTGCTTTCTGTAGACAACAAGGAAGCAGAGATGTTTGTAGTGTGTAGATCACTGTACTGTAAATATGTGGCCGTGAGGAGAGTTTGTGTGTTTGGGTGGATGTCATGTAATGGGAGGTATGCAGAAAGAAAGAAAGATAGATAGATAGATAGATAGATAGATAGATAGATAGATAGATAGATAGATAGATAGATAGATAGATAGATAGATAGATAGATAGATAGAATATGTGAGTGTGTTACAGCCAGTTCCTCTTTTAATATAAGAGCTTTTTGTTGTTTTTCTGGCAGGAGGCCAAACAATGGATAATTCTTGTTTTCCATTTCCGTCCCATTCTTTCCATTCCACTCAAATCTCAGTAGGTTTATGCTTTTAGCAGCGTACTTCTAATGTAAGTTTAATATCTTTTGTATGATTTACAAAGGTTTTAAAAAAACGATAGGCCTTTTATGGATGTAAACATGGCAGTAAAGTGAGGGCCCAGAGGTTTTCCATTGGGAGCTCACTTGGGTATGAACAAACATAAAAAGTCTTCAGCGGCACGCCCAAGAAATGTGATGTTGTCATCACATGAAAACATCCAGCAGCACATGTGAGAGGCACAAACTGCTGCCTAACATACTTCATGCATGTTTTGTTGTTGTTGTTGTCTTGGTTTTGTCTTGGTTTTGTTACACGATAAGATTATGTGATTATTCTGCATGTCCAACCACCTGACACAACAGAAGTTCTCCAGGCCTCTAGGGGGAGTGTTGAGCCGAACAGCTTGATGTTCAACCAAAGAGAATGAATGTTTAATCTGTCACCTCACCTTTTCCTGATCTATATTTCTCTTTGAGTACATCTACTGCTCTCTTCACCTCTCCTCATCACTTTCCTCTTTTAACATGAAGTCCTGTCTTTGCTTTCTGTCCCTTGTCTTCACATTTTCATACATTATTTCCATCACTATTCTCTTCTCCATTTTGTTGACTGTTGGATATGCACCATTTTCCCCCATTACATTCACTTTCAGGGTTTGGGATCATTTCTGAAGCTGCAGAATGTTTCTCTTAACCAAAATGTTTTGGGGCGTTGTAGTGCGTTGTATTTGTTGGCCACAGTAGAGTCTGGCCACATTACATGAACCTATAAAAGTTAGAAACGAAGATGAGTTATTAACATTAACTGAACTCCATATTTTTTGGAAATGTCTGAAATGAATTCCTACTCTGTTGCGTGTGAGCCAGAGTATATGTAACAGGATGCTGAATGGTGGGCGTTCACTGCATGATTCATTGCTCATCAAGCCCAACTGGACAGCCATTTTCCGACTCTAGTTGTTATTTAATTATCTGATGTTGGTCATGATTATTCAGTGATGACTCAGAACGGATGCATGAGTTTTTATTCTAGAACAACCATGGGAGTTTGAAGATAGTGTGGAGTCACTATGCAGATCTCTAAAACTTACTGTGTAGACACTGTAAAAGTTTTTTCCTCATTATTCGTTTAATGCAGTCCAAGAGAGGCAATTTAAAAATCAGTAACATGCACTATATGGCCAAAAGTCAGACACCCAGTCAGCGCTACCCCTAGAGGCCTAGAGAACTTCTGTTGTGTCAGGTGGTTGGAAATGCAGCATAATCACACCTATATGAGCTTGTTGGACACTCCATTCTAAAACCACAAGCATTAATAAGGAGTTGGACCCCCTTTAGGGCTTCCACCTGCCACTCTTCAGGGAAGGCTTTCCATAATATATTGCACGTGTGTGCCTTTCTGTGCCCTTTTAGCCAAAAGAGCATATGTGAGGTCAGGCACTGATGTTGGATGAAAAGGCCTGGCTCACAATCAGTCTTCCCAAAGGTGTTCAGTGGGTTTGATGTCAGGGCTCAATGCAGACCAATAGTGCTCCTCCACACCAATCTGCATCTACCTAGGACAAAGCTAGGGAGATGCAGATTGTTGTTATTTCACTGGAACTAAGTGGCCTTGCCCAAACCAAACTTTACAGTTGGCACATAACATGTAAAAAAAAAACATTTTTGTCCATCAGACTGTCAGACACTGAAGCCTGATCCATCACTTCAAAAGAAAACATATTTTCACTGCTGATGTTGCTTTCATACGCTGTGCAACTGAAAAACACTTCAGTACTCTTGTCCTTGCTCTGTGAATTTTTGTGGTTTACCACTTTGTGGCTGAGCTGTTGTTGCTTTTAGGCACTTCCACTTTACAATGATAGTACTTAAAGCGGACAGATCTAATGGGGAAGAAATTTCATAAACTTACAGACAGAGCTACATTTAAAGTCAATGAACCCTTTATGACCCATTTTAAATTCAAAATGGAAATTTATGAATTTCAAAATGGAAAGCTATGGAAATTTCACGACTACTGTATGTGTTCATTTTATGCACCTGTTAGCAATGGGTGCTGAAACACCTGTAAATTACACACTTGTAATTAATATCGGTGTCCACTGACCACTGGCCATATAGTGTCAGTATAGACAGCTCCAACCATCAGCTGCTTTATTGCTATTTATTTTGAATAGATTACAGTCGTCCCTCGCTATATCGCGGCTCACTTTTCGCGGACTCGCTGTTTCGCGGATTTTTTTCAGTGTCATTTTGCATGCTTTTTTTTTACAGCGTACTGTACAGTATAAACGCGCATTGTGTTCTGCGTCCTAAATTGGCTAAGGGAGAACCGCACATGTGTTCTGCGTCCTGTTTAAGGGAGTACTGCACAAAATGTGTGTAAAAAGGTGTATAAAAGTGTGTGGTTAGGGGTTTTACCGCCTTAAAACATGTATAATAATTGTAAAACTTACTTCGCGGATTTCGTTTATTGCGGGTTATTTTTAGAACGTATCCCCTGCGATAAACGAGGGACCACTGTATATCACATCCAGGTTTTTATGTTGTACATGAGGTTGACAAGGAACTGTGGGGAGAACTTGGTTGATGGTTTAGTGCTGAGAGACAGTTGGGTGTCATCGCCATAGCGATAGAAGCTTAGGCCAAGGTGCCAAATGAGCCAACCAAGGTGGAACGTTTTGATAGCAAAAAGGAATGTGACTGTGTCATGTGTAGATCTCTTATCTTGAGAGAGTCTCAATAGCACTATGGTATATTTTATTGCATTGTTTTGCTTTTTAAGCTGAAACTTCACTGTTTTTAGTTGAACTCCAGAGCTATCATCACCAAACAACAAACAGACTAGCAGGGGAATAAAGCACAGTATTCACCAGCTCAAGAGACATGTATTTTTCTCAGAGTTGAATAGTGGACCAAAAACACACCTCGTAATAAGACTAATGTTGCTCTGTAACTGATGAATGTGTAAGCAATGTTGGTTATGTTGTTGAAAAAATTTTCAGTATCTCTACATCTAGCATTAGAAAGGCCTACTATTCTCAAAGGTAGTGTAGCGTAGACTAAAAATTCAAAATAACACACAGGAGGAAAGCCAAAACCTGATATCAGACTGCTATTTGCAGCTTGGAAAGAACCAGCTAAAAAAAAAACTACAGTCAGTGAGGCCTGGAGCTAGTATGAAAAAGTACAGAACTGGCTGTCTGGATATTCTTAGGATCATGAATGCGTTGGCATATGTTACACATTTTGAACTACAAACATAGAAATGCTCTATGCTCTGTTGCTCAAATTATGACATGCACCTTCAACCTGAAACAGTAGACAGTTGGGCTTTGTTAACCTTCTATGACTTCTGACCTCGTTTTTTGGGTCCCCATATTCTCCTGACGACGTTATATATTGTTTTTACAACACTCTTTATATGTGTGGTCTAATGTTAGGTGTGCAGTATTGAAATCACCACACGGGACATGCCTTGACCCTCGGCTGTGTCAGCATGACATGAGATCCACGGCCTCTTTGTGAATAATGTTCACGTATGGCTCACATTCAGAACTGCCATCTGCTGTGGTGTTTGTACAAATACATGATCATCCGTTGGCAGACAGTGACAGTCACACTGTGTCGATAATTTGCTTTTGCTTGGTATTGTGTGACTATATTCAGCAGTGATGACACTGACAACAACTTCACCATCCAGCAGCCATCATACAGGCAACAGTAAACACTCTCCGCCGACAATATATTTCTCTACAGCATGTACTTTGCTCCAGGGAGATGGAATAAAGATGTCACATTGCTCTGAGCTGTCTTTCACTCAAGTTTATCAGAATGTCTGAGTCACTATGCTGACAGACTCTATGTTGAAGAGGAGGCCACTTCTTAATACTGAGAAATTCTAGAGAGGAAACATGATTCATTTGAAACTGACAAACTAAATGGACTGGACTGGACTGAACTGAAAAAATGAAATGAAAAAAGTACATTTTCTGACCTGAAGGACCACTTGATACATCTATGGTCAACACTTAGAATCTTAATAACCAAAGAAAAGATGTTTTGTTACACTGGACAGGAGGAGAGCTTTGGATAAATTTTGGTAAAACATTTAAACGTTTAATTCAAGGATAGACGACAAGCTCTGAGCCGAATCAGACTGATAATGACCATCTGAAATGTCTTTATGCTCAAATCTAGAATATTAAAATACCTTTGGTTAGACAGTGTTCTCTGTGAAAACATGTAGGACAGCCTTGATTTTGATAGTTTACCAACTGAGGTGGACAGAAACAGTCGAGGCTTAAAACCAACCACATGTCGTCACAACAGTTTATTGTCAGGCCCAGAACAAAGCGGCAGACTCAGACGCGGAATTGGCAAGTTTGAAAGAAACTTTATTTGTTCCCGAGCTGCTGAACACAGTCTACAAAAATTACAACAAAAATGGCTACTCTGACCAGCACTCTAACTATAACTAAAAAACTGCTACACTCACTGAAAAAGACAACACTAAACTAGAAAGAAAAACGCTTCACCAAAATGGGAAGAAAAAAACTAAGAAGATTATCAAACAAAACACTCACTCAAAATGAGGAGGAAACAGAACTATCTATAGCTACGACCTAATCTCCTAAACTGGCTAAAAAACAAAAACTATCCCGGAGGAAGAAAAACTTAATCAAAAGAAAAGACAATCAAACAGAAAACGATCCCGTAGGATGAAAACAGGCTACAAAATACTATCTTCTCTGAAACTTAAGGCTATGAAACTTACTAGACAAGAAACGTGAAAAAGGCTTGGAAATGGGGAACAGGTGGAAACAATCAGGGCGGGAAAGACAATCAGACTGGTGACACATGAGGAAGGGCAAGTGACCTGAAACGAGAGGAGAGTTAACTTTCAAAATAAAACAGGAAATGACAAGACATAACAAAACCCCAGCTTGACATCACCACGGTGTGACATTTATAAGTTTTGAGTGTGCGTGACTCTGGCCCCGTTGTCCCCATGCATTATTACTGACACTGCTCAGCAAATTCAGTACTAGAAAATAAATTTTGAGACTGACGAGTGGGCTGTTGCTGGGGGTCTGTATCCAAAAAGCACACCTCAAATAGTAATTTTTAACATGTTTATTTAGACACAGAAGCAGCTAGCACTTACGTGCTAGCAATTAGCATTACCATATTAACATTAGCTTGTTAGGGCTGAAGCACTAGCAATTAACATAAGCATGTCAGCATTAGCAGTTAACATTAACATGTTAACGCTGATGCAGTAGCAGTTAACATTAGCATATTAGCATTATCATGTAAGCATTAGCATGTTAACATAAGCATGTTAACGCTGATGCGCTAGCAGTTAACATTAGCATGTTAGCATTAACATGTTAACATTACCATGTTAACGCTGATGCACTAGCAATTGACATTAGCATGTTAACATGAGCATGTTAACATTAACATGTTAACATTAGCATGTTAGCATTAACATGTTATCATTAGCATGCTAGCGCTAGCATGCTAGCATTTAGTAGTTCCAAGAACTACTAAAATGGCTGCCGCTCGGCTTCTGCTGGCCCCTCCCCCATCTCCTCCTTCGAGCAGGCTGAAGTTGCCAAGCAACCAGAACATAATCAGCAGCAACTAATCTGCACCTGTTAGAATTAACATGAGAATGTTAACATTAGCATGTTATTGCTGATGCGCTGACGTGTTAGCAATTAACATTAGCATGTTAACATTAGCATGTTATTGCTGATGCGCTGACTTGTTAGCAATTAACATTAGCATGTTGACATGAGCATGTTAGTAATTAACATGCATTGGTCGCTAATGTTAGCAAATATCATGTCTTTACAGCTAGCGCTAACGTGCTAGCTGTTCTGCTGTCTTTGTCTGCCATTTTACACAGACAGGTTCAAATTAAGTGCCAAGAACTACTAAAATGGCCACCGCTCAGCTTCTGTCAGCTTGCCCTGTCCCCCCTCTCCTCTCCTTCAAGCAGGCTGTAATCAGCAGAGCAGTTATTGCACCTGTTAGAAAGTCACTCAGAGACTGAGAGAAAATGCTGAGCCCTCTTTTCGAACAGGAAGGATTTATGACCAAACCGTATTTCCAATCATTGAACCGGCTTAACTTTCAGCATCGTGAGCCCTTTCTGATCGTCTACATAGCCAAGAGAGACAAATGTTACTTCTGCCTTCCTCCAGAAAATTTCCCGCTTTTTTAACATGGGAGTATATGAGGCTGTGGGAGGGAGTACTCGATCAATGAGCGCGTAGGGAGTCAAAACTATAACAGAGACAGCTTCAACAGTATTGTCACTGCGACCACCTCGAATTTTCCTACATTTTGATGGTATAATCATGTCTGTAGCTGTGCATTTGCGGCCACAGTCGCAGTTTACAAATGTATTTTTGACGACTTTTTCTCTCTACCTCCACTCTAGCGATGGCATCACTCACTCTAGCTCTGGAAAGTTCTCGCAATACACACCCATTTATTTTTTGCTGTGTTTTTGGGCGATTTTTGGCAAAACCGAAACTCTTAGAAAAGTCATAGACATCGATTCCCGGCCGAGCCGGTCGTTTGTGTATGTGCGACAAAAAACTCTGGGAGGAGAAGCGAACCGAAAAAAACACTCACTAATAAGCGCGGTGGATAACATAGTGTGCGCCTTGAGATAGATTTTAATTTCTTTTGTAAATGTGTCTCACTACAATGTTTTTAGGTTAATTTTATGAAACAATTAGTTTTCCAATCTGGAAAAAAAAACCCTGCTATTTCAGCACATATGTGCAAAAACCTGCTAATTATCTGTAGAAAGAAAAATGAAAATTTGTTGTGAGTGTGTGGGAGATTATCTCTCATTGTTGAGTTGCTCTGATTTTATGAATTTGATAAATTTACTGAGCCCTATTCATGCTTACTGGATCGTGGACAGATTTTGCACTCCATGAGTTTTCTTCTAAGCCTTTGGGCGAAAATATCTTGAGCAGGTTTCTGGATGCTAGATTTCCAGAAAAGTCCTGATTAAAATCATAATATCATGTTTCCTGCAGCTACTCCTAAATGAGCAAACTCATCATTATGTTATTTGCCATATACAGAAATATTAGTTTAATAAACCTCTTGCAGGGCTTTACACCTTCAATCTAGCTATCACATAAACTACAGTATGCAATTGGAATGAAAACATTAGAAAATGAGTATTGTAGCTCACCTAATAGCTAAATTAAGTGACTTGAATACTTGATGGAAACTGAGGCCCTTTAGTGAGGACAGTAATGAAAGGCAGGAGTCTTTTTTTGGATTTAATTTGCGAATTCAGGGAGACAAGATAACGTCAGAGATAACAAGGCCAGAGCTCTGTGATGTGTGAATATTGGCCGGACAGAGGTTTAGACATCATTAGAATAAGCAGTCCTGATGTGGTCAGAAATGCTTGGAAATACAGTGAAGGCCTACTGATGGCTGATAGTACACTAATTGAGATGCTGCTGGTGCACTGTTCTCTGTTCTTTTTTGACAATGCAGATGCACGGTGATCCAGCCCTCCGCCTTGGAGTTGTGTTTTAATATGCTTCTGTTCATGTTTAATCCTGATATCCCCATTAGACTTCATTCATCTTCAGTTCTTTATTCATTAGACTCCCATTTGTTCCTCTGTGGGTTGTGCTTTGTTGCGGTGTTGCGGTGTCAGACAGTTTTGCTTGAGCAACTTTGTTTAAAAAAAAAAAAACTTTAGGTTTCAGCTGTGCATTTGTGTGTTCTTAATTTTGCTGATGCAAAACAGTCGAACATTTGGGAACAGATCAGCTGCAGCTCATTTCTGCTGGAGAGCATTCAGCATGTTGAGGTTTGGTTGTATTCCGCTACTCATCTTGCTGTCTGACGGATTGGAAACCCCATTGATCATATCAGATTGGTTAAGTAATTGATTGTTACTGGTTATTAACCTCCCAGAACTTTGGACCTGCTTGCCAGCCACTGAGAACAGCCTGTAATCAGTCACAAATGGCAGCCGCTAATGAAATTAGTTCCTGGTTCTGCCTCACAACTTTGTTTGTTCCACAAAGTATTGGCAAGGGCATAGAGATGCCATGGTTTACTCTCCCCAGAGAATGGAGTGATGGAACAACAGAATGCAGATAATGAGCTGTTGTGTCTGTGTTGTCTCTTTGTAATTACTCATGTGTCTGACCAAAAGATAAAGATGAGGACATGAAAAGTTCCACTTGCAATGCTTTGTGTAATGTCCACAGTGCCACAGCAGACATGAGGGCTGAACAGTGTTGGAACAGTGCTGACACTCTCTGTCATTCTCCATGTTATTTTTGTCACCATCTTTTGAATCTGATGTTGTTGCATCTTTGTCACTTAAGTTTTGTTTGTTGGTAGAACTTCTTTCCTCTTCAAGTCTATGACATTTTTTTTAGAAATGTACGTGTGTGCTGTTTTAGAGGGCCTTGGGAATAATACCATTGGGCCTCACAAGCAAATTTGTGAATATGCATTATCAGAGGACAATATAAACTGAGACAGGAAGGATTTATGACCAAACCGTATTTCCAATCATTGAACCGGCTTAACTTTCAGCATCGTGAGCCCTTTCTGATCGTCTACATAGCCAAGAGAGACAAATGTTACTTCTGCCTTCCTCCAGAAAATTTCCCGCTTTTTTAACATGGGAGTATATGAGGCTGTGGGAGGGAGTACTCGATCAATGAGCGCGTAGGGAGTCAAAACTATAACAGAGACAGCTTCAACAGTATTGTCACTGCGACCACCTCGAATTTTCCTACATTTTGATGGTATAATCATGTCTGTAGCTGTGCATTTGCGGCCACAGTCGCAGTTTACAAATGTATTTTTGACGACTTTTTCTCTCTACCTCCACTCTAGCGATGGCATCACTCACTCTAGCTCTGGAAAGTTCTCGCAATACACACCCATTTATTTTTTGCTGTGTTTTTGGGCGATTTTTGGCAAAACCGAAACTCTTAGAAAAGTCATAGACATCGATTCCCGGCCGAGCCGGTCGTTTGTGTATGTGCGACAAAAAACTCTGGGAGGAGAAGCGAACCGAAAAAAACACTCACTAATAAGCGCGGTGGATAACATAGTGTGCGCCTTGAGATAGATTTTAATTTCTTTTGTAAATGTGTCTCACTACAATGTTTTTAGGTTAATTTTATGAGACAGTGTCCCTCTAAAAAGACCAACAACCAAGTGAGTTGTAAGTTGTAAAACCTGGGTATTTGTCCCCCTGAATCTGAGGCCCTACAAGCACTTCTGATGTCCAGTATTATTTTTTGACCATCAGTATTATTTTTACCTCTGTATGTCCAGTTCAGATTTAAGACAGGGATGTGTTTTCTTAGCTTAGCACAGACTGGAAGCAGATGAAGCTGCTTTTCTAGTTTTGTCAGATGTTAAAAAGGAAAAAGACAATAAAAAACAAAAACAATAACAACTCATGATTTATGTATTCCCTCTTGTTAATACATCATTGAGAAAAAAAAAAAAAAAACATTGTTTGGGTTCTTGTGATGTGATCTGTTTTTGTTCAACTTTGTAACAAATTGTCTGGTCCTGCTGATAGAGGTGTCAGATCCTGTACTGAAGGAAACAACTCATGCTGAGCAATACCCATATATTTATTTCTTTTTTTCACAAAAATGCGAATGCCGATTAAGAAAAATGAAGATGTATAATCCCCAAAACACTGGCCTGCTCCTTTAAAGCTTACAAATGCTGCTAATAATCATTCAAACTAATGCAACTAGCACGCCGAGCTGCCTTTTGTAATCATGACAGAAGTTCTCTTCCATACTTTCCACCATTTTGTCCACACACCTGCATGTACCTCATCCACTTCGCTCTGCGGGGCCAATTGGATTGCAATATAATCAATCGTGTTTGCTTTCAAAGTATTGCACAGATTAGCCTGCACTTATCAGTCTGCCAAAGCAGCACAATTGTTTCCCAAAGCATGACCAGATGACTGCTTGGCATTGTGTTTGGAAATGCCTCTGATTATCTTGTCATAACCACAGAGTGAAATCCATTCACTCAAGAGTCAGCTTTTGTGGAGGCTTGACTGAGACTCATCTTATCATCTAGTACCAACAATTCAGCATCATGACATGTGAAATCTGAATATTAAGGAATATTAAGAGAAAGTGATGGCAGTTACCACACTCTTTTGCATTACCAGTGTGTGTTAGGCTGATAAAATAATACCCGACAGTGGCTTTGGAATGCCTTGCATGTGGAGATTCAGAGCTTCAAGAGGTTTTAATGCGTGTGTGTATGTGTGCGTTTGTGCACGCTGAGGTCTCTTCCCAACAATTAGGATTGTGTAGCCATGGTGACGGCTGTGAGGGACTGTGAGAAAGCAATCTCCAGGAAGTCATAGCCGCGGGGTGAAGCATATGTGGCATGAGGATGGCACCAGAAGGCCGCGTCGTGGATGTCCAGTTGGCCATCTGTTGTGGTCCTGCAGCCAGGGCCAGGAAGCCCCCCAGAAACCACACAGGAAGAAACGGCATTTTCGAAATGCCAAGGCCCGGGACAGCACTCGTTTTCCCCCGGGGAGATCCTCGGCACATCTCAGACACTGAGCTTCAGACGCTCTCAGCAGGTCTTCCAGAAAACATCCTCAACTGGAGCGATGACTCCGTGCGGTGCATTTGTTTGTGTGACCGCTAGAGTGGAAGCGGCCACAGCATGGCTCACTCATTGGCCAAAGATCATTACTCTTCGTCATCTTGGGCCAAGTCCTCAGGCTTCTCCACTCCGCTCCAAACAGGGAGCCCATTACCAGACTGTGTCACTGGAGGCCTGTCCACAAGGCCTGAGGAGACCTACTGGCATTCCACTGCTGGTGTCATGTTACTATCAGGGACATATCTGTACTTGTGTTACCTCCAGTGGTCTGTAATGCTCAGTGCACTGTTGACTTCCCTGTGATATACAAGTGGTGACATGTTACAGAGTCAGAGGTTGTGTTCAAGTTTGATGGGATCAAACAGTTACACATGCAGCAGGACACACTCAGTTTTCCATCATACAGGGCGTAATGCACAGGACGCATGACAACTATTTAAGGATACCTTGATTCTGTTTTGTGGTACTAACTGGGGAAAGTGGGACTGTTTGGCTTTAGCTTTTGTGTCAACTTCTAAGGAGCTGTTGTTTAAACAATGAGCTGAAAGAATAATGAATAATGAATTCTGGTCTGGAAGATCATTTGTGATAACTTTGATGATACTCTTACTTTCAATCTGGTGCTTCTATCAGTTCAGAATTTCTGTATTTTTTGACAAAAAGTCTGAAAACTAATGATTTCCAGAGCAGACTCAACTGTCAAAAACATTCCTGCAGAACATTAGCATTTGTCATCGTGACCACGTTAGCATTAAGTAACACTGCCAAAGTAAGCTTCACTTGCAATTTGATTTCAACACTTTGTTTAATGCCAGCTTACATTTCTTGATCGATAGCCACCTCCCACCTTCAAACGGTAACTTTCTTCTGAAAGAGCAGCACACTATATTTGTATGTCAGACTCAGTTTACATGGTGGAGAATTACAGTCTATGAAAATAATAATTAATTCTGTCACTTTGGCATAACTAATGAGTGGGTGTGGCGTTCCTGACGATATAATCACAGTGTAAACATTTGCACAGCAGTGCGTTTCCCTCAAACCTGTAAGGAGTGTTGCTTTTATTCAGGATGATCAATATGCATTTGAAACTGTTTTTTTTTAGGATGGTAATAGCACAGCTCTGAAAACATGGCCTTTAAGGAAGAAGAGCAGACTTGTCCAGCAGCAATTCTTGTAACATGCCTTCATATTCTCTGTGTGACGTCTTTGTGCTTCTGTTAAACTAAAAATATGTCCCACTGACATATGAGCTGTGTTATTATGCTTCTGCCTTAACTAATCCGACATCCGCCTCCTGGTTATTTTCTTATTTGCTTTCTTCTTTTCTCTTTTGCCATTCTAAAAATACATTTAGCTGAGATAGCTGTTGAGAAGCCTGACTTTAGATATTACTGTAGGTATGTGGATGCGTGTTACACAACCCCGAGGTAACACAATAGCTACTTTTTTTAAAGGTCAGATGTAAAGGAGGCCAGAAAAAGGCTGCTGCACGCTCGGCTGTCCTTTAGAGAAAGGCCACAGCCAGATTGGGAGTGAAAGAGAGAGAGGATGAAGAAAAGGAGAGAAGAACAGTTCTTATGCACAGATTAGCGAGAGGAGTTTGTGGAATAATGAATGTTTCCCCTGCTCCACTCCACGCCTTCCTATGCATGTGAGGCAGCTTCGTGCTGCAGAAAACTCTCAATCTGCTATTGACAATCCAATTTAAATAAGTGCAGAGAGGACAACCTTTTTGGTCCTTTCAAACAAATGAAAGAAGCGTGGCGTTTTTGCCCTCTGACTCAAGGTCACCTTCCACTAAAGCATTCCTGTCTCATTGTGGGACATCTAGACTCCCCTTCTGTAAAGTGTTATTGATAATTACCCAGCTGAACTGTATGTGTTGTGCCCGAACGCCTCACTAATAAAGATACCGTTTGTTCCTTTCAGACACAACAGCTTATGGATCAGTGATCTGACCTGAAGCTGGAATGACAAGTCCAGTTTTATGCAACTTAATTCTAAATGAACGAAATTATAGTTTTTTGGTCATTTTTGTAGAAACCAAGATCAAGTCAAGTCTATAAGTCTGACGGAAACACAAGCAGTCATGCAGGTTGTTAATGAATCCCCAAACCTATTGCAAAGAGAAAACAAAGAAAACATTACAATTATCACTGCATCACTGTTTATTATTTTTATGGTTCAGTTATGATCTGCTTTACAAGTGTTTTATTACTATCATCTGCGAGGGAACACTAACTTGTAGTCTTTGTAAAAGTGGTTTAGATAATCTGGCTGAACTTTTGTGTCTGGGACCCACATATCTGAGAACCTGTCCTGGTCAACCAACACCTCCAACCTGGTAAAGAAGGCCCATCAGCATCTCTTCTTCCAAAGGACTCTGAAAAAAAACCCACCTGTCTGTCGACATCCTGGGCAACTTCTACCGATGTGCAATAGAGAGCATCCTGACCAACTGTATAACAGTCTGGTATGGGAGCTGTTCTGTTGCTGACCGCAAGGCGCTGCAGCGGGTGGTGAAATCCGCCCAACGCATCATAGGAACTCCCCTGCCAGCCATTGAGAAGATCCACAAGAGGAGGTGTCTGCGCAGAGCGCGCAGCATCCTCAAAGACTCCTCCCACCCAGCCTACAGACACTTTCAGCTCCTCCTGTCTGGTAGAGGAGCTTACAGACTAAAACCAGCAGGTACAGAAACAGCTTCTTCCCCTCAGTGATCACCCTATTGAACTCTGCCAAAAGATGATCACCCCTGGACTTGCACAGCTGTTCATACTCTGTTTAAAAAATAAAAAAAAATACATAACATACATCTGTACTGTATAGTTCAGCATTGTAATATATGTGAATATTAGTCCAGTTACATCTGTATTATGCACTCTGTTAACTTATTAATTGCACTTTATCTGCACATACTCGGCACATAATTATCTCTACATATTATGCACATACATACAATACACACCCTATGCCTTCGCGCTACTGTAAATACTGCATTAACTGTATATATTGCACTTCTCTATTTTGCACTTCTGATTAGATGCTAAACTGCATTTCGTTGCCTTGTATTTATACATTTATATATATATATATGTGTGTGTGTGTGTGTGTGTGTGTGTGTGTGTGTGTGTGTGTATATATATATATATATATATATATATATATATATATATATATATATATATATATATATATATATATATATATATATATATATTCTGTAAAGGATGTTTATTAGAAAGTTTGCAAGCAAAGCTGCTGTGGAGGTAGCAAACATTTTGAGGTTGAGTTCAATATATAAGTAAGAAAAAAACTCTTGTTTACAGATGACATTAGTGTATCATTGAGAACATCATAGGTGAATATAATAACATTGAATATGAGTGTTTCATTAAAGTGCCACAGAAAGCCATATAGGGTTTCAGTCCCAGGAACTAGCACATCTAAAGTGAATGCAGCCGTTATAAATGATGATAATTAAACCTGTGCTTGTGCTTTGACAAGTCAAAAAAAAAATTCTGCTGTAACAACATGCTGTGTCTCACTTTGGATACTTCCATTGGTACACTTCTATGTAGTACACATTTAATTGTACTTCCTGCCATAGTGCGCTAATTTCGGCTGGTAGTGTCTCGAACCAAGTATCGTGCTGTTCACTTACCGGAAATAACAATGACAATATTTTACTTCTTTTTGCCGAACAACCATGTCCATCCAATCTGCACGTTGAAGCAAGATACTGAACCCCATATTTCTTCTGAAGGCTGTGCCATCAGTGTGTAAATGTGTATGAATGGTTAGCTCTTCAAACTGAGGGGCAGTGGGCATTTGTGTACCATCCAGGTATTCACATTACACTGCATGTTGATATAACTGACAGTGTGAATGCACTAATGGTCTCAAAATAGCAAGTGCAAGTATGGACATATATGAACTGAGACGCAGCAAAGGCCAGCAGGGCTCAGGGTAATTATACCAGATACTGGAGCAGTAGGGGTATGTGTATTCACCCCAAGCTATTCGGCAAAGGGTGTTTGGTTAAGTAAGTGAAGAGACTGGTGTAGCTGCTATCAGAACTGGAGAGTATTTCTTCATTGTGAGAAGTGCAAATAGTGGCACTGAAGGTTTCCCTTGATGGAAAGGAGGTTTTCTTTTCTCAACTAGCTTCGGTAACAGTTTTACTCCTGGTTCCCATATCTGATTGGTGAACGTTTGGACGTCTCCCCCTGATGGACAGATGCTTCATCCAATCCCCTTTCTGGAATTTGTTTAAAGTGCCTGATCTTTCCAGTTGTTTCAAATATGATTTCCCACATGATTCTGTATAAGTAGTAAGTACAGTAAATGCACTCAGTTACATTCCAGCACCACTAATATTTGTTCACACATGAACACTTTTACACAGATAGGTGCTATATTGCCACAAAATATACATTTTATTTATAGTTTTTACATTTGGCCTTTCTGGGGAGATATTTTAGCTAAGGTGTCTATTTTTTTTTTAAACCGGTTCAGTTTATGGTGGGTCAATACCTTGAAATAATTTTTTTTATCCTGACCAACTTTCATTTGAAACTGCAAATAAATGGGTCCACTATTGATCCACTACCGTCACGCAGAACAAAAGAGTCCATCTCCCCACAGTATACATTTGTGTGTAAAAACAGTGGTTTAACCTAAGCAAAACTTTAACTCGAACAATGGTGAAATTGCTGTACTGATGTTGTGTTTTCAACGCGTGTTATTGACCAGTTGTAGCAAAGGAATTCCTGCAGGAACACTTCCCTGTCAGTCACACCTGCTTGTGTTCTTTCTAGTAGCTGGCACGTCTCACTCACTGCAAAAGCCAAGTCTGTCTCTCTCAGCGTCATCTCCTGTCAAAGGTGTCTCTTTCAGCTTATCAGCTCCCAGACGGAGACGACCGTCTCCATGGTTTCCAAACCCAATTAAAGAGGTTGTTCCAATTAGAGAGCGGAGAGAGTGAGAGTGTGATAGGTAGGAGCACCCAGACCCTAGCCTCACCCAATAGGCTAGCAAACCTCCTCCAGTCCCTTAACTGTCAGAGCACTATATGTGTGTCTCTTAATTCATCATGTCTAGACATCTACAGCAGACACTGCAGTATATTTCATTCTGCCCACATGTTGGAGTTGCTGCCAAGTTGACATTCCAGAAATACAGACTGTGTCAGAGGATGATGACAAAACTGTTGTTAATGGGTGTGTTATTGTGGCGCTAAAGGGCACAATAATGGATGGATTAATGAAATTCATATGCAATCAATATAACATCAGTAACGAATCCACACACAGGCTCCCATCAATATGTGTGAGCTAATGAAAGTAGCTCCTCTCCTTACACAGCGTTATGTATTGAGCCAGAGTGCTGCAAGTGTTTGCGTTCCTAAGGCCAGAGCTGTGACAGAGAACAAACACAGATAACACATGCTTTGTGTTCTATCAAAACCTTCCCTCTAACCATTTGCTTTATCCCTGCCAATCCACACATGCTACTGAAGAAGAAAAGGGTCTGTCATAGATCAAAAGATCTTGTTTGTGGGACGTGTTCTGCAGGGTGGGGAAGATAAAGACAGTGTAAGGCTGCAAACTGCTTCACATTATTGCTATATGTAACTATCAGTTAGTTTGCTTTGGAGCAGCGGCGCTGTCATTACTTGTAATGACAAGCAAACACGCGGACGTGCTGTGGCATCTTAAAGACGTTAAGCACCGGCGCAACATTAACTGCATGTTTGTTAAAAACAGCAGTGAATGATGGCAGTGACGTGCTGTCAGAATCTGACTAACTTGGAACTATGTAGAGTCCTCGCGCTGCACGTCAGGACATTGTGGTGCATTCACATGAAGACACAGAGGCAGGCGGTCTCTTGTCTGTCACCAGCGTGAAGTTTGCAGGCTTGTTTGTGTTGACCATGTAATTTACATACTCCGCTCTGGGCAGTTATTGTGCCACCATACGCTGGCTTACTACAAAGTATTTCATTTCCACGATTCTCTATTTATGCTCGTCGTCTTTTCTATTCATGTCCCAGTAGCTCGTTCAAATTTGTTGACAATTGGCTTTATATCGCAGACAATGACTTTTTCCTCCTCCGTTCTCTCTCTCTTTTTGACATACTTCAGTGGAGTAGAAAACAATTATGTGCCTCTGTTTCATGAGGGAATCAAAACAAGTTTGATTGATTGTGTTTAGGTTGACACTCGCGCACAGCAGAGGACAATTGCATGAAGTTGAATGTTTCTCCACTTCTCTTTTCGTTGTGCCGCTGGGCGCCCTCTGAGTCTTTTAGTCGGGGTCGGCAGTGCCTGGATGTTTTCTGAGGTTTAATTCAGAATGAGTGCAGCCCTTTCTGGACCATGGTCCATTGCACTCCTGAGGGCCCTGATCTTTTCAATATAATATTTTATGACATCCATAATCATTTTATAATGTGTTATTATCGTACATTTAACTTTTAGTATCTTACATACTTTACTAGTCCATATTAAGTCTCATATTGGTTTTAATCATGTTCAGGATATGGTAATAATCAAACATAAATATGCCTTTATTGATCATCTGTGCAGGAGTGTCATGGACTAATTTCTACACCGAGGTACTATATGTCCTCGTTACTCATGATCTGTTATTATTTTATTATTATTATATAATTCTTCCTCCATTAAACTTACACTTGTGCAATACACAATTAAGCTCTGCATGAAAATTAGTTAATGCAACTGAGATGTTGAATTACGAAAACACAAATTTCTGATCATGTGTTCTAGTCAGCAGTGTTTGCAAAACGAAACCAGTTTTATCGTACGTGTAGGTTTGTTTTATTATTGCAACTTAATTAGAAAATTCTTCGATCTAAATCATTATTGAGTACTATACCTTTCCAGTATTTAATAATCATGAGTATCATTGCAGGTCATAGTTTAGAGCTACATGACGAGTCGTGTCATGGCAAAGTGTGGAATGCTGCTCTGACCTTTTTGGATGACCTCTCCAACATGATAACGTAAAATTATTTTCCTTAAGGGTCACACCAGAAACCAAAACACCATCATTTATTGCCTCATCTTGCAAACTATGTGACTATGGAAGCTTGGCAACTCTGACCATATGTATGTTCAACAGTTAACTGTGCTTTTGATTGCTATCAACTCTATTGCCACAAAACAATGTTGATATTGGAAGATTCTGTAAACTCTGATTTAAGCCTGGTAAATAAGAAGGTTCCTGATCTGAACATTTGGCTGGGGCCTTTCTGTCTGGAGATCACATGTTCTTTCCATGTCTGTGTGGGTTCTCGGAATACTAAAGCTTCCTCCCACAGTCCAAAGACATGACCTTAATAGGGTTCATTGCCTGTAGGTGTTTGTCTATATGGCGACTTGTCCAGGGTGTACCCCATCTCTCGCCTTAGGTCAGCTGGGATAGGCTCCAGCCCTCAGCTACTGACGAGGATAAGTGGTTACAGAAAATGGGAAAAATTACTGCAATACTTGTTCATGAGAGTTACAGTGTGGGGCAAATAAATAAAAAAATGGTGAGGCAGCTAACTGACCTGGTTAGGGTCAGGGTAGGCTAGTGGTTAATTGGTGTGTGTAAGGATACACTACACCAGTCTACCATCCCGAACTACAAATGCTCACTTCTTTCCTTGCTGTTTTTTGTTGTTGTGTGTTTTTTTTTATTATTATTTTCACCGCAGAAAAAAGTAGAACTAAATGAACTCTCCTCCTGAGAGATAATGATGGTTTGTAACTTTGCATCCAGAAGTGAGTCATACAATGGCCCTGAAAGCTCAATGCACTGCATCTTAAGAAAACATGCAAATAGACTGAACACAAGGAAATGAAGAAAACATCGTTCTCATTTTTCTTTTTTTAATAAAAGTGAAAAAACACAACGAAACCAGTAAGCTGCAGTGCACTGAGCTCCCAGCGCCGCCATAGGATCCACTGAATACGACGGTTCCATCCATTTATTGATCTCTGTCTAAACTTATTAATGCTGTCCTGAGGAGGTGCCGCTGAAGTGTGGAGCCCACAGAGGTGTTTTTATTTGAACCGTCTCATAATTGTTTGGAAATCAGGATTAATTTCATAAACTAAAGTGAGCATCATTCAGACTCCTGCAGCATATTTTACTGTCTTGTTTTAAACAGTCTGTGTTATCTATGGGCTCCACCGGTTTAATGAAAGCTTTTTGAGTAGATCCCACTGTGAAACCAAACCAACCAGAGGCTGTATTGCGTCCTCTTGGCAGACTGAGCTTCAGTCTGAAGAGTACATGTGATAGCTCAGCCTGGATGGCAGGTGCCACTGGAAGGTAAGCTAGGCAGAGTTTAGTTATGGAATAGAATGGGGTGATTTATCTCAATAATGACTCCTTTTTGTGTGACAAGGCAATTTCGCTGGCCAAAGGTGTTTTTTTTTTCCCTTCTCCTCCCCGGGCTGAAGGTTGTTTTCAAAGGGAGGCAAGTGCTGATGGAATGGCCTCAGATCAGGCTGGAGACGAGAGGAGGAGGCTTTAGTAAACACATATGAGCAATCCTTAAGTTTGGCTGTGTCAGCTGAAGGGGGTGACAATAAAGAGAGGGGATGAAGCAGAGCTACTTTCCCACTGGAGAGAAAGACACTGGTGCAGAGTTCATTTTTCTTTCTTCTCTTAAGAGGTTCCTGGCGAGAGTTGAGCCTTAGAAACACACTGCCTTTTGATTTCCATCCTTTCCTTTGATCGTGTCATACAAATCTGCCATGTGGCTGCATGTCTGTATCTGAGTGCGCACATCAAAAAGCTTGCAATCAGAACAGCAATAACTTGCTTCTCTCCATAGTATCGGTAAAACATCCTTTCACTTTAATCTTACTACAAGCAGACATGTGGCCTATAATATTTGGCTATAGGGCTTTAGAAATCAGTGCCACAGGAAGCTACATTGAGGGTATTTGATGAGCTAATCTGCCACTACTGCAGGATACTGTGAGAGTTATTTGCATGCAGCAGATAGTTTCAACTTGTAAAACCTTTACAAAGGATGGCTTAGTAGAATTTGGTACCAAGCTGTCTTTGGGAGAATGTTCTTCTTTTAGTTTGTTTATTTGTGCTTGACCTTCGTCTTTTCTTGTAAATCCAAATGTTATCTCACTGTGGGCAAACAAGTACATTCTCAAACAATGTTTAGAACCTGTTCCTAATTGTCCGGTCTACACGATTAGGTGGCATCTAGCTACAGATTGCAACCGCCTCCTCTCGGTTGCGATGTGTTGGCTACAACGTGGTTGGCAGAGCTGATCATTCATCTTCACACAATCACAAGTTAGATCAGTCAGAAACCATTAGTTAACATGTTTGGGGTTAACATATTGTGGAAAAAAATATTTGGCTGCTGTTTATGCTGTCTACTTTATGCTGCTGTTGATAGCCCATTAATATATATTTTTCTCATGAATGTATAAATAAATCTAAGTCACACATCCTGCAGTTACAAATGTGTGTAATATAGTAAGTGAGTGGTCTAATGGTCCACTGGTCTACTGATGGATTATAGGAGCTACAGCAACTGTCCTGCACTAGTAAGTTATTACAATTCATCCGGAGGGGGTCAGAAATGTTTGAACGAAATTTCACTGAAATCCTTCTACAGGAACAGTCTGTTTCACTGAAGTCATTGGGATTCATTACATTTTGCCAATCCATCTAATAAATGTTGAGATATTTCACTGCATGGGTAGAAAAAAATGACATTTTAATGGTGCCAGACAGAAATATCTCAGCAACTATTGGATGGCTTACAACAATATTTGGTACATTTCCAGTCGCCAGAGGAACAATTTGACAGACTTGTTTGACAGACTGACTTTCTAGCACCATCATCAAGTCACAATATTTATTCGTCACTTACCTGCAACACAGTCTGCCATGTTTTTCTGTTATTAACGTTGACATATTACACCTGTTAGTGTTTAGCATACTGATGTTAGCATGCATGCTCTTATTCTTTAGCTTAGTGAGCCTTTTATAAATGGCTTCTTTCGGTTTCTGAACTATATTTTCCCTCACACTCTTCTCGTACATTTAGTTTCATCACAGCAGACCCAATAATTTGGGGTCTTTGAAGTTCTGCCCTGATTTCTTTGTATTGTTTGAGGAGTCTGTGTTGTTGGTGGCAGATTTCTTTGAGTCTGTTGACATGAAATGTGAACTTCTTGGCTATGTCTGTTCGCCCACACCACACTCGCAGGATTGTCCGGCCTGCCCGAGGCTACAGATAAACATTAGGTTTGAATGAGAGCCATTAGAGCACAGTGTGGAATATGGAATTATTCCAACAGACATTTCTGGGTTGTAAATGAATCATAACTAACACATTTATATATCCATTAACCTGATAGAGTCACTCAATCGAATTGCGTGTGTGAAATAATCAGACAGGGAGCTTCCATTAGAGTTGGGAATCGGGATGTCTGAGCAGATTGGTCAAAAGAAGCCTGGCTGATTAGGGCCATTCCTGTCTTAAAGAAACAACATCACAGTGTTAATGATGCTCATGCCTTACTGACTTGATTCCAGACCATGGTCAGTAATGAGACTACAGTCTAAGCCTCAGGTCACTCTTATAATCAGTTTAAATGGTCAGTCTCATTCAAAGATGGCGATGGATCTCAGAGTTCTCTTTATAGGGGACATATGTGGGTTTCTCTGCTTTATTTAAACAACCCCTTTGGTAATCTGGATGTTCAGACTGATTTTCTCTGGAGGCCACTGGTTTCATGACAATATTCTTTTGAAATATAGCACTGAATCAAACATTTACCAAATGAAACACTAGGAAGAACCTAATAACTGAATAACTGAAGTCATGTTGGTTTGTTCAGTAAATCAGGCAGGCTGTCGGCTCATCTGATGCACAAGAATACTCGTGGATTACACATGATCCACAGTAGCAGCCAGTCACGGTCAATCACAGTGTGCTCAAGTGCTTTAATCAACATTGGATGAAGAATGCCACTTCAATATTGAGTAATTTTCCAACTGACTCATAGGCATAGAGCTGCAGAACCCAGTCTGTCACTCCGTAGCTTTCAGTTAACATATAGATACAGAGAAAGTTCAGTGTAAATACTGTTGGAACAAATAGTTTGTGTGTCTTCTTTACATCACCACCTTACATCACAGAATTGGTGATAACATGTTTGTAATTCACAGTATATCACCAGTCCTGTTAACGAAATTGTTTATATGCCACAAATCTGCAAAGCAAAGTGTGTTTTGGAGAGATGCTGCAGCAATTACATTTTTATCAGCACAATGACAATAGTTAATGAAAACATATGCAAAGTCATTGTTAATGCATCTGCAGACCATTCACTGTTGTTTTCATAAAAGATGTGCTTGTACCAAATGAAGCACCGGTCCGGTTATGAAAATTATTATGCTGACGATTTAACATGAGTCTGGATTTTTTGGTCTTGTTTAATATCTAAAAGTGTTTTTCAGAGCAACAAAGCCTTACACAGGAACATCTGAAATAGCACGATCATAACAGATGTTATAAGTGTTACCTAAATTGTTCTCAGCAATACATACTACAGTAAAATATATAACAAAATAAAGGTGTGTACAAATAATAAAGAACCAAACTGAATGCTGTTTTAAAAACTGCAAGCAAAATGAGTGAAGCCAGAATACATGGAATTTAATCTTTTATCTATATAATAAGAATTTCTCATTGGAAAAATAAGAACTTAGTAAATAATCAACTGCACAACTGATTTTGCTAAAACTACAAATAAAGCTGCCAAAGACATTTTAATAAGGTTTCTTTTTAATGGCAGGTTCATAATTATAATAAATATAATTATAACTTAACCCTCTTGTACATGTTCTCTGCATGTTCACATTCATAAGTATCACACAGGAACTGTGTTCTAAACATGCATGTAAAATGAGACTTGCGAATTCATCTATTGCCCCAGTGCATGCTGGGATGGTTACCAGTACACATACTTCATGTAACTGCAGTCACATGATCCACAGTCGAAGAAGAAAGAAGCACATTAGCTTGATAAGCATCAGCAGTCCCATTCTCATAAATTTAATCTAATGAAATCATGTTAAGCAACTCAAGTTGGCTCAGCGCTGATCATGTGATTGCAGTTTCATGAGGTAGGGGTGGCGGGAAGCCTCCCAGCAAGCACTGGGTCAGATTCATGGACATGAGTCATGTTATTTGAGTAAATGCAGTTAGACCATGAGTGAAGCAGATTTCGATTGCTGATGATAGAACACAGTCTTAAGTCATATTTAGATAATCAACACATCCTAACTTGAAATCATAGGTTTCTTTCAGTCTGTGAATGTAAATGTTACAGCAAACAAATGTTCTGTTTCCGTCAGTCTTTTGGAAATTTTGAATTGTTGAAGACACTTTTCAATCCACCTCTGTAGAACTGAAGAATCCAGACTTCATTATGAAATCATCAATAAACAACAATTTAAACTTAGCTATCTCAGTTATCCATGTAGAAGAACAAAGGCTCATACACCTTGAACTGCAGTGTAACATAATTCTGATTGGGAATGTTTCACATTTGAGAAACAAGAAAATCTCCAAACATTATGTAAATGACGGTACAGTGCCAAACTATATTTCATCTGTAGTGATAGGAACTGTGGAAATAAATAGAAAAGGTTCATGTACTTTAGCTCGGTCCTCGCTTGTGGATGGACCCCTGGCAGCTCCTGGAGCCCAGTGCGCTGAACCATTTGCACCGCTGATATTTACTCCAGCGACCTTGACCACGCACTTCCATACCACTTAAAACCACACAGAAGTATGTAATACTACTGGACTGGAAAACACGTTTCTTTCCGAACTTCAGAACTAAATGTAATGAATGTAATTTGTAAGACATAGGACTTTAAACATGATGAGGATTGACAAGAAAATGTCTTTTTAACCAGACCACATTCCAGATGCAGTCTGTCACTTATATACATTTGCTAATGTCACCACGGATACCCTTAAATGTTTAAAAAGTCCTACAGGTGGAATTAGATCATGGAAGGCTGTACTGTTCAATTTATCCACGCATCTTCCATTGCTGAATAGAATGTGACATCGAGATTTTGGCTCAGTAGGGGAATTTCTGATCCATGTCTACATTCAACTGTGCACTCATTACAGAAAGAAAAAAAAGGAAATGTTTGCAAGAAACAAACAACACATTATATGAAAGTAGACAAGGTCAGATTATGATCTACATAAGAAGCTGTTATTCCATTTGAGAGGCCTGCAAAACTCTGAACTCATAATTTGATAAACTTGATCCCATCCTTGCATAAAAGGCCCAACAACTTGATCCCATCCATTTCCCACGTAAATATAATTTTCAGGCTTTCTTTGAAACTCCTAATAAATCTGGGGCACCACTGTGCCAACTGTTCACTGTAATTAGAACTGTCGTAATTGCTCAGTCATCTACAGGAAGCCTGCTGAAAAATACCAAAATACCATTCCCTCTTTTTTTAGAATTCATTGGAAACTAGACACACCTGCAAATTGATTTCCATCGCAGAAACCAAACGCTGCCACGATGAATCATAAACTCAATCCTACATTATGCTTCGGAGAATTGTTGGCAATAATGTAAAGCACAGAGGCACAAAACCAAATAAAAACATGTGCCACCAGTATGGTTCTTTAAGTCGATGTTAATAGAAATTCATCATTTTGTGTTTATCTGCAGGGGGGATAAATCAATACATATCTTGTTGTTCTATTTCTTTCTGTAGCGACTGTGCCCCAGTCTTGATCTCCTCCACTGGGCATGAAGTTTCAGGAATGACTGACAATGTTGGTGCTCTAATTTGTTAGCGCAATAAAAATAAATAGTTTGTTGCATCAATTCCAAATGAATGAGCACACAAATGAATATTATTATAACACTTTATATATTTGTCATAATATTGTACCGCAGTGCACTGTGATTTTATGATGCTTTTCAGATCTGGTCCACAACTCTTGCTGTTTCTTTATCAGGTTAATCAGGTTCATCTATTACTGTCAGGTCAATCATAGTGGGAAGTTGTTTGTGTTGGCCCATGTCCTGTTTTTTTCTTGTGTTTTATTAAAAGTGAAACTTGGAATACTGTAGGATTTATCTCTATTTTGACTGCTGAGGTTACAGGACTGCCTGTTGCTTTGAGTTTGGTCGATCCACATCTGGTTCCATGAGCGAAAGATTACAAGATACATTTCTAAAATGTACAACAAACAGATACTAAATGTGCAAAACCACCAGTAATCAGGTTTCTGTCCAAATAGCCCAATATACAATCACATTTGTATAAAAAGAAATTGCATCAGTACTGTTCAGCTCGGCTAAACATCTTACAGTCTTTTTAAGAAGACTGCTGCTTTCATGTGCAAAATGAAAATGTGCATTAAAACAGCTGTGTAGAAATGTGCTAGGTTAACCAACTGTAACACAAGCTTAAGAGCACCAGGTTCCTTATGTCTAATACTGTAAAGGGAAAGAGGGTTTATGGTTCATAGCTAACGCTATGTGGATTTGAGTGACTTTACCACAGACGTTTACACGTCGTCTCCTAGCCCTCCATTGTCACTCAACCCATACAACCTGAAAGAGATTTGAGTCTTTTGAGCAACATACACAACACGTTTACATGTCTATGCAAGAAAAACAGCAATTTAATCACCTTTATTTTTCATGTCAGCACGTCCCGGCTGAAATTTGACCATTTCTTTGTATTATTTATTAAATACAAGCTGACAATACATACACCACAATCCCACAAAAAGATAAAGGACAACTTTCAATATAAATATTTAACCAAAGAGAATAATTGTGTTAATTATCTGAGGTACCTGAACTTGACCATGTATGTTATGTTACATGTTATTGTTCTTATTGCTATGGTCATTAATCGGCACATGCCAAATGATGCAGTGTTTTGCGTCACATCAGGTGTGTGTGTGTGTTGAAAAGCTGAGAAAATATGCAGAGTGGCATGATATAATTATATATCCTTTATA